>NW_019379771.1:555609-667033 GCF_000648655.2 Copidosoma floridanum | reverse complement strand
ATATATATATATAATAAAGTCATGCTTGAATTATTACTTTGTATACTGTCTCATTATTAAATAAATTATTGTTTATACAATTGTATAAACATTTTTGCATAACTGTTATACATAAAAAAAAAGTTTTCGTACTGTATAAATACGATAGTTGATTCTTATTACGTTTTCTTCTTTCACAGTTTTTTATTTGTAATTGAGAACAAAACTCAGAGAGGTGGGAGGAGCGCAAATATATGCTACAACACTGCAAACTATTTTTCTCATAAGAATCAACTTACATACACGCTTTTACACATACTTGACCCCTTTTTTTGTTATAAAAAGAAAAAAAATTATGGATGCATTTGAAAAAAAAAACTGGTTTATCGAATAGTAATCTTTTATACGAACAAAAAATGGGAGCTTTGTATAAATCTTATAAATTCAATTTAAAGTGATTTTTGCTTGAGAATATATGTTAAGTTATTGTTTTTCAAATGAAACATGTGAAAAAAGGTACCGTTGAACAATCTGCTATTTTATGAGGGTATTTCTTATTTTCTTAGGGAGTTGTTTAGAAACCATTAAAAGATTCGATGAAAGAGCGCAGTCTTGTACTGGCTAGCTGCCATATTGGGCAATAATATTTCCCGCTTACATACATATATTCATAAAAAAAAACAGAATTGCATACAGCTGAACAACTACAGCTTTATTACCCAACCCAAAAACATTTATAAATTATAAAAAGTTTAGCTTCATCAAAATTTACTTTTTATTCTTTGTAACTTTAACGTCAGCCAAGTTTTACTTTCACTTGAGCCCTGAAAATTTATTATAAACATGTTTTACTTTTAATCATGGAATGATCAGAGTTTTAGTAGCCTAGTTAGTTGTGATGCTGTGTTATTTACTTTGCCTTGAGATTCTCGAAGTTTAAATCTTACTCACAGCATAAATTTTCTTTCTTTTATTCTTTTTCTTTTTTTTTGACATGTTTTGATGACACAAGTATGTCATTTTCATGACCATAGTATTTATTCCAGTTCGATGTATACAGTCCGTAATATATATTTACTTGTGCGCCATATTTCACACACATATATATATATATAGATATATGTATTATTGTTATTATATTTACTATTTTTTTATGTGGAAGATTTATTTGAATAAAAGAGGTATAATATAAACAAAGTTAAGTACCAAATTACAATGAAAGAAATGCATCAAAACAATATTAAGTGGATTGATTTTTTACTATCTTCAACTGTCACTTAGATCTCAAAGATTACGCTAATTTTTAACGAAACAAAAGTTGGCTCATGAACAAAAATAATTATGGGCATTGCAATTTAAAACATATACCAAATACTAATTTTATAATTCTTTTTAACGGTTTTTCATACCACTCAGAAGGTACTATTATTGAGCGTTGTTTAAAGAACTGAACCATGTTATATAATTTTGTATTAAATTAGGTCATACTTAATAAATCTNAGCTTTGCTGCACACATTTGTGCTCCTCTTACTTCTCTGAACTTTTCTATCGTTAACTTTGTCAAGAACGTTGTCAAGTCAAAAAATCACTTAAATTACGAATGGAAAAATTTTGAATGAGTAAAATGCTATAACAATTAATTATTGTATTTGCTTATAAACTTTAAAGTAACATTCATCAAACACAACGATGCAATTTACTCTAAATTTATATATATATATATATATATACACATACATGTATATGGTAAATTAAATATATATTTTAAATAGTTTTATAATCAAATGTACTTTTTTATGTGGAAGGAACTGGACAGAATACCCCCTGTTAGGCGAACTAACATAATGCCCAATTAAGTCACGTGGCAGCACAATCAGTCAAGCTTAAGTTAAATAGTTCATTTAAAATTAACGGTACTGACTTTAACCAATCAATGTAAATTTTTATCTTCAAGTTTGTCTTTTATGGCAGAAAAAGAAAGTCTCTTAGTCTTAAATGATTTGAAGGACGCGTTTGGATGTGTGGCTGTTCACTTTGTAGTCTAAGACTTTAAAGAACTAAAATGTTATGGGTCTTTATAGCTGTAATACTTTCTCGAGAAATTTTGAATAGATCGTTGTTAGCTAGAGGGATGAGCACTCGATGTCAATAGTCATTATTGCTGGCTTTTACAGGGCTCCCTACTCGGCCCCTTGCTATTTTCCTTATGTGTGACTCAGTTGCCGTAATATCTCCAACATTATAAATATTTGAGCGCTGATAATTAAGTCACTTACTTGTAGTATTCGCTTGAGAAAATAGGTAGAGCCATACAGTTGGTAAACGAAAATTTTCCTTGAGTACACGTCTGGTTTCCGTATATAAATCTCTCCATACACGTACCAAAATCTGAAGCTATGTAGCTAGGAAGCAGAAACAACATATCAAAAATCCATGGTATCTAACTGCCTAGCTTTGCTATTCATTGAGTCACGTTAAAGTATTATCCAACCATAACCCATCTTGGTCTTATGTTAGACTCTACATTTGACTTCAGAGAATACCGCGTGAATATTTGCAAACAGGATTATGTGGTATCAAATCGCATTCGAAGATGTCGTAGAATACTGTCTTATAAATTGAAGCTGATGCTCGTTAGATCCTCACGTATTTCGATTACAGCACTTCTTCGTTTCTTGGCATAATAAAGGACTACGTAATCTGACTTTGCAGAGTCATGAATACGGTTAATACGTTTTTTACAGGTGAACGAAAATGATTACATCTCATCAAATTAAAGACGATGCAATGTCATTTGGATAGACATAAAGTAAAGCTTCGTACCCACAAACTTATAGTGATGATTATCTCAAGCTCCAAGTCAGAACATCCCCGCAAACACCTGATTTTTTTCGACCAAAGAATGAAAATTGTAATCTCAAACGTCGGACTTCCTTGGAGCTTAAGATTCCCTTTGTTTAAATAGAAACGGCAATTTGTTCTTTCAGCATATAGAGAGTACGATGAGCAAACGCTCTCCAAAATAAATTTCGCCTGTATTGAAAAAAAAAAAAATAAATAAAAGTTCTTTGGCAATTAACTGCATAAATATTTTCTTAGTACTTATGACAAATTTGTGTAAATTTCCAGGCCTTAAATTTAACCTTTATGGCTGTGTTGCAATCGTGTTATTTCTTTGAATATTGTTTAAATTGTCTGCTTACAAGAAATGATGTATTTTAAAAGCACGTGCGTGAAATCTTATTTCAGCTACAAAATCATAAATTTGAAATGCATTTTGCTGTATGCTGAGTATAAATGAGATTAAAGACTCTGAGATTGTTTTTGTAATACGTGATGAATTAAATGTGTAAATAGCATTTGAATGTACAGTCTATTTTTATGTGTCTTGCTTATTATTTATTTGCTGGTTATACGGGGCATGAAATTTTCAGCCAATATAAATGTTAGTATTAATAGTAATACTAATATAAACTTGGATGTATGTACCTGTCTTCAATCAAAAATAAAAGCTTGTTCTCATTTATAGATGTACCTGCTCAAATCGCCATTAGTATGAATAGAAATTCAATATTTTTTTTGAATAAAAAATTATAAATTGGAATAACACATGTAACAGTAGAAAAATTTTAGTTTTTTATCAAACATAACTATTAAAAAAGAGTATTTAAGAAAATAATTACCGAATCCAGTAGTTCTTTGGGTACAGCTTGTTTCGTTGTCAACGTTAAAGTGAGCATGAAATTAATCCTTCTTCTACCCCATTTCTCTGGACTTAATAAATTACGAAGCCACTCTTGCACTGGGTAGTTTACACGCTTTGTGTGCTTTAGTAAGGCTGCATCTGTGGGTAAAAATAGTGATAAAAAAGCTTTTGCTCTTGATTTTTCCATCAATGACATAAACACTTTGAATTAAAAATTATTGAAGTCAGTTATATATTACTTTTGTACGTATGAAAAGTAAAATTCTAGGATAATTTCGGAAGTTTCTTTATTGTCTTGTTTTTTTTTATTCCATAGAGCAGATGTAGACATCCAATCAGGTCTTCTTTTTAACAAAAAAAGTGATTTTTTGTTTTCAATTTCAAAAGAAAAATATCACGCCTACCAAACGCATAGGCAAACTGTTGGAAGGATTGCATATCGTGATTTGAAGAATTGTCGTAAATGATGTCTTCTTTTTTCCCATGTGAAAATTTATAGAAATACTAATTATCGACGCCTTGTGACAATGCAATAGCTATGACAAGGAGATCAACACTATTTCCAATGATCATAACTGTCGTAGATACTTGCTTCACTTATGTTCACTAAGTCTGACTTAACGTGCATCTAAATCTTTAGCAGCCACGATAGTTTTTGTACTGAAATGAATCAAATATTTCAATTGATTAATAATTGACCAAAAATTTGGCTGACTGAATGGCACAAAATTTTTGGGATGAATCTTAAAATTGGCACCAACTGATTTCTTCTTAATGCAGTATCGTTCGTAGGACTTAACTCTGATGACTTTAAAGTAACATTCATCAAACACAACGATGCAATTTACTCTAAATTGGCTCTTTAGGAAATTTCCATACAAGTAAAACACTGTTTGCATGTCTTACAATGGGCCTACAGAAGATAATGAAGCAATCACCCTCTGCGTATAATGTACCAACAGCTGTGCAGGACATTACTCTGTAGGCTTGGTTTAAGCAATTTATACAGTTCAGATTTCATGAACCTCCTCATAAAACCAGTTTTATCCAACATACTCTGAGGATAGAATGACAATTCGTATTTCAAAGCGTTGCGCATTTTTTCAATAAACAATCAACATCTCCTTGAAAAGTATGAGTGATTTATTAGAGAGACAGAGATGAGTCAATGAAACTAATTTTTTAAATTTTATTTTTTATTTCATGGGTAAATGATAACGATTGAACAGTGGATACGTTCATTAACGAAAGTTTTATTTTTTTATTTTTAAATTTTCATACTGATCATAGGACTCCG
Organism: Copidosoma floridanum; assembly: GCF_000648655.2. Next base: position 662,050 of record NW_019379771.1, on the reverse strand, counting down.
ACTTTAAATTACAATGCTTTTCCAAACGTTCCACTGCATTTTCAGCAGCAGGCATTTCTAGAAGATACCGAAACATAACACTTCTTGTGACTTCACGCCCATGCACTAAGTCTGTGCCAAAGAATCTATACTATACCTGGTTAGGAACTAGAGAAAGGTTTATCGGGGCCACGATTCAAGAAGCAGCCCTTGCTGGTAAACTCTTCATGTTTATCTTGGTTTATTCTATATTGTAACTGAATTAGATTCTGCAAACATATTTGTGCGCATGTTGTACGAACAAAATGGCTTGACACATCAAAAACGGGTAGCATATCTTTAATGCTGAAGTAAAGTTTCCAATTTGTGAGACAGTTGGACTGAATTAACTGATGCATAATGATGAAACATTTCATGTACAGTACCAACAATGCAGCAGTTAGACTAATATTTTCTAAAGTATTAAGATGCCCAACAAACTTTTTGTTAAGAATATAAATCGTATGTTACGCATTAATACAATGCGACGTACAAAATCTGTGCTTGTAGTGCTATAGCAAAGACATGACCTGACAGTATTTTCTTAATGGACTCCGTCGCATACACAGTAGCCTATATTTCTTCCAGTTCAGAGCCACTGACAATTTCACTAACACCCCTCATATATGACACAAGAAAATCAAACCCCCAAGCACACAAGAAAGTTACTATTTTCTTGCAACCAATGATCGGATCATTTATTGGAGGGGTCGGTCAAATGTAATTACGGTCATTTTTAACCTAATTGACACGTTTCTCTTATGCTGTATTGTAAAGCAGTATTGTGAGTCGACAATTTGGATGTAGGTTTATTAATAAATAGTCAGCACACAGTGTGAGAGGTAGAATGGAATACTTTGTATTAAGACAATTATTCTCCATAAAATCTTTCCATAAAGAAAAATTCTTGATTTTAAAAAATTTTTTATCTGATTGCTAAGTGAAATGCGATTTTATTCGAATGAAAGAGAGATTAACAGATGTTGTTGGCAGGTGGAGAAAATTTTTCAATACTCTAGCAGATTTTATGTTGTAAGATACGTAATGAATGACATTTTTCCCTGCTAACGATCCAATACTTATCTTCTTGTATTATATTTGAGAGACACCTTTATACGATACAGCAAATTCCAGCGTAGAAACTGTGATATCTTAGAAGTAGTAAAATGCTTCATGGCAATCGATCGTTGCAACATTATGATCAATACTGTCCCCCACAAATTACACAAATACGATTGTTACCAAACCGTATTGCGGGACGATATAGTATGACCAGCATACTCCTAATTTTGATTAGACGAAACAAAAAATTTGCATGGCTTCTGTACTTATATATGCTATCGTCATTGGCATAGCGACAAGCTAACTCAGAGTCAATAGAAATGTTAGTCACCTACACAGCAACGGGAACCTTATTTTACATGACTTCAAAGTCATCGGACCACAGTTGTAGTAAAGGCTGGGTCTTAAAAATTTCAGCATACGTTACGAAGCCCTTGAGATACAAGAACTGCAGCGTAAACTACGTGTAAATAAATTTTTTTGTTCTTGTTGCAAATCAAATATATACCATAAGATCAAACTGAGAAATGCTTCATGAAAAAACCAATTGAATAAAAAATTATTTTTTCAAATCAACACAACAAGTAACTTTAATAGTCACTACAACAACGAATTTATAAGAACAAGAAAAAATTAGTACAATTGCACAATCAATTAATACATGAAATTAGCATTTTTAGGATTTCTTTTATTGCCCTATTCAATCCTATTAGAAACTAATCACCACCATTCTAACTACTACCACATCTCATCTTTATCTTTTGCTACTTTAATGAGGACAACTAAGTCAAATAGTAAGACTGGTTATGTGACATCTCATCTCAGAAACTTAATAATTATTTGAATAACATGAAGCTGTGTATTTTCTTTCACAATTGTATAGTTTATAACTTGCTTCTCTTGAGAAAAGCTGCTACCATACCTTACCAAACCTCTAACTATGAATTTAATTTCTAAATAATTTTATAAAATGCTCATCTAACAAAGTCAGTTTGCATTGATTCACATAAAAATATGAGCATTTTACAACTACAACATTCATCACTGCGTATGATCTGCAACGAGTATAAAATTTATTTTAACTTTAACTTGTATCAAAACGTAAATTCAAGCAGTTTTAACCATCAATCGTATACTCATAACGACCCAATTGTGCTTATGTAAATTGATAATAATTAGGTTAAACTCTGATTGTGTTTGAATTACCAACTTTACGTATCCTCCTTAAATGCAAAAGTATGAGAACTCTTTTCGCATATCAATTAGCACGGTCTCTGTTTTATCAATTGCTCTAAAGTAACTAAAAAAGTTAGAGAGTGAGTTCAATTATACCAGTGAAACGAATGTAAGACTTAATTTGTTGATGAAGCTGCGTTTAAGAGAGTTCATTTCAAGCAAATGTAAGATCTAGACCTAGACTAGACCTAGATCTGCTGTAGACTTGCAGGAGAAGTGAAAAAAAAAATTTTTGTTTGAAAACAGTCAGTGGGTGCTTGGTTGCCCAAGTGTGAAGTTCTACTTCTATGAGGTTATATGGCAAACAATGTGCAATGTAAAAATATCCTAATCTCCCAAGATTTTTGGTATAAAAGATTACTTTAAGATAAACCTATCGAATTTCAATACAGATTTACAAGTAGGTCTTCGAATGAGTTTAAAAAGAGGCGATCAAGTATGCGTAAAAGCGTTTAAGTACATCCATATGAGGAAAACAATTGCCAGCTTTGCTGCACACATTTGTGCTCCTCTTACTTCTCTGAACTTTTCTATCGTTAACTTTGTCAAGAACGTTGTCAAGTCAAAAAATCACTTAAATTACGAATGGAAAAATTTTGAATGAGTAAAATGCTATAACAATTAATTATTGTATTTGCTTATAATGAAAGTTATTTCATAATTTATAAAAATTTTCTTAAAATATGAATAAATTGGATGAACAGTTATTCATTTTTTGTAAAAGTAACATATTAATTGTAGGTAAATGAATAATAATTGATTCATAGGAAAGCTGCTCTGCTGAAATAAACTTATTTGTAAGTTTTCAAAAAACACAATGAACTGAAAGAATTAGTCTATTTAATAATTGATTAATTTATTAATGACATTTACGATTCAGCCAGATAATTTAATTACCAGTTAATAAGAATTCACGCTAAAAATACGTTATGAACTAAAACACAAGAAGTAACCGTTCCTTTTTTTTTGGGACTGCTCCTAGCAAAGTGGGTCAGGCCCTTGGCTTTTTTTTTTTTTCTTTTTCTAAGGATTTGGTTTAAAAAAAAAGAAATAACCAATATACTATTTAAAATATGTTGTATAATGGCGTTGTGTGGTGTAAAGGGGACTGCAAGTGTAGCAAGGGGGGTATGGCAAAGGGTGAGTAACATGCGAAATCCACTTCCATCACACTTTTAGATCACTAATTTGAAATCGTTGATTTACTGTCACCCATTACGCACCTATAGAAGTATCACTTAAAAGAAAAAAAAAAAAAAGAACATATAAAGACTGACACCTTGGGTTCAAACGTTAAAAGTAGTGGACTAACTATCATTATTACTAAAAGTACCCTTGTGTAGAATGAAAAAACATCTTTATGGGTAACCACAGAAGATCTTGCAAGTGCATGCGCACAAGCCGAAGATAATTAGAGTTTATAAGAGTGAGTTAAGTTATGAAAAATTGAGCTTGTTAAAAGTATTGTAAGTACAAATGTAAGAATTTCTAATATGCATTTTTGTAAAAGTCTAACGTAACTTGCTTTATTAAATTTAATAAGTTAGATAAGACAGTACTTCGATGTTAATCCGATTTCTCTTCCTAATTTTAATATTTTAAGACTAAAGAATTTCAACCGCTTACAACAAATACTTAGCTTTCATTCGTCAATTAAATCCAGAACAAAAAAGTGTATAGCTACTGCCTTTGGACTTTTTTCGCTTTACTTTAGTAGTTCTACCCTTTTTTGAGATCTAGTTAGTTGGCGCGGACGTCAACTAATATTAATGAATCAAATCTTGTGAGGAAGAAGTAATGTAAGATGTAGATAACTTGGAAAATACTTTTTACTTTACTTGTATTATCAAGGTAGAGAGGAATCAAGCATCTTTAAACACTTTTCTATTATATATTAATAAACGTTAGTAAGAACTGTTTTTTCTTACAAAAAACTTTTTTTTACTACGATATGTGTTAACTCATATAACTCATTATTTTTTAATGAATAAAGAACTTAAAAATTGAACAGGTACTTCTTTAAACGTGAGTTTTTTAATACCTCAGCTGACTTTGGGTAAGCAAAATTATTAGTAGAAGTATAAATCTAGTAAAAATCAAAAAGTGGTTTTTATCTTACCCACACAAAATCCATCTAAAAAGACAAATTTAAATAATAAAATCTAGAGGCTTATGGCTAAAAGAAAATTGATGTTTTGTCAAGCACAAGGTAACTTACTTGAGCTAAAGATTTTACATTGATCCACTTTTTCCTAACTTAATAAGTTGATACTATCTTATGTAAAAGAAATTTTTGTCAAAAATTAAAGCAAGCGTAGATTTTGCTTAGTAATGTGCTGAATGGATTTAAGAAGCACAAGTAAATACGTATAAGACTTTTATATTGAGTCTCCCAGCGTAGCCATAGAGATATTACTCATAGAGTAGGGGAGTGAGTACCTAACGCATAAGTGCAAATATCTCGTTCGAAGGAAAAGACAGAGAATGAAAAGGCCTTCCATCACTTCACCTACAAGTATGAAAACCTTAGAAGTATATCTATACATATAGGATCACTTTATTTGCCCGGTCTTTCTACCAACATGACGCATTTTAAGTCAACTCCCTTACTCTATATGTAATATCTCTATGAGCGTAGCACATAAGTACTAAGCCATTTACCTTTTTTTTTCAGGAATATAACTTTAAAACTACTTCATAACATATAAAAAAATTATGATTCTGGTGTTTTGTTTTCTCTATTGAAAGAAACCATATACATTTTCCAAATAGAAGAACCACATGGAAAATCCATATGGATTTTCCATGTGGTTCTTCCATATGGCTTTTGTTTCAAATATCCATATTGATAAACCATATGGAAGTAGGTAAACCATATGGAATTAGGAGACCATATAGAAGTTCATAAGCCACGTGGAAGTCAGTAAATTTTAAGAGTTGTGATATTCCGGTATAATAGATCATACGCTCGGGAAAAAAATATTCTCCGGTCGATATAACGTGAATGAATATTAGATATAATAATTAGGATACACCGAATAACTGGAGCAATTTTATGATGCCTTTTTGTTTACTTTTTGAACTGAGACCATCATTCTATATTTATAAAATTTCAAAGGAACAAAGAAATAGTTGTTCCGATCGTGTATAATACTAGTAGAAACTCTAAATATACGGAACGTCGTAATTGTAATTCTTCATATTGTGTAAGACACTGAAAAAAATTCAATATACGCTGTCGAATTTGTAAAAAGTATGACTGAATCTAGATTTTTATTATTTAGTTAATTTTAATGAAAGGTTCGTCAAAGACGAAACATGCAATCCTTACGTGTTAATTTCTTTATCGTGTAAGTTCAACAGACTACATGATTTACTATTTCAGCATAAAAAAAAACTTGATGTGTTGAAAAGTAATAGGCTTACAGGTTTTTCACAAGGCTTATCATTCACAATAATATAAAAAAAGTCATACGTTATCAGACACAATTTCAAAATATTTGATACTGAAGTATGTTGAAATAATGAATACAGATAGAATTAGAATTTAACTATTAAGTCAATTGTGATACAGTGGATAACTGGTGGTCAGAGGTAACAAAGGAAAAATAAATAATACTTGTGTAATAAATAACTGTATTTAATCTAATTGTGTTGCAACATAATAAGTACAATGCTTATAAAATGCAAGAATTTTGTACAACAGTGTTATTACAATATGCTATATCTAAGTCCATATACGTAATAGTTGTAACACGCATTATCATATCTTTGTAAATGTACATATAGAATAATACTTTTACGTGTAAATAGGATGCATAATAACAAATTTTATCGTTTTTTTCTACCAACTTGACGCAACATGATTCATGGTTCACAAAATCGTCGTTTACAATGGTAATATGTTTTTCACGAAAAAAAACAACTAAAAAAATATATATTTCCTTACAGGTACACCAAAATAAATTTTTTAATCCAAAGAATCAATGATGCATGTGCATTTTTATTTCAAGCACACGCTACTCGAAAGATGACAAAAAATGATAACAAAAGTGGTTTTTATAATTTACGGTTATGGTTCTTTGACTGGCAAAAGTTTAGCATACGACTTGACGCTTATACTACAATTATTGAAAAAGAAGAATACTATTTTGGTAGAGTTTGTTCTCTTGATAAAAAAAGAGGAGAATTCTTTACGTATTTATATTATTACACACTGAATTACGTTTGATTGTAATGCACATAAGTAACACGTACCATGACATTTGTTGAATATATTACTTCGTAAGATAGTGTTTTTTTTTTATACCCTGTCTATGACAATCAGGTAAGATCTCACCTGAGATGTCAGGTGACTATCTCATGCCAAAAACTCACCTGAAATTTCATAAAAAGTATTCTTACTAAGGAAAAATTAATTTTAGAGTATTCAAAGCTGCCTCGTTGAGGTACCATTCTCATGATACATCGAAAACCACCTCTTTAAAAGTGTTTCATGTCAGATTTTAAAAATAACATGAATTACTCAGGTTTGGTCTCAGGTACTTTCTCAGATGAGATCTCACCACAAAATATGAAAAATTAATTTGATTTTTAAAAACTGACAGAAAAACTTTGAAACATGTGTTTTTCGATGTATCATCTAAATGGTATCGTCAATGGGGCAGCTTTGAATACCGTAAAGTTGATTTTGAATTTTTTTTGGGTGAGGATATTTTTTTTTCAATGTCAGGTGAGTTTTTTGGCATGAGATAGTCACCTGATATCTCATATGAGATCTCACTTGATTGTCGTAGACGGGGGGTATGATGTATCCTGTACAGAACAAAATTACAGAACCATAAAGAAGTTATGATATAATTATTTACAGAAACATTTTTGCGATCAAAAAATTATTTCGACTTTATAAAAAAAATGTACTTGCATGGGAGAATTAGATTATACCTTTTAATCAAATTTCTGGTTCAAAATAATTCAATCAGATTATTATAGACTCTTATATAAACAAGTTAAAAAACGGTATTATCGAATAAAATAATTACGTAGGACATAAGAATATTTATTTTTTTACAAAAATGGCTAAGATGCATGTGTATCTCTCTTGCTAGCTGAATTTTTTTATATTTACATATTGTTTTGTGCAATGGTTGTGATATTTTTTAAATAAGAATGTAGGTTTGGATAAGTGCTAATAAAATAATTGTTATTTGCATTAATAAAAATACATATACGATCGATGTCGTCTGTTTCAATACCAGTAATTTCATCTGAAATATTATTAACTCGTTTTAGATGGATCGGTGAGTCAAGAAAATTGTCTATGTTAATAATGTTACATAATATTACTTCCTTTTTAGTCATTTTATCAATTATAAAATCTACAAGGCGAATATACTTGCAATCTTTCGTTATTGCATACGAATGACTAAAACGAAAGTCTCTTTTGGTCCACGATGTGTAGATGCATTGTTCTTTCACAATTTTTTTACATGTCCGGCTGCATTCCGATAGTCCTAACCTATTAAGCCATGTACTTTCTGTTTTTTGGTATGTGCCAAAGTACCTAGCATGTGATATCTTAAAACTAACTTTTGCCTCTTTTCTGTCCAAATATGAAATAAAGCCTTGTAGTCTAGAGTATGGCTTAGTTTGAACATGTTCTTTTATTATATACTCAGCTTGTTTCATGTTAAGAACTCTACACAGAATGACCCCTTTTGCTGCTTGAACTTTTCGCGTCAATTTTCCGTTACCAGTTTCAAAACAGTAGCCACTGTGACTCCACAACGGACCCCAATCAATTACGCTCTGTGCCAAATGCATTAATTAATGAACATTGTATGTCATAGCAACTTGACCGTAAATAGCTTCTGTCAAAGCAACAAACTTTAATAATTTGGACTGAGCTACCCTAACTTCAATATGACTGACTTTGTCTTTACTCAATAAATAGTAAGCATGTGCCAGTAAAGAGAAATGATTTACAAACAAGGACATACGTNGTCAAAGCAACAAACTTTAATAATTTGGACTGAGCTACCCTAACTTCAATATGACTGACTTTGTCTTTACTCAATAAATAGTAAGCATGTGCCAGTAAAGAGAAATGATTTACAAACAAGGACATACGTGGAAAACTGGACAAAATTGGTATACAATAATGCAATAACCAGTTTTCAATCTCCTTTGCTTTCCACCTGCTTCGATCATCTAGTGAACGTGATAATCGACAAAGTTTATTTGGAACTTTGATATCTATTAACATATTGTTTATTGCGACAATGTCATCTTTTGTTAAAGAATACAGTTCATTAGTACTTCCTACTCCATAATTTATTGGCTGTTTAACTACACCCAAACAAACATTCTGCATACTATCGGGTACAAAACCTGAAACAATATGGAATCCTTCCAGCCTAATAAGTGGTGTTGCAGTTTTTATGCCATTAACTGATCTACTAGTTGTCAAACTTTGCTTCGTACATTGCAGAGTTTCTAGCTCAGTTTTATTTTCTGGAATATAGTCTAATAAAATGTATTTAATGTTACCACCTCTTCCAACAGGTAGATAAACTCCTGGATGTTTGCACCAACCACATCCAAAATAGCCATTGTATTGGACAATTCCTTGCATTGGTGCTCTAGCAACTGAGTCAACACAAGCGCAAACTGAATATACCTTAATACGAGTTTCTGCATCAGTAAATGTACATTTGATTCCCTCATTTGAAAACTTATTCATTAAATATACGAACTGGCTAAGAAAAATTTCCATTTTAGGTTTCGTTTTTCCAAACCATAAGCCAACAACAATGGGATTTTTAGTTCGAACTTCGAAGGGTAACTCATTTATGAGTATTTGTATGGGCCAAATACTATATTTTGAACTTTCAAATAGTGGAGAGCCGTCCGTGTTAAATGTGATAGTGATACATGATTCTTTTTCAGACTGTGGTAAAGAGTTTAAAAGTTTTCTATACATAAATCCATCACTAAAATCTTTAAAGTCATCTTTACTTCTAAGTCTTTCATCAATAATAGATTTATAATAATCTTCATTATCAACTATTGCAGTTGCAATATCTTTTTCTACGTTTATAATAGTGTTAAAATCATGATATAAAGGACTTTTGAGCAATATTTCATTACCACATAAGCAAGTAGCACTTCTATCGCTACGATTAAACTTTTTCACATAACCTTTGCACAGTGGACAAATAGCATGATACTTGATAATACTACTCGTATTGAATATTTTATCAATACGGTATCTAGTTTGTGGCAAAGTATTTATACCTAATATTACATTTAACATTTTAAATAAATCTGCTATTTCCGACTGACATAAATTGTACTCCAACGAAAATTTAAGAACTGCAAATATTATTTCGCTCTTACTTACAGATACTTCAGCATTAGGAGAATCATCATCTTCATCTTCTCCTAATAAAATTTTCAGATGTTTAAACGTCTGGCTATTATCATTCAGTTCTGTGTTCGTAGATCCCAATATCTCGTTGTCACTGCTACTATCCTCAGTCCCTAAACTGTCACAATAACTGATATCACTATCGTATGCAGTATCCTCATGTAAATCTTGAACCCAGGAGGCCTGTTGAAAATTTTAAACAGTTTAATAAGGTAACTAAATAAAAACAAATTTTTTTCTTCGTTTCAGTAATAAGGCTGTTAATAGATAATGGAAGTTAAAGGATAATCGAATTATTGTATACCAATTTTGTCCAGTTTTCTACGTATGTCCTTGTTTGTAAATCATTTCTCTTTACTGGCACATGCTTACTATTTATTGAGTAAAGACAAAGTCAGTCATATTGAAGTTAGGGTAGCTCAGTCCAAATTATTAAAGTTTGTTGCTTTGACAGAAGCTATTTACGGTCAAGTTGCTATGACATACAATGTTCNTTTTTGCAACATTATTGTTAACACAAATGAAATGGAAAACAAAAGTGCAACAAATAATAAAACTTTGAGAGATTATTTATCCTTATAAAGTAAAACTATGTACCAAATTAAAGCAGAACTGGTTTTTAACTTTTTTACTACTAATGTATTAAATTTTTTTTTTAGGTCCTAAGTGCAAACTATTCCTTGTTTATCTTGATATAGGTCTTAAAAAATTATTGCAGAAATTTATTTGTAAATGCGCGCATTTTGAAAATGTTTCGGTATAAAAACATTGCATAGTTACATAGAGTATCCTCCTAATAAACATCAGCTGATATGGCATCTGAGACGTCAGCTGATATATCATTTCAAAATATCATCTGTAACTTAAGTGAAAATATTGAAACTGATACCAAACTGTTAATTTATGCAAGTTACGGCTCTCTATGAGTTATGTTAGGTTGTACCATCCGCATAATACATCGAAAAACATACCAATTGAAGCTTGAAAGTGTTGATTCTTAGTATTTAACATTTTTTTTTAATATTTCAATGGCACGGCACTTGATATATCATATGGTATACTACCTGACGTGTCATTTGGAATTTTTTTTTTTAATGTTAAACAATAAAAATTAACACTTCCAAGTTTCGATTGGTATGTTTTTCGATGTATCATGCGGATGCTACAACCTAACAGGCTCCATAAAGAGCCATAAATTGCATAATTTTACAGTTTGTTATCGATTTTACTATTTTCAATTAAGTAGCAGATGATATTTTTAAATGAAACATCAGCTACATCTCAGATGACATGTCAGCTGAAATTTATTGGGAGGGTAGTGTATTAAATTTATTGACATTACACTATTACATTACCTCGATGAAATCACAGGAAACATTTAAGCCAAATATTTGATTATTCATTTCATTAAGGTTGTTGGTGTGCTGTAAACTAGAAATACCGTTTGTTTGACCCATTGTCTCTTCTGAAGTTATAGTACTTCTTTCATTGTGAGTCATTATTGATTACGAATCTCTATATATTATGTTTACACTAGACGTTGTATCAAATGTCAATTGTGGCGATGATAATGATGACACGTTTTCTGTTATGCTGACTTCCATAGCAGATTCATCTGTGGTGCCTTGATATGACGTTTCCAATGGCAATTCCTAGTGATACATTTTTAATATTTAAAATAATGAAAAAAATCGATTTTTTTTTCTATGTACAATGTCTGTATATAGCTAATGCGTTTTAGACAAATGTCCATGGGAGTCATAAAAATTTTTATACTTGATGATTATACAGCTGTCACTATCTCAGTAACACATACACATAATAGCAGTATACTTGTGAAAATGACATGAATAAAGCGTATTCATGCTTAAAATTAAAAAACAAATATAAGGAATAGGTACCAGAAAGTCTCTACATATGCAACGATACGTGTCATGGGTCTTTTAATGCAATAGTAACTAATTTTTTTTTTTTTTTTTTTTAATATTTTAAAAACTTTCGATCATAGAAGAAAATGTTCAGTACAAAAGTTGTTGGCGAGATAATGTTGCATAGAGCTAGTGTTACAATAAAATCTAAATATTAATTTTAATCGTTGAAATAAATGAAAAAGTAGAAAAAACCGAGAAATAAAAAATGCGTCAAAATACATGTTAAATAAGTTAAAATTCGCCGAAAATTGGACATGTAACAAACATAAGCGTGGTTAACATTAAAAGCCAAGTCCGTTCGTAACATTCGAGAATGGCGACATATTGCCAAATTGTTGATTAGAAATTTCTATTTCTTGTATACAATTGGCAAACCGTGATGAATCGAGATCTGCTTTTTTGAAATCGCTAGGTACACCCACACAAAATCCATCTAAAAAGACAAATTTAAATAATAAAATCTAGAGGCTTATGGCTAAAAGAAAATTGATGTTTTGTCAAGCACAAGGTAACTTACTTGAGCTAAAGATTTTACATTGATCCACTTTTTCCTAACTTAATAAGTTGATACTATCTTATGTAAAAGAAATTTTTGTCAAAAATTAAAGCAAGCGTAGATTTTGCTTAGTAATGTGCTGAATGGATTTAAGAAGCACAAGTAAATACGTATAAGACTTTTATATTGAGTCTCCCAGCGTAGCCATAGAGATATTACTCATAGAGTAGGGGAGTGAGTACCTAACGCATAAGTGCAAATATCTCGTTCGAAGGAAAAGACAGAGAATGAAAAGGCCTTCCATCACTTCACCTACAAGTATGAAAACCTTAGAAGTATATCTATACATATAGGATCACTTTATTTGCCCGGTCTTTCTACCAACATGACGCATTTTAAGTCAACTCCCTTACTCTATATGTAATATCTCTATGAGCGTAGCACATAAGTACTAAGCCATTTACCTTTTTTTTTCAGGAATATAACTTTAAAACTACTTCATAACATATAAAAAAATTATGATTCTGGTGTTTTGTTTTCTCTATTGAAAGAAACCATATACATTTTCCAAATAGAAGAACCACATGGAAAATCCATATGGATTTTCCATGTGGTTCTTCTATTTGGAAAATGTATATGGTTTCTTTCAATAGAGAAAACAAAACACCAGAATCATAATTTTTTTATATGTTATGAAGTAGTTTTAAAGTTATATTCCTGAAAAAAAAAGGTAAATGGCTTAGTACTTATGTGCTACGCTCATAGAGATATTACATATAGAGTAAGGGAGTTGACTTAAAATGCGTCATGTTGGTAGAAAGACCGGGCAAATAAAGTGATCCTATATGTATAGATATACTTCTAAGGTTTTCATACTTGTAGGTGAAGTGATGGAAGGCCTTTTCATTCTCTGTCTTTTCCTTCGAACGAGATATTTGCACTTATGCGTTAGGTACTCACTCCCCTACTCTATGAGTAATATCTCTATGGCTACGCTGGGAGACTCAATATAAAAGTCTTATACGTATTTACTTGTGCTTCTTAAANTTCTAAATAATAGTCTTGATTATTCGATTATTATCGCCTCAGAATGTAAGTCATATGCACTCCATCATACTGTTAACGCATTAGTAAAAAAATTAATTTGATCAAAAATTTGTAAAAGTACTATTAACATTCCAAGCTCGCAATCCACAACTTCACTTTTAGTTTTTATATTTTACAATACAGAGAATAAAAATTATGACGTTTTGTATATTAGAAATTCTACTTGTATTATACGCGATCGGAGAAACCATTGCTTTGTTCATTTGTAATTTTATGAACATAAAATGATGGTCTCACTTCAAAAAGTAAACAAAAAGGCATCATGAAATTGCTCCAGTTATTCGGTGTATCCTAATTATTATACCTAATATTCATTCACGTTATATCTACTGGAGAATATTTTTTTCCCGAGCGTATGATCTATTATACCGGAATATCACAACTCTTTAAATTTACTGACTTCTACGTGGCTTATCAACTTCCATATGGTCTCCTACTTCCATATGGTTTACCTACTTCCATATGGTTTATCCATATGGATATTTGAAACAAAAGCCATATGGAAGAACCACATGGAAAATCCATATGGATTTTCCATGTGGTTTTTCCATATGGAAAATGTATATGGTTTTTTTCAATAAGTTGTATGAAATATATGTTTCTTAATTTAATTATAGATTAAAAAACAAAAAATCAAGTTTCTGACCATAAAATGATACGAAACATGTCAATTTCCAAAAACATCTATTTTAGTAAATTTTTTCTACCTTGAGCGTTTTTGAGAGGCTGATGTGCCCTTGATAGAAAAAATGGTATTTGCCACATAAGCTTTATCCCTCCTGGGCAACCTTACGGACTCTCGAGCCTGCTTCGCAGTACCCTCAGGCCGCAAAATAGCCCCAGAGGCGATGGCGGTTATCTGACGAAAACTACCATTTTTATAGTATAGATAGGAAAACCAGATTTTTTACGTCAACACAGGTATTTTCCAAAAAAAATTTATTTCGTTATTAAGAAAAATATGACGACGAACAGCATATATGCTATGCATGAGCAGATACGTGTGATGTACTTCAAAGTCACGTAGTCTAAGAAATTACTGGTATTAAGGTGCATAAAAAAAAAGTTAGGCGAAGAAAGTTGCACTCTTATTTTCTAGATATTACAGAGGCAACACATAAGCTCAAAAAATTGTATAGATTAAATAGGTTAACTAATTACTTATAAGATTATTGATAAAAAAAAGTTTGTTATATAGATAAAAGTGTATACAAAACCATATTTACCATTTTCTCAAATAAGAAATTGTTATAAATACTTAAAAAAACCTTACAATACTCACATAATACCTAACATCAAAAACTTTCAAGACTTATTTAGTTTTTTCATACATTCCAGTTGTTTACAGCTTACGCTCAGATATTTTGTTGGTACTTTTTATTTTTCCAGCATTTTTATTTTTCTCGTATAAAAAATTTCATGTACGTCAGCAAACGATATTTTTTGAAGCATAAAGTAGCTTATATTAAATGGAACAATTACACGATGATTCTATATACCTAGAGTGGCTCTGTATTTTCACCTGACGAGATTTAAGATTGCAAAAAGTTTGTTAATATTCTTATATTTTACTAAAAAAAAACTTTTTTTTTTTGTAACTTTTTTTTGCTTAAGTATCCAAAACTTCAGCAACGGCAATATAATTGTTCGAAGGCAGTATCAAATTCACTTTTCTAGCACCTCATTTCTTATTGGCACCAATACCTTTACATGTGACTATACCATAGGCAGTTGAAAAAAAGCCATTGGGATACAATTCTAAATTATGCTTTGTGATGTGAAAGATTTGATAATTGTTATCATTCTTCAAATGTTTACTCTCTCTCTCTCTCTCTCTCTTGCTCCCTCTTTCTCTCTCTCTCTCTCTCTCTCTGTCTCTCAGTAGAATTATAAGCACTTTTTTTGATAAAAGTTATTTATGTAACCGACGATAATTCTTTAATGTCCATACATGGCTTGAGTCTCATGTGACAAAGTATATAAAATAGTAGCAATATTTTTATTTTTTACTTAGTCTTTTTTTTACAAGCAGTAACAACTGTACAAGTAAAAGATTAGATACAATTGTAATGGAAAGATTAAGTCAAATTTTACACCACTAATAAGCACTTATCTGCTTATCAGTTGCAATCGTTTCCTAATTTTTCATAAAGATAGTTATCACAAAGTAACTCAAGTTATTTAATTTTGATATAAGTCATATTTTTTCAGTTTAAACAGTTTTCTAAAAATTTATTATTGAATGGATTAGCGCATACAAATGATAATCAGGGTTACAATTCTATAAACGCGTTATGTACCGTATAGGAATAACGATTTTGAAATTCTGACTTTGAGAAAATATGTAACTGAAGTAAGCTTTTCATATTACTTCTCTCCTCATCTCATTCCTTCACACCACTCCACCGTATTGATCCCTTTCATGCCTCACCACGCCACTATAGCAATGATTATAAATTTAATTCAATTTTATTTTGAGCAAATTCTCTAAAAAAAAAAAAACACTTGCATCGAGATTTGAACCCTCGATCTCCTTCATTTGAACTGAGTCTCTAATTCACTTGTCTAGAAGTGGTTCTGATGTAAGGAAAGGTTATATAAATAAATTTTATAGCATTTTATTTTTTCAAAATTTTTTTTATTCTTGACTAAGGCGATTTTTTGACCTAAGGATGTTGATCACAGTTGACACAATGCAATCAACCCATGTTGAGCTTCAGACACTAAGTGTAACTTAGTCCAGAGCTTGGCATTCTCAATCTTTAGCTGGAGCAGTTTGGCAAAATTTATTTCAAGTTTGTTCATTACGTGCGTAAAGCATATTTGAGTAATCAAATACATTAATAATTTCTAATAGCATGAGAAACTGTCAGGATTTCGTGAAGCTATCCCAGCTCGTTGGAACAAGTTGGGTCTAATTTTACCATCATTACCTAAATTTTTCTCTCCAATCAACTTATATTTTATGTCATTCAGCATATGTATTTCAGACTTATCGACATTCCTGACACTTGACCTACAAGGTGGGTCACACAATCGAGTGCACTTGAACGAGTATCTTTCTTAATAATGAAGACAGTCAAAACACGGCTAGAATTAAGAGGCACACTTGCGAGAAAAAGCAGGGTACGATGCTTATGAAACACATTGTGGCGCATACCAAAAGCTTTACATAGGCTGATAACCAGTTGTGTAGTAATAAAATACGTATGTATCGTAAAAAAGGTCGATTGGAAGTGTAAGGCTCCCAGCGTAGTAAATTTGTTTTCCAATCATTAAGGTAGACTTCTGGATTATTCAGTGGTTGGTAATACCAAAGAGAGAAAAAGAGTCACGGAAACCTCTGCGCTTTGCAGTATTTTATCAAAACAGCGTAATATAAATGCAAAGAAAATAACTCTCTGAATAACATTTTTATAAATAATTGATAGTAAGCACATGTTATATACGTGTTAGAAAACAACTAAACAATCGCATTATTAACCATTAGGTATATCTAAAGAACTGTTACATGGAGAAAAAAGGTACGAGAAAGTACCGAGAAGTGATATTTGAAGCGACTTTTTGAAGCGTGTGACGACGGCAAGCTGCTGCAGGTGCCGCCTTTTGAATCTTATTGCTTTGCCTTCGTAGTTTACCACTTTTTTGAGACTTCAACGGTCAATGCTGATATCAGCCAACAAAAAAAACTTAACTGTCATTAGAAGAAAGTGACGTGTGGCATACCTAATTTAGAACAGTAAGTTTTCTATATTTATTATTTAGCGGTAAATTTGATTATAGGCATTTCGTATCACACATTGATTAATACTTTCTAAAATAAAAGAAGCGAGTATTTTTTTGCTTTGCTTGTCTTAATTCAATATTAAGGTTTCACCTCTTTTATTTTTTCTGAAAATGTTTTTAATGGTTGAGAGGTAAAATTTTATTTGCATAGATACGCATCACGTTTTTTAGCTATAATATCACTACAATTAGAATAGTTTTCAATCTATTACTATTTCTTAACAGAAGTTACTCAATACATACGTTTGATCATTTAAATATATGTAGCAATGTTGGCTAAAAGACTTGAGCAAAAGATGTCCATTCTTCATCTCATGGGTTTATTTGGTGCAAATAGTTTTTATTTTGTTGATGTTTCCCATCAATGTTTAGAATATAAAAGCAACTTGTTCTTTTATGACATTATAGTCACTAGCATATTAAAGGGAGGTGTTGATTAATTTTTTAGTAAATACGTTTTTTACTACTTTTTTCAACTGTTGCGTATAAAAAATTTGAAAGCATGTCAGTCATTCCAGCTAAGAAATGAGCTGCTCACATACTCTTACCTAGATTAGAAAATATCGATCAATAAACAATTGTTTGTATCAAAATTATTGACAATTTATTCATCAGTAGTGGTAATAGCACATAAAGGAATAAATTACTAGCTATACTCTACCTAAACCAGTGGCTAGAGAGAAAATCACCAAGATTTAAATGCAGTATTCAAGAAAGTGAAGTCTTTGTAACATTAGAGGTAAAATACATAACGTGCACCCCTGGTAAAATAGAGCTTAACGTTATAAGCCTCAACTGAGTATAACATTTTAAATTTGCTGAGTGTAATAATTTTGAATGCACCTCTTCAATGTACTTAAAAAAAAGTGTCTTATAAATAGTAGTTGTTGACAGGAAATACTATAAATTGTTGATTTGTTTGATTTAGGTAATATTTATTTTTCTCATTCTAACAGTGAATAAACCTTACTGTAAGACAGTATTGTAATGCTTATTTCCTATATCCAACATATATAGTTGGACAGCTAACAAAGTTTATTTATCGGTTTTGTATTTTCCTCATTTCATGGCATTATTGAAAAGCGTATGAATTGAGTGAAGACGCACATATTATGTGACTTCAGGCTACTATTGATTTTTTTTAAACAGAAGTTTTTGAAAAACAGTGTTGGTATGAACAACTGTAACCAAAAATTATAACGACATTGAATAGCAAAATTAAAATAAAAGCTCACTAGGTAAAAAAAAGTTTTTCCACGATTTTTCATAAAAGAAGTTGAATAATTATTTTCAACATACTGTACAAGATACAAAAGTAGTTGTTTGTGAGTTTAAAGTCAAAAAAAATTTTTAACTTAACAATGCTGGAAAATCTGAAGCTAGCGAAATATTGCATGATTTAAAGATACCTGTATTTTTTTATTGGTTCTTTAGTGATTTTTGATTACTATCTCATGTGTTATTTTTTAAAGATTTTTAATGGCTATAATTAGTTTAACTCACAGGACAATTATCTTTATGAATCTCTTTAAGTGTAATGTATCATATAGAAGTCTAAAGCAATTTTATGTTTGCATGAATTCATATCTTTTATAAAAGGAATGATTTTCATGAACATTTGTTTTAATTTTGCCATAGTCGATCAAAATCTATTATTTCATTTTTTTTATCTAAACAGTTTTGACTACCATTACAATAAACTAAAACTAAAATTGTAGTTATTTGGTTCAACATAAAAAAGATTAGTAAGAATTTAAGGAAAACTTTGGGCAAAAAACTCATTAAAATGCACATCAATCTATTCCTCAGTATTAAAGCTAAAAAAGTTCTTAAGTTTAAAAAACGACGTTTTTTTAAATTCCAATAGCAATTTTCTTAGTTCTTACTCTATCATTTTTATAGATAAAAGCACGTGTATTATATATAACTTACAATCATAGAGCAAGAACTTGGTACACCACTATAACTAATTGTGAAAAATGCATGTTTTCAACCAGGAATTTTTTACGATTTAACGAAAGAGTTTATTTGTACACAGCGAGGCTTTATTTAAATGATGGCAACAAACGTTATAAAAGCCTTTTAACTATTATAATTAAATTTAATTTCTCAAAATTATGAAAAAAAGTTTTTTTGTAAACTGATTAGCAGTAAATAATAAATAACACCTGTGTCCAAAGGTCTGTTGGAGGAGGGAGAGAGTTCAAGTTTTTAAAACGTTGATGATTTGATGACACACTTGCATCCATGCTTTTTCTATGTTCATGAAAACATATGTGTAGATCAATTTTTCTTTTGCCAATTATCAACTAAATTACAAAAGAGCATTGGTATAAAAAATAGAGATCCATATCAATTATAACGTTAAGCTACAGTTTTTTAGAGAAACTTGGACAGTGATCGTGTAAGCTCGTGGAAGGACATGTCTTACACATACATTGAAATAACTAGGATCGGTAGTGGACATTACGTTAATGTGAGATATGAGTTACATTAAGAATCATTGCGTCTTAGTACTATAAAATAGCAATTAATGTAAGAAATAAGCTCAAAGATTAGCTGGTAAAAAACTAAGCTATAGCTGCGTTCAAGGCCTGTACAACAATTGCTTAGAAAATATACATCGTGTATTCCTTTAGCAGTCAAATATTAGTTCGTTAGTGGTGAATCATATGTAATTACTGTGTGAGTTTAATACTAAGTACATGCTTACTGGCAGCTACAGTCAACCATATACTTGGTTTCAGGGAGATTGAAAGATTATGTGACAGATTAAAAAAACATATGCATTAATATAGAGCACCTTAAAATACTTACATTGAATTATTAATGCAGATACGAAAACATTTATTCATATTAATATACAATTTTAAAGTTGCTGAAGAGAATTTGCTTTAAAGAATAATAAGACTCTTTATACTCCACACTATTTCATAACAGAAGCATAATTCAACACAAACATCTCAGATGAACAGGCTCTTTGTACCCATGCTTTGTGTTAGTATTTGAAAACTCATAAGTAAATAAATAATCATTATAACGTATGAAATATACTCTTGCATCACTATCATCGGAATTTCTCCAATTATTTGCATTTATACGTTTATTTTTAGTTCAATCAATTTTCTTAGTATGATTTTCATACTCTGCATGGCTGAATTTTGCTTTATTAAAACTTGTTATTCAACATTCTACTTACATTATCAGTGCCATTTTTTAGTTCAATACAATATTAATTTTTTTCATAATAACTACGTATATGAGTACAAAAATAATGTTATCTAATAAGACGGTTTTCTTCTTTCAATTAAACAGTTCTCAAAAGTATCATGTTTTGAAAAAAAATGCTGCAAACAGAACTTTTGGTAGAAATCTACAGTTAAAGTAGTTCTTTCATGTAATGATTATAAACAGAATTACATAAAACCTTAAAAAATCATTCATGAAGTTACAATACACTACCCCTCAGAATTTAAGAATAGGCTGACAAATATAAATGCAAAAAAAAAATAAATGAGAAGTAAATTCTAAGTATGTGCTTTTAAGGCATCTACGCATTTCTTTATTAAAAGTTGTAGCCTAACGTTATTTTTACTTAAAATGAAGAAGTAACAAAATTAATACAATTATACTGACGCGATACTCAACATACTGCCATCTTGAAATAAATATGTTCACGGACCTAACTAAACGGTACATTACGTCACTAGGGCACAAAGTAGATACAAATTTGAGTGCCCACAGGGCGCGATTGTTGTGTGTCGGTGTCCCAGTCGCGTGTAATGTTTTTCTTACCAAGAGCACAAAGTGCACTGTTGCGACCAGTGCATCACTTTGGGCCCGAAGGGCGCAAAAAACTTTTCTGCTCATGGGCCCAAAAAAATTACAAGGGCGCAAAGTGAGACCCGAGGGCACTAAGCAACAGTTTCACTTTGTAAAAATAATCACAGTCTTTTATACTAAATTCGACTTAATAAGAAGTGATTAAAAATAGTCGTATGACGTTCAAACAATATTATTAAATATTAACTTAATAGTCACACATTTTACTCAGAAGTCATTTAAGCACCACTTTTAACTATATGCTTCAGTTAACAAGAATCTAAAAATTATCATTCCACTATATTTTATCTATAAGCTGTACCATTTGACTCGTGTGCTTAAGGTGTACAGGCATCTATAATAAATACCTTACCTTTTATTCGTATAGTCTTCGATGTTACGACCCAATGATTCCTACTTTCATTTTCGAGTAAATTTTCTTATCCTAATTCTGAATGAACCAACACAGTTTCAAGGCTAATTTCTAGGTTAAACAACATAAAATCTTGGGATTCAACTTCAATTATTAATAAAAGCTAAAAAGATAATTTCCTTTTTTAAATCTTATATTATTGTAAGGTCCACTCAATACAATAGTACAAACTACCTTTTACAAAAGTAAAAGGTTAGGACAGTTTTATTTGTAGACATATATTACAAGTTACTCGCTAACTATTTATTCTAATGATTAGTTATCAATAAGAAATGTGTTATGGTTGTATAATTACAGTGAAAAGAA
The DNA here is from genome assembly GCF_000648655.2 of Copidosoma floridanum. Next base: position 640,424 of record NW_019379771.1, on the reverse strand, counting down.
TAAAAATTTAAAAATGTTCGCCCATTTCATTGCGCATGTTATATTTCGACGCTTCTATCATATTTTAACAGAAAGTATGACCGTACCTGAGCAATTATATTTATTATACTATTTCATGAATGAATAATCTAATTGCAAATCTTTTACAGATTCGAAATATGAAATAACACAGTCTTTTTTCTACAATTATACTTTTATAAGCACGTTTTGTCCAAAAGTAAATCAACGATTTCAGAATTGTGACTTCTAGAAAATAAGAATCAAAAGTGAGTTTTTCATGAAACTCCTCCTTGCCCTGCCGAGGTCCACTCCACACGATACCCCGCAAAACCCCGCTATTACTCAACGCCATAAATTTTCATTTCATTTCATTGTTTTTTTTATTCTTTTACTATTTCTGAAAAAAAACTCTTATCGAAGTTGAACCGGTGATTTCCAGCACACAACGAAGTACTTGACCTATACTGTTATCAGCGGTCTCAATATAAGATAATCGATCACTCATTATTTTGCGGTTAATAAAGTATGTTTAATTTATATAGTTATTTACGGTTTAATAATTCACTAAATTTAATTTTAAATTGTATTAATTAACATATTATTCATTGTATAAACGAACTTCTTGGTGTAAAATTTTTTTATTTTTAGTTAAGAAAATAGAATTTTCGTAGCAGCGTTCCATTGTATTACAAAATATTTCTTTGTTCATTATTTTATTGTTAATTTAATAACTGATGAATAATGGGTAGTATAATTGTTTTTTTTTAGAATTTTAAAGATAATTTTCCAGTGGTTTTTCGTTAACTTATCTTTTTTCCATTAATAGTTAGTTTATGCAAGGTTCTACAAATGTATTTATTAATTCTCATAACGTTTCATTTCTTTACAAATTCTGTGATCGTAACTAAAATGATGTCTTATCTTAAAGGTATTCCTTACAGTTAGCAAGGGAAATATTAAGGTAGGGAAGAAGAGCGTAAATATGCAGCAACACTGGCCATTTTTTTTCTTACATGGAAGTACTCATATGCTTACTTTTGCAAACATTTGACTTCTGTTTTCTTATTTTGTTAAATAGAACCACATTTAAAACAATTGATTTAAAAATTTGATAGATTTACCAAGAAGTAATCTTTTATACCAAAGAAATTTGATTACTTTTACATATCATATGATTGCAACTCCACATGATATGTCCTTAAGGTTACATGTTAGATGAAGATCCTTTTTAAGTTAAACATACGAAAAAAGGGTGCAAACAAGCAATCTACAGTTTTATAAATATTTTTTATGCTTTTTTGAACATGAGTTTGATGTTTGAGTAAGATCTGTCAAAAAAACCTATGTGTATTAAATGTTCTAAAGCAAGATTGACTGGCATAAAATACTACACAACTCAAAACAAAGGTATCGTACACAATAGATTGCCTTAGCTGTTTAAAAATGAATGTATTGTGGGTACTATATCTAAACTAGAAATAAGTGTTAGTGTACGTGACATATGTGAGCGTAAAGTTAGAGATGTAATCAGTGTAGACTCAGGACGTAGTTTTCAAATCATCGTAAGTTTCGATGAAAGTGCATAGTTTTGTACTAGTTAGCCTGGTAGTTTGTCATGCCATGGTTTTAATTTAAACTTTTTTTACGTACGTAATATAATTATGTAATTGCTTATTTGTTAAATATTATTGTATTTTTATTTAAATCTCACCAAACAAACGTACATATACTTATTCAAACAATAATTGCACCACCCTTACACACGACATGGTTTCATAGATTATGTATTTTATTTATACTTATACGTTGTTTTTTTATTACAAATATTTGCACCTATATATTGTTATTTATATTTACACCTACAAAAAAATAAAATTTCTTTTTTTTCTTGTCCCTCCCACAGCTACCCATTAAATCTTTTTTTTGTGTTTTCTTTCCCTTGCTTTATCTTTTCTTCAACACAAATATATTTGTTTTATACAACAATTTTAATAGACTTATCATCTTTTTCTCTCTTTAATAATCAATCTTTCTATTTATTGAATTTCGTTTTCTTCTTCTCTCTCTCTCTTTTTATTTTACGTTTTTTTCTTTTATCGTTTTCTCTTCTTTTTGTTCCAATCGTGTACTGGATATATAGAAGTGAGATTAAAAAGTACTGATTTGGACATTAGTTTTAATGCAATTTTTAAGGTGAGAGATAAGTTAGCATCATTATACCGAATAACTGTCAGGTGAATGATCAAGCTAATAGTTGAGGCACCATCTGAAGAACATGTGAGAAAAGATTTAAGGAGTTTTAACCTGGTATACCTTGGACCACATACAGATGATCGAGACAGGCTCATAAGATATTATATAAAACGATATTACAACAGTTAAATAAATAGATAGTTTCATTTAAAGGATCAATTGAATCCGATAGGTAGGCTATAATTATCTTGCCCATTCTTACCACAAATACCTACCAGGGATAGACGGCGTGCTATGTTTCACTTAAATGCAACTAGTAAACAGGAAAAAATAGAAAATTTTAGTAGAGATAGAAATACCTTAAAGACTTGGTTAGACAACCAGTTGGAAGGAGTTTACACAATCAAATGTCACTGAAGCCGCTGCTGAATGAGAAAGTAGCAATACATGATGCACAAAAATTAAACAGAGTGCACACCACTGACCCAAAAAATTTGCTCACTGAAAACATTGAGACTAGAAGAGCACAAGGGAAAAGAAGTGACCACGGGTTGTTGAATCAGTTGTTAGAGGAGGGGAGAATAAGAGAAACTACTACGACAGAGGGAGATTCAGGTATAGGGTTAAATATGAGAGTTCAGAAGACGAATAGAAGACGTGTATCTGGAAGAAATTGAAATTGAATGGGGAAATCAAATGAAAAGTGACTTACGTGTACAAGCTCAATTGAAAATTCAGCAACTACAGAAACATAACAATAGTCCCTTCAGCGAAATACGTTCCAAAACGATTTACAAGATGTTCTTAAAAGAAAATACGGGCCAAATTTAAGTCTCTTAATACCATCAATACAACTTGAAAATACTGATGAATTAAGGCACTGTGTAGATGATAACAACCTCTTGGAAATAATGCGCTAACTTCCTTCCGCATATGCATATGACATCTCAAAATACACTTTAGGTTATGAATAAATCCAGCAGATGGACAGGCAGCTGTCTCTGTACCAAGTGGACAGACTGCATAACCAAATAAACAGACTACGGGGTGGTACAGATTTTAGCTGAGAAATGCAAATTGTAGGTATATTTCTCAAATAGGGAATAGAATTTTGCAATACAAGTAGGAACGTTCTGGTAAGATTTATAGTTAAGCTGTGTGAGTGAACGATAACATATGGGTTAACAATAAAGGATGTACGTGCCTTACCTGTTGAAGCAAGCCATTGGTTCCGTAGGGAGAAATTTTTGCAGCGGTCAATCTGAGAAATGGCATATGACTTAATGACATTTGATATTGGAAAGTTGCAGCAGCGACTAAGAGAGACTGACAGGCCCCCATAGGGGCCTAACGAGGACGTGGCAGCTTATCTGTCGAAAATTTAAACCTTTATGGGTTAAATTAACCCTGCTTTCACCCTGGAGCCGCAAGTCAATAGAGTGTATAGAGTCTGCACCCTAGTTATCAAGGCTAAATAAACCGGGCCCACATTCAAAATTTCACAGACCTTCCAGTGCTAGAAAAAAAGGTCAAGTTAATTAAGAGCCAAGACAAGGCATATCTACTCTTTTTTGGACCTGAGGAATTCCCTTTACAGGGGCCAACGGAAGGGGCCAACGGAATACTAAAAGTGCTATCTCTAAACAGTGAACTGAGGCACTTTCTCAACTTCAATATTAACGGGACAAGAGTATTTGCGTTAATCGACAGTGGTGCGACTTATTGTGACTTGGGTAATAATTTTTTGAAAAGATTAGAGAAATTTTATCTATACGAGTCCAAAGTCCAAGTAAATAGAGACCACGTAGACATGCACCTAAGGTCTTTCAGGTAGCACACGAAAAAATTTAGAGACTTGAAAAGAAAAATATCATCAAGGAGTCAGAAAGTACTTGGTGCAGCTGTCCATTACCAGCCCTGATGGCTAACAAAAAATTTTTATTTTGCATCAACTATAGGAAGTTAAATAAAGCCACCAAGAAGATTGCATACCCGATGCGTCTGATAGACAATATTCTTGGCAAGCTTTGCAAGGCAAAGTTTATTTCACAGATAAACCTTAGCAAAGTCTATCACTAGATGCTGTTGGAAGATAACAGCAAAGCGCTAACAGCCTTCGCCGTGCCAGGTCAAGGTCTCTATGGGCTTATACGGATACTTTAAAGCCTTACAAATGCGTTTTCCATCTTTCAAGCCATCATGGACAAAATCATTTAACCAGAACGGGAGCCATATGTCTATATTTGAATGGACGATATTATAATAGTAACTCAAAACTTCTATGAATACAAGAAATGGCTCACGATTGTCTTGAATGTTTTTAAGGACTCTAACTAGGGGTATAAAGTAGATTAGTAAGGATTAAGGGTGGATCTAGATAAAATCAAACCAATTGTTGAGAACCCAGCTCCAACAAACCTCAAACAACTCAAGCAGTTTATTGGTATGGTTGGTTGGTATGCCCACTTTATCAAAGAACTAGCCAATTTTCAAACAACCCAAACGAATCTCATGTCTAAATACGTTAAATGAAAATGGACCATGAAAAAAGAGTAGGTATTCGAAAAGTTAAGGCAGGCTTTAACTTAGGCCCTAGTAGTTAAAAGGCCTAATTTTTCGATATAATTTGTGTTATAAACCGATACTAGCAATTATGTCGTTACAGATAAACTTACTTACGAATTTTACAAAGAAAAACACATTCTTTGCTATGTAAGCAGGACCTTAAGTAAAGCCGAGCGAAATCATACGATGACAGAAAAAGAGTACCTAGTCGTTATTTGGTCGGTAGACCTCCTTGGAAGATATTTGCCGGAAGAAAGTTTTACAGTGAACCATAGTAGATTATCATAGTTAAACAAGCTAAAGGATCCTGTAGGTAGTTAATTCGTAGGAATATGGCCTCGCAGGCATATGACGTGAAATTAATTCACCGAAAAGGAAATCTGCATCAAGTTCCAGACGCTTTGTCACAGGCATACAAAGGCCAAGTTGCAGCAATAGGAGATGTTGTCTTGGCTACCACTACAAAAGATGTTTCGTACAAGAAACGTATGAAGTTAATAAAGTGGATCCACTAAAATAAGATCAGCGTTCTCAAATTTCGGTAGGAATCCATCTCCCATGAATCTGTCGAAGCAACCTAGGAATAAGGATAAATTAAATAAAAGGGACACTTAAGACTGCAAGGATCGAATACAAAGACTACCTCTCAGAGGGGATTGAACTAAGAAACATATCGACAAAGCTAGGGCTTGCCAATAAAAGTATTATAATGAAAATTATTGACCCGAAAAAATTTGAAGTAAAAGATCTGAGAAATCACCTTCTGTCTTCAGCCTGGCTCAAACTTTTAGTGCAATTAGCCTCTGATTCCACGGACCCAAGCACGATTGCTCAGGTTTTGTTGAAAGTGGTAATAAAGGTTAGGGACGTAGATACTGGAAAAGTAGTTGAAGTACACGTATTAGACCTAAAAAAAGTAATCCCCACCCCAAATGACAAACTCAACCGCTACACATAATGCCTCCAAGAAACACGAAGTCAACGTGGTTGTGGCTAACCAACCATTGACAAAACCTGAGGGTTTGAGCCCTGTATGCCAAGTTAGACAAGTACGTGAAGGCCAAACAGCAGCCCTTCGTGGCCAGGAGAGGCTAGCTCATGGTACTCTGCGTGATAGCGTCGCTTTCAGACATGTAAGAGGTAAGGAACCAACAATGGCTAAGGTGAAAAAGGTCATAACACCAGGAACCACCCACTAACCTAGCACCCCTTGCCCAGTTGATTGGGGCCCAATATTATGACTCCAGCGAATGGATCATTAGGTTAAACAAGCCTGACCCAACATTCCTTCCCCCTCCTTAACTCCATTAAGGAGGAGCTAGAGACGGAACAGGAGCCATTGGGAGAGAAAGAGGGGACGGTTTGGTAGTAGCCGTTTTAACAGGGCATGGGTGAACAAAGAAACAATGCTCCCAGCCCTCATATTGTTAAAGGTGACGTGGCCCAGCGATTTCTCGTACCCAGCTAACGGCAGAAACCGCAACTTTCCTCTAATCCTAATATAGGAAGCAACGGCAACATCAGAACCAGTTCTGGAGTCTGCCAGCTTAGGATGTGAAAGATTGGGACACAGATTCTCAAGGTGTAACTGGCCCCAGAATTAGAAATTTTGTCATCGTTGCACTACAAAAAATGTGACTCTCTCACAATACACCAAATGCTGAGAGAGCTGGCTCAAAGAATAGTTAGAGTTCCTGGCTGAGCAGGTAAACCGTCACCCCAAAAATTCTTTTTTTTTTCCCCCTTCCCCAATGATTTTTTTCCTTAAAACTTTTTTTTTATCTTCCTTTTTATTCTGTTTTATCTTCACTTATTATGTACCAGCTGGTATAACGTACGTAATTAGCATTTTTTTATTAGTTCTTTTAGTTCTCTTTGATTTTTAAAATTTCCTTTTTTTTCCTTTTTTTTTAGAACTTTAAGTGACATCTTTTATTAAACTTTTCCTGGAAAAATATTGTATAAATAGTTTAAAATAAATGGTTCTTTCATTAAAACTGTAGTTATTTTTTTTCCTAAAAAATCTATTACTAAGGCACTGTTATCAGCACATAGTACATTCAACATAACTGATAACAAAATATTAAAATACTCCACCTTTATTAATAATGACTGACACATACAGCACCAATAGCTCTCGCTTGATATCCAGTACAACGTGATCGGCTGCTAGCAAACATCAGCCAAGGTGTTGCCTGAGCTTATGCACGGGGATGCTAGGTAGCTAGGTGAGCAAGAACCATTGTATATACTACGAAACTAGGGCTCGAGGTGAAAGTAAAGCAGTGGTCATAATAAGATTTACAAAGTAAATTTTCTTTTAATAAGTAAAAAATTAAGTATAGCCTAATTTCCCCCTACCCCCCTTCCAGTAATGGGAGGCCTCCCATCCCTCATCCCTTCCTTCTCCCAAGTGCTAAGTACCCGTAGTAGTGCCCTNTTTTGCTTTAAATTTTTATTTAAATCTGTACTAATACAAGTATTAACAAATAAGATTTCCTTATTACTCCTAATACTTTTTAATGTTCAGATTACAAATACAGTTACAGTTTTGACTCAGATGTGATATTGAGTGTGCTTAAAATATTCAACGTCAGTCAATTATTTTAAGCTCAACATTGTGATAAATGTCTGAGGGGAAAAGAGTGGGAAAGGGGCAAACACAAATTTAACATGAGAAAAATAACATGAAAACCTCAACACAATCTAATACTTTATTTGTACGTTATGCATGTCAGAAAAAAAAATTTTAAAGAAAGAGGTCTGCAAATCTCCAATCAACTGTTAATTAATTAATTTTTCTCAATTTACACGTGATTATTTTTTTTGTAAATAATTGGGCATACTTTAAGCTGGTAAGGACATAAATCGTAATAATACTAATAGCAAATGACACTCCAACAGCCTGACATATTTTAGAGCTACACAAAATATGACTCCATAGTACTGACCAGTTATATCTTGGAAAGATACAGCAGAAAAAGGCGATATGTAATATCACACAAGAAACTACGCTTGATACACTTACACCAAGGTTACACTTCCGTCAAGTTTTTTTTATAGTTTTCAACATGAGATCTTACACATGCAAATTAATGTTTTCTTTTCTGCATGTGGCTTGCTGTAAGGTACGAAATTTCAGTGTCAGGCCTGGAGGGCACAGATTAAGAATAAATATAGGGCTCAGTGTGGCTTCCTTCCCGTGCTTCCTACCTGTATGCTAGAGATATGAATATGATTCTGCGAGAATGAATTTGTAAATGGCAGCTATCAGTGTGTCGGTGTACTGAGAAAAAGCATAGTAATGGTGGCCAATCCATAGTGACGTGCTGGCTCATAGTGTGTAGTGGGCCGCATAGCATACGATGCATCTACGTCGTGAAACAAGGACAGACACTTGAGCTCGTTACAAGGCTGGCACTGAAACAGCGTGTCGTTGTATCAGTCGACTTTCACCTGTCAAGATACCGTTAAAGTCGAGACCTCAGTGACACGAACACATGCAAGTTCATACACGGCTACGCAAGCTCCTTGGTGCCCTTGACACGAATAGCATCGCCAAAAATATCAACAAGAATATCACCGGAGATATCCTGGTAGGTAGAAATATCTAGCGTTGGTGCTGTGGGTTGTGGTGTGTAGAACTAGTCTTTCCTTATTACCCTATCTTAATTTATTAGAGTCTACTCGAGTTTCCTATCACGAGTGACTAGGTGAACACATTGCCAAGTATCACGGATTACAAATATAACAGCAAGCCACGATGCTAGGACCATTACCATTGTGGTGTGCAGCATCTGAGCTATAACTTACGTGGCTGCTATTGAAGTAAATAAATATGTTAAGTTAACATTAAAATGTTGTCTCGTAATATTCACTCGTTTTGTATAGCGTTAACTGCGACTATAATGTGGTAGTGACCCAGCGTGTGTAATATAAGTGAGTGTGTGTTAAAAAATTAAAAACGCTCATGTCACATTAATAGCTACACGATATTACGTATTGCTAAAATTGACACTTCATAGGACTTGGAACAACCCCATCTCTCCCCATGTACCATAAAAGTAAAATAATAATAAATAAAAATGAAAGTACACATTAGTCAAAATCCCTGGCTAACGTATCACATTATATATGTATGCACATGTATAAATTTGTATGCAAATATAAATGAGAACTCTACATTAGCATTAAATAAGGATATACCAGTTGCAAGTGGTCTCAAGGTTGTCTTTTTACACGCTCTTTTCTAAGATCCTGTAAGCTGCGTTCAAAAACTTATTTTAATTGTCAGAGGCCTATTTCACTCAATTTAATGGCCGTTTCAGCTTTTTACTCAGAGAAAAAATGCTTTCTCGCTTCTAAGATTGCTGATTCAGAAAGTATTGACAAATCAGAGGATTCCTTTAGTTCTCTTCCAGAATCCAACTAATACATAAATAAAAATCGCAAAAACTGTTGTAATCGCTAATCACATAAGCTCTTCAACCAATTTTGCTGAAATTTTGCATACTTATTCTTGACACGTCCTAGATGGCCTTTTGTTTAGTTCTCATTCTAAAAAAGTTAATAACAGTTGAATCAACTTCAAGTACGAACCTTGATAAAATGTGATTAAAAATATTAGTAGAAATTGATGGATGGGTTATTGATAAAGGGGGATGAAGGGGAATGACGAAGGAGCAGGAAAAAGGAGTATGGAGGGGGAACGATGTTGATGGAGAGTGGTACATACATATATACTAGTGGGGCTTTACCCTCTGCATGCTATGCGTTTCAAACTAAGCTCTTAAAGATCAGTTAAACACTAAATTTTTTCAGTATGATCTTAAAAAGATCAAATAATACACGAATCTTCGTAAAGTATACAAAAGTAAAAAATAAAGTAGTAGATATTTGATAACTACTTCAAATTTATAAAAAAATTCGTTTTAATATTGATTGAATGCAACTTTTTTATTTCATTTACTGAGAATAATTTGCAATAATTATGTACAACCTTAGGTTTTCTGAGCATTATGAATCGTCTGGAATTAAAAGACTAACGATATAGAAATATTTATTTGTCTACACCAACAAAAATTTCTAGTAGAGAAAAAGACAACTATCATGAATGATTTTTATACTTCAATGGTTATTCCACTTTATAAAAAACATATTAAAAATTAAATCACAGTTTTAAAAACAACACATTAATAAGGAAACAAACTATTTTTTTAGACAACATAGACTGGTATAGACATTCACATTTTATCTCAGTGGAGTGACATGTCATAGAACCTTTCGTTTACTATTAAACTGAAGCAATATAGAATATTTATCTTTGGTAGTTACATTGGGGAAAAAGAATTTCAGAGAAGAAGATTTATTTATATTGGATGAGGCTTCTATATTCCCAAAAAAATCTTAGAAAAAGTTGAAAGAATCTTGCGTAGCTTGTAACATACGAATACTTAGTTTGGTTAAAAAATTATTGTTTTAGACGAAAATCTTAGACTTATTTTTTTAGTTTTAAAAAACGGTAATAGAAGTATAACGACACAAAAAAGAACATTAAAGCATTATATCTCTGGTTAATTTTCTTGTTGTTTGAAACTAGTAATCAGTATTTGTTTAAATGACAGAACGTTTTATTATTAGAATAACTACATACAAACTTGCTAATAAAATTGATTGTGATGCTCATATAAATTGTTTCATTCAGATGTTTAACGGTATTTCTGAGATCTAACCTCCACGTTATCTTAGTTTTAAACTTGAAACAATTGTTCATTTGATAAAAAATTTAAGTATAGCTGATAGCTTATGTAATGATACATTATAAAGAATTTCAAATTACTTTAACACGATATTGAAGCAAAAGTAATAACTAAGAAAACCTTAGTACTAAAGTTTGTTTACAAAGAATAACTGACGTTGTGCATGATCTGACTTGGAGACAGAAATATAAGCTTTATTTAAATATTTGACACATTTCAATAGAAAGAAAATAGGGATTTTTGTCATATCATGGTAAATACGGCCACAAGTGAGGTCCATAGTTTAAATACTTTATTGAATCATTCATTGTTTTTTTTATAAGCACAAAAATCTTATGTAATGTTTTTCTACGTACTTTATAATGAAATTAATTATTTTATTAGGAATTTAAAGAAGGAGCAGTGCACCATCGCACTTCATCAATGGTGGTGTGAAAATCTTCTACCAATTACTGAGATGAAGTTATGAAGTTTTCAAAGGAAGTTGAGGGTAGCTAAGAAGATGTGTTGGGATATCGTAAGGGAAATAAGGAGAATTTTCTAAAGAATATGAGAAGGTTTAAAGGGATCGCATACGAAAATTGATTTAAAAAAAAAGATCTAAGAACAAATAGAATTTAATCTTATTTAGGGATCTGAGGAGGGATTTTTTATTATTATACGAAGTCTTTAAAAGGAACTGATGAAGAGCTCTTTAACATTGTGATAAATGTCTGAGGGGAAAAGAGTGGGAAAGGGGCAAACACAAATTTAACATGAGAAAAATAACATGAAAACCGATAGAATTTTACCTTATTTAGAAGTAACTAGGGGAGGGGTGGAGGGTTATCTGAGGGGTGTCTTTAAAATAGTTAAAAAATTCGAGGAGAAAGGGTGAGGAGGGGCTTAGGGAGCACACAAAAATTGAACCTGATAAAAATTGCGTATAAGTTGATGAAATTGAATCTTAGTTGGAGGGAGACTTAGGGAGTATGAGAGGGGGCTGTGGTATGCTTATAGAAATGGAGGGGGATGTTTTGTATGAACCTCCAAAATTACTATGTTATATGAGATGGTATCCATCTGTTGGCACTATCCTTACACTGTTAGCCTTATTTCATATCTTGAAGTGCAGACCTATATGTATTTCATAGAGCAATAATTTAACTGGCAGTAACTCAAGGGTAAGACCACTTTGGTTTGTTATTGAAACTGACACTAGAAAAGTCGTGATACGAGCGTATTAAGATAAATTTCTTTTATTTACAGTAATATGGCAACTTTTTAATAAAAATTTTCTTGGAGAGCTATTTTTAAGAATGAAAAACGTTAAATTAACTCTTATATGTAAAGCATATCGATAACAATCCTGTTTTTTTTCTATTTGAAAATTTCGAGTATGTGATTTTTGAGTAAATAGAAGTGCAGTCACCAAGGCTTTATAAGCTTTTTAAACTCACCTTGCCTTGCTCCTGTGTCACTTAATTTCAATATTTCATGAGGTGAGGTAAGACCATTTTTTGTCCTAATTAAATGTTCTACGAGCAAATTCTTGTCTCTTCTTGAAAAAAATAATGTGCTTAGGAATAAATTCTTATTTACTTTGTGCTGTCTTTATTTTTAATTTGACAGAACTCTATCTTTTTTTTTGTATAGAGCAAAATGACTAATTATGTTGTAAACTATCGTACTTTTTGTCTTAAAACTGTTATTTCTTACTGTCTTATTAATTAATTAAACACCTAATTTTCTTACTTTAAATATCAAGTTTAGCAGTATTTTATCTAAGCAAGAATGAAAAGCATTTGTAACACATTAAAAAACAACAATTAAAAAGTATTATCTTATTTACTAAGTATTAATTATTACAGATGTGAAAAAGTAGATAAAAATTGTATGTGGGTACAAATATTATTTTAATTAGAGATGTACTCCTTTACTTTTTTTAAGCCATAAATTGCTATTGTTGCTAATTTATAAACAAAACTGTTAGAGCACAAACAAAAAGCATTAAATCTATATGCATATATATTTTACTTAAGCTTACATAAGGTTAACTTTGCATATTTTTTTCAGGCAAAGTTAATCCAAAACTGAATCTACAAGCTCTAATCAATTCTTTGGATAGTACCTGATTATGTACATATTTGTACGTGCACACATAAGGATATGGGCCAAGTATCTTATATACACGTACTTAGACATTAAGTATAGAAAAAGTTTTAAAAACAGAAAAACTATAATGTAAAGTGATGTGTTTTGTATAGTGCTTCGAGTATCTTGAACATGTTAGAAGTCGCGCACTTAATACCACCGAATCCAGTGTTCAAAATATTTATATACAAAAATAAATGATTGTTTGTTAATTGAAACGTTAAAAACAACAAAAACAGTTGTATAAACTTAAATTAGTGTAACATAAGTAAATTTTGTCAAGCAAACGATATGCAAATGCATTTTATTTTCCTTACAATATAAGTTACAGAAATAGATGCAAGTAAAAACATAACGTATATTAAAGTATCATTAGATAATTTATATAGCTTTTTCTTAAACCAATGAGCTGTTATCGAATTTCTCACTGAACATAAGATAACGGATAGAAAGAAAAAACATTCTTATGTATTACTATGAAGAGGTAATTTATTTACCGTAATTAAGTTATTACAGTTTGAGACAATTTAAACGACTATCTCCTTAAACTTAAGCATATGCCTTATATTAAGTATGTATCGAATAAACATGTAAAAATGTAAATACCGTGCACTTACTTCCTATTCCAAAGTTTTTATTCGTCAGTTTTTAAAAATGATTAAAGCCTTAAAAAATAATTTTAATGTGTTGTCACATTTGTAGTGTATGTTACTCAGTAAGAATTATGGTTTCAGTTGTGTAAGTACTTGTTATTATGCAAAACAGTAACGATTGCATATCATACATTCTAAGTATATTATAAGTGCAATCTTAATACGTATATAAAATATATGATTTACATTTTGTACCGTAAACTCTGAATATAAACTATGAGGCTGTATGCTTATAATGGTTCTCAAATGATTATGTACTTACAGCTACGTACAAAGTTACAGGAAATTATTTTCCAAATATAATGTTTTAGAAAAAGTATTTTTGAAAGTATTAGTTGGTATGATATGACATCTCTGCGAGATTTGAGCAGGGCAGTTTTTGGAATACTCAACAGAACAGAACTACCCTCTAATCTAATTGAAGAATTTGTGTAGGCTTGGATTCTTATTGTATCTACAAAAACCTAATGTTATTTTATGTGGCTTAAATTAATCGATAACTCATTGCTTGCAACGATTTTGTGTACAAAGTAACTTATGAGAATTTGTTGTGCGGTAACAAAGATTTACAAAAATAAAAGTACATTTATAAAAACTATTTTCAAAACTTTCCTTGAAATATTTTGGACTACAAACTCTTATCCTGCTTAGATTATGAGGCTTAATCTGGTTGGTACGAAAAAAATCAAATATAAAATGCATACGTGTCCCGGTATAATGATGAAAATTAAAACTTATTATGAAACAAAAAAAATTATTGTACGCATTCCAAATAAAGTAAAAAATAAAAGCCTCCTCAACTTTACATAAAACACTTCATTTTAGCTCCACGTTTCTAAAATGTTTCCGAATACATTGAAAAAATTATTGTATGAAAAAATCTCAACAACAATATAGCAGTACGAGTTTTTTTTACCGTTAAAATTATCATTTTTTCTTCCGTACGTTGACATGCCCACATTGTATTTTACTAAGAAGCCACCTTAATATGGTTTAATGTGAAATATTTATTGTCGGAATAAGTTCAAATTTGAAGAAGTTGTTATATGCATAAACATGTGGCATTTTAAATAAAGAATCCCAGCATGGTTAATGAAAGGTACTGAAAAAAATATAATCAAAAACTTTTAACCGTTCTCCAAATACTTATATTAAGGTGATTCTATCAACATTACGTCAGTCAAATGAACGACGAATCTACTAATGTGTACTTGCAGCAATTAGTTCTATGAAAAAATTAGCTGTTACTGTACTAAGACATTTTTTATTGCTATATACTTTAATTTCTCTCCTCTCATGGTCTTTAAATCATCATTTTAAAACAAGTAAAATTAAGTTTTTGTCTAATATGTTATGGCTTTTGCTTTAAATTTTTATTTAAATCTGTACTAATACAAGTATTAACAAATAAGATTTCCTTATTACTCCTAATACTTTTTAATGTTCAGATTACAAATACAGTTACAGTTTTGACTCAGATGTGATATTGAGTGTGCTTAAAATATTCAACGTCAGTCAATTATTTTAAGCTCATGCAATCATTATGAAAAAAGAAAAAACCTTAAAACAAGGGAATAAAACATGATTTTCCTTAAACACTTCGAATAACTCTGTTCAAAATTCATGCAAAATACGGAAAAGCGCAATATTATTCGAAAACTTAAGAACACTTTTTATATCGATAGCAAAAATCACAACTACTCTATGAATTTCTTGACCACATATTATATACAATACATACACCAGATATTTTACAGAAGAAACGTACACACTTTGCCTTCTGACAAAAAATCGTACTCGCAGCTATATGCTAAGGAAGAATCATACAGGCAGCTATGTTCTGACAAAAAGTCGTAGAAGCAGCTGTATCCCAACGATGAATCGTACATGCAGCTAATATTCTGACAAAGAGTTGTAAAGGCAATTAATATTCCGATAAAGAATCGTACTAACAGCTACGGTCCAACGAAAAATCGTACAGGCAGCTATGTTCTGACAAAGAATAGTATAGGCTTTTACGTACCGATGAAAAATCGTACGCGTCCGTGCATTACAACGAAGAATCGCTTATGTCATTACTTTTGCATGAACAGTTAATAAGTAGTTATGGTTCTGATCTCGTTATTGAGTACATACAAGGAAAAAAGTATATTAATATACAGCGTATTCGAGTAACATATTTTCTAATGGTTACTTGTAATACGGGCATATCATTTTTTCCCTTAAATTGTCGGACTAAGACAGAGGTATCTTTTTAAAAAAATGTAATTAGTTGTTGTGGTTTGAAGAAACTTGTTTTTGGTTCAACATTTCCAGTCTTTTTTTCTACTTTCGCCTTTTAGTGGTTAGTGAGTTTAGTATAGTCCACGAAAAAATTTACACAAGTACTAATATGGCAACGCCGATAAGTAGTAATGTATGTTAATAATATTGATTACACCTTTTCTGCAATCATACATCATATTTCTATTAATCGTACATAGAGTTATGTAAAAAACAGGTCTAATAAGTCTATATTCTCTTACATAAATACAGGTTGAATACCGGATTTACGGACATCTTAATGTTATTAACTAATTTGTAGACAATCATGTAATATATTGTGGTTTCCTAAGCTGTTTGCTTATCACATTAATTTTTATTTCATTTTACAACACTTGTGCTATTATTGAAAACAATTATTGTAACTGCTTACGTGCTTCGTAATGTGAGACTGGGTATAACCATAATCCTAATAAAAACAAAAATATTAGCTTTTTATCTCATCCTCTAGAAAAGCCATCATCTAGGCAGCTCCTTAGTAACGTCACTATCTGTAATTGAAACGTAAGGACGATGATTTGGATGTGTACTAGAAAGGATTGCTGTGTCCTTTAAATGGTAACCAGCAAGATTGATGATCAAGTCATCTATTAGAAACTTTGTATTAGAGGTGCATACGAAGGACTTGCATACTTGGGGGAAATAAAAATTAAGAAAAAACAAAAAAGGAAAATAGGGATAATATATATAACATCTAATTTAACATAATACAATAGGCTTCCTTTACGCTATAATATTATCTGGTTACTTAATAGGAAGCTCACTAGAGATTTTCTTTGGCAATTTTTGCTGATGCTTACTTCCCTTCAATCAAAAAAAGTATAAAATCTTGTTAGGTCACTTAATAATGATTTTCTTACCATGGGCACAAAGTGCAACTGCCGCTTCACACCCTCTGGCCAGACTTTGCACCCTTGTTATCACTTTGTGCGCATGGGCAGAAGAGTTTTTTGCACCCTCCGATCCCAAAGTACTTTTCTGCCCTAGGGCCCAAAGTAATTTACTGGGTGCAAAGTTGGCCCACGGGCGCAAAATTACCCTTTGCGCTCTCAGTAACAAGAAGATTATACGTGACTCACACACCAACATACGACCACCGTGCCCGTCAGCTGTTTATGTTTGTAATTTGTGCGCTGGTGACGTTGTGTATTATTTTTTCCCAAATTAACTTCTACATTACATTAAAGAGATGGTTGTTAAACTTAGTAGGTACTTGTTATGACATTTGTGAGCTATGGATTGTATAGATATTTAATAACATAAAAGTAAGCCATTTGACTAAGTCAGTATATGTAGTAATTAAACAATTGAACAAACTTTTGAAGTTCAATTGCAATTTTATGAGCGTCTTCTCTAAAGGGATCAAATTGTAGTTTCTTTTTCAGTGCCTTCAATACCATATTTTTCAAAGCTAAAACCGGCAACAGTTGGCGCTGGCAGTCTATCAACTGCGCCATCGGCCTGCTTGTTGTCGCTATTTCTCATTTTTTGGAGTGTGCTGTAGTAGGGGGTTATTGCATTAAGTCGATAATAAGAAACATATTTGGGTCGGGTTTTCGATCTTTTCGGAGGAGGTGCTTATAGAATTGCAATCGAATTTCACAAATTCTTTCAATTGTTCAATTGTATTTTGCACCTCCTTCTTCGAGATCAAATTGTAGATGTTCAAAGTTAACTATTGTACAAATAATTGAGTGAGAAAAAGAAATGGATCTTCATTCAAACTGTGTCTATACATTTAATTCACATTAGTCTAACTTTTAAGAATTGATGATGCATAGTCGTCTCTGTTTGCCGTGATTTCTCTGTTGAAAAACTTGGAAAAAACTTCTAAATTTTGCGACCATCCAGCTGTTTTTTTAATTAGCTCTTAGTCTACGTCCACTTTTTCAGCTGCTGACTCTGAAGCGTGGCGCGTGCTGTGCGCCGAAAATATTGACGTGTCAATTTCCCAAGTGTTAAGTGTCTGTTTGACCCAATGACTCAAAGACTGAGCAGAGACTGTCTTTACGGGATCGCTTGTCAACAAAAACAGCTCTTTGATTGAATCACGATATTGTTAGTTATTTTGAAATAATTAATGAGAGTTTTAGTGGTGCAGATTTTTTCGATGTGGTAAACAGGTAAACTTAACATCCATTGAAAAACATTTCTCTTAGAGATTTTGACAGATTCTGGAATCGTCCTTATGACTTTTCATCCATACATTCTTATGTCATTAATATTAATTAAGGAAAACGTTTGCAAGCGATGGCCAGTAACAAGAGCCAATAACGTTATTAGTTTTTTTGATAGCTTATCTAGACTTCATTCGGCGTTACAGGGTTGTGATGTAAAAAAATTTAGTACAACTTTTGGGTCCCACATATAATTATACTTTGGTCTGGATGGCCTTCATCTTGAAACCCCTTTAAAAAACTGTTTAACGCGGGTATCGTCTCCAATATTATCTCTTACAATCAGCGCAATGGCCGATCTAATGCAATTAACAGAACTCAAGAAGATTTCTTTATTAAATTCTTTTGTGAGAAATTCTAAGATCTTGGAGATTTTGAGTTCAAAATCCTTCCCTCTGCAAGAATTCCACCACTTCTTTAGAGCAATGTTGTAACTTTTCAACGTTGAGTCGCTAATTGATGCCAGGCTTATTACAGTGGATTGTTCTAGATTCCCTTGTTTTATGAGCACCTTCCTGATAACTTCATGCCACCAGGGTTAGCAATCTGCACAGTGGATGAGGTTGTCCGCTGAAAAAATTTAATAGATTCATGTTTCGTTTGAATTCAATTTTCAAACTTAACAGCGTTAAAAACAGACGAAACCACACTCACCCTGGCCAGAGTGGGACGACTACGATACCTTCGTCTGCCTCTTTTTGAATTTTTTGTAAAACTTTTAAAATTATGCTGAAAGGAGGAAAAGCGTAAAATTTTTTGTCATTCCATGGTATAGTGAACGCGTCTATTGCTTCTAAGCCCGGATCTCTCTTCTACAACACGTAACGATTACATTTGTATTTTGCACTACTTGCAAATCAATTTATGTCTGGATTGCCAAAAAACCCAACGATTTCTTTAAAAGCAAAATCTGATAGTGCGAGCTCCGTCTCAGGCTCTAATTTTAGTAACTCGGCATCCGCTTCGACGTTATCTCGGGATCTTATATACGTTGTGACAATATAAATGTTTATATCTTCACACCATAGCCAAATTTCTTTCGTGATTGAGTAGAGTTTTTCGACTCTGAGGCCGCCCATGTCGTTTATGTAGGCAATGGCTGTTGTATTGTCAATGCGCAACAGTATGTTGTAGTTTCTATTATTTGACGCGAAGCATTAAAAAAAACCGCTTTCAATTCTAAGTAATCAATGTTGCTTTGTCACTCGTCTTTGGTCCAAAATCTATGAGTTTTCTTGTCTTTGTATATAGCTCCCCAACCCGAGAGGGAAGCATTTGAGAACATATCGTTGACACATTACGGGAAAAAATATCTTTTTTCCCGAATTGGATACCTCTCCACCTCTCCACCAGCGAAGGTCGATTTCGTTTACTTCTATACAAATAAGCGAATGATAGTCGAGGGACTTTTTTCTAGAGCAACTACTTTTTCTTTCTGAATATTTTTTGTTTACAGCCAACTATATTCTATTGGTAGACGGCAAGCTATTAAGGAACTGACAAACATGGACAGTTCGCAGATCGTGATAACTGTTCGTTTTCTGAATTTTTTTATCAGTTTGCCTACATGTATTCTTTTTATCTCTGGTAACTTCAGTGTATGGGTTTTAAATGAAAAATTTACGCACCTAAGTTGGGAGAGAAGAACTCGTTCAATCGTTTTTGACGAACCTCAAATTTAAAAGCAGATTATGCTATGAGAGAGCCTGACGTAGAGAAACCGATTACTTTATTTTAACTTAAAAATCGTAATTTATTTTCAATGTACATTATTTTTAATGTAAACTGTTTTCTGTGNTTACCTAAAAAATTATTTTGTTTATAAGTAACAAAAAAAAGTTGGGTTTCCCATTGCTAATGCTTGCTTACCTAAAAAATTATTTTGTTTATAAGTAACAAAAAAAAGTTGGGTTTCCCATTGCTAATGCTTGCTTACCTAATAAATTAATGTGTAAATCAGTCATACTAATAACAGTCAGGTATCTAATCAACGATGCTTACTGTCGAAGAATGTATTGTGTTACTAATTAATAACAAAATTTAGTTGCGTTTTCCATAACTGATTCTTGCTTACCTAACAAACAATTTACTAATAAATAATAATCACTGATCCTCTCCAAGGTCTGCGCTGGGCAAACCCATAACAGTACAATAATTAATTTTTATTACGCTTTCTCCTTTGACAATTTTTTCTTTGTGACTGAGAACTATACCCAGAGAGGTGAAAGGAGTGCAAATATATGCTACAACAGTGCCAATTATTTTTCTTATAAGAATTAACTTACAGACACGCTTTTACACATACTTGATCCCTTTTCAAAGTGATTTTTGCTTAAAGTTACATGTTAAATTGCAAATTTTTTAAATTAAACGTCTGAAAAATGGTACAATTAAGCTATCTGATATTTTATAAGGGTATTTTTTTTCCTTAGGAAGTTGTTTTGAAACCATTGAAAGATTCCATGAAAGATCAAAGTCTTGTACTCGCCAGCTGCCATATTGTTTATGTTGTAGTGTGCCAAGAAATTTTGTTTATAGTGGTTCTGTTATAAGATATTAATATATTTATTGAAACCACACCAAACTCACGTAGTTATGCTTATTCCATTGATAACTGTACCGCCTTTGTACATAATATCGTTTCATTCGAGGTATCTTACTAATATGTAAAGCAAACTCACTAAGACCGTTGTAATCGCTTACCGTGAAAACTACTAAACTGATTTTGCTGAGATTTTGCACACTAATTCATAATACTTTCTAGATGGTTTTAGTATAGTTTTTATCTTAAAAAATGTAATAATAATTGCAATAAATGAGTGCAGAGTTTTGAAAAAATACGCCAGCATTTCATTTTAGTTCAGTAAAATCCGCTAGGTGGCATAGACAAAAAATCGAGGTTACCTGCAACAGAATTAAATAAGTGTGGTTATAATACGCTGGAGCGTCTAGATATCTGATGCAGTCGTACTTTGACAGTTCAACGAGCTGCATTAAGAATGTAAATAATAGTCTTGCAGCTGGATATTTCGGTTACGGACGACACTTTTCTCTAAGGGGAAAGGGAACTTGGTCTCCAATCATCCTGAATCTCGACAAGTACGATAAAAAAAGTCATTCTAACCAATGACGCCTCTGGCACAATACCAGGAGACATATCTAGCCAGAGCACAATCTGTTCCAACTCTTCAGAGTTTTGAGGCAGCCCCACTATCCCGCCTGGTGCAGTCAGAGGATTTTTGGCTAAAAATATAAGCCAGGGAAAACAGCTCTGAGGGACACGGGCAGCCACAACGGCTATCCTCTTAGTCGTCGCGTCCCCAACGCGCTTACCCACATTTTCCCGTCTAACGCTGAGTGGTTGGTTATCCGGGGAACGACCCGAAGACGAGATATTCTTTGGTCAGTGGCGTACCTCCCTTTATCTCAGTCTCCGTACATCGAGACTCCCAGGGTAAGAATCAAGCTACCCATAGCCAGCTCTTCATCATCAGGAATAACAAGTAGCTGGAAGTTTCACAACTGATGCTTTTAACGGCCATTATAAGTAAATACGTTCCCTATTTAACCATCAATCTCATCGGTTCTTTTTAGGGGCCACCTAAGTGTAAACTATCTTGCCAAAGAATACATTTTTACCACCATTTTCGGAAGTAATTAGTTAACTAAAAGACTATCTTACTAATATATAAAGAAAAGTCGCTAAAACCGTTGTAATCGCTAACCGCGAAAACTACTGAACCGATTTTGCTGAAATTTTGCACACTGATTCGTGACACTTTCTAGATGGTTTTAGTATAGTTTTTATCTTGAAAAAATTTATTAACAATAGCAATAAAAAAGCTCAAAGTTTTTCAAAAATACGCTAGCTTTTCACTTCAGTTCAGTAGAATCCGCCAGGTGGCGTCGACATAAAATCGAGGCTTACTACAACAGAATTAAATAGGTGTGGTTACAATACACTGGAGAATCTTCAAATCTTATGCAGGTGTCTACTGACAGTTCATCGAGCTGCATCAAGAATGTAGATGATAGACGTGCAGCTGGGAAGCCCGGTTACCGATGACACTCTTCTCTGGACGGCAAGTGTCCCAGGTCAACTTCCACCCTAAATCTCAAGTGTGACCAATAAAAAATTATTCTACTCAATAAAGTCTCCGGATGAATACCAGGAGACGAGTCTAGCCAGAGCACAACCTGCTCCAACACTTTAGAGTTATGTGTTCGTACCACCATCTCGCCTGGTTTCGTCAGAGAATTTTTAGCTACAAATGTAAACCAGGGAAGACAGTCCTGAGTAGCACGGGCAGCCACAACGGCTACCTTCTTGGTCGTCGCGTCCCCAACGCGCTTACCCACATGTTCCCGTCTAACGATGAGCGGTTGGTTATCCGGGGATTGACCCAAGATGAGATAGTCTTTGGTCAGCGGCGTACCTCCCTCCATCACAGTCTCCACACATAGAGACTTTGAGGGTGAGGGTCAAGCTACCCGCAGCCAGCTCTTCATAATCAGAAATAATAATAAGGAATAGCTGGAAGTTCCACCACGGGGCCATTATAAATATTTACATTCTCTACTTAACCATCAATCTCATCGGTTTTTTTAAGGACCACCTAAGTTTAAACTACCTTGCGAGCAAATATACTACCATTTCCGGAAGCGATTTTTCAACTAAAAGACTATATCAACTAAAGACGGCCACTATAAAACCAAGTCAGTCATTCACTGGCAGTCATTACGATCGGAGTTGTTTTTTGCAAAGCTGGGAATCCCGCTGTCCAACGACCCTATATTACCCTCTCGACTCTAAGCATTCAACCAGGAATCACTGATCCTCTCCAAGGTCTGCGCTGGGCAAACCCATAACAGCTATGAAGGAAAAAAAACTTGAGCCAACGGGATAACCACCACTGGACAAGTATCAGTAACCAATCTCCCCATCTAATATCATCAAAACAACTGAATCTGCAAATAAAAAAGGTGCTTTAGACACGAACGTCTTCGACGTAATACTGGGAAACGTTGGGAAAGAGCACTACAACTAGCCCCAAAGCTTCGGACTTTGTAATTTTTCTCCCGATCAGTCTGGATCTTCAACAGCAGGCCAGAGAAGATCACCCTGAGGGATCCAGGCAGTCACAATTGCTGTTAACTGAAGTCAAGAAAGAGTTTATTTAATCAGCTCACCGTTTTTTTTTTAGAGCCATCATACGTCGAACTACCATGCCAACAAATATATTAGAACTTAACAAAGTTGACAGAAAACAGCCTTTAGGGGTCACAAAAACTTTAAGCATACCAAAAGTTGCAAGAGGGTGAATTGAAAGAAAAACTTCGAACGTATCTAATAATTACAATTTTACTTAGGCGTCAAGAAACTGACGCAGAAAATTTATCGAGATTGGAACAGCAGCGTCAAAATCGGCAAATAAAGAATTCATTACGTAAGATATCAGCTTTTCATTGTATCCTTACAACAATCTCTGAAATCTTTAAAGATCCTACTTTAGATTTTTAAATAAGCAGAAAACGTATTTGTGTTTTTGTGGTAATTAAAAATGTAGGGTTGAAGGTCCAGGACTTTGTTGCACTGGTAATAAAGTTGTGAGGTAAGAGAAAAATTTTTTTTTTAATATGAATTTTTCGGGAGTTTTAAATTTTAACAGCTTTAAAGAAAATTCCTTTTCGTAAATTACACAGGTGAATTTGCAAATCAACGGCTCCTCATGGCCACCGATTATTTTGTGGCATAAAGAACGCACGGTACTTTTCAGCATAATTATATTTTTTGAATTCTTACACCTTATTATTTGACCAAATAAACTATACGAATTCCGAAAAAATATGTTTCTAATAAGATGATTTCTGTTCTGGGATATGTCAGGAATATGTGTAAAATTTATAACTGAAAACGTTTCACATTACATGTCAACACACTACTGTGTTTTATTTAGTAAGTCTCGGGCGAAACCGGGACGGGGGGCTGCTAGTACTTATATATTTATTATTATATTATTTGCCATACAAATGTAAAGAAGTGTTACTTTTAACTTAGGTACTCAAGCATCAACTGTCCACTGATTTTTTTTGGGTTAGTGCCCGGCATGTTGAAATTTGTGAAACAAATTATTACTCTTCTTAGGTTAAAGGTGTTGCATGAATGCTCTATAGCGTCCTTTTCTTTTTTTTTCTTTTTTTTAACCTGCAATTTTTTTTGGTGACCACTTAAAGTCGGTGCTAGAGCTAGAGCTATAATTTCGCGATTCATAATATCTTCTCTTTGGTGAGGGTGAGTGGCTTGAACGTCTGAAGTAAGAGCTCGACCTGCTCGAATTCCGGTGACGCCGTGTCCTTTTCCTATTTTTCAGCTTTTTACCAATTTTCTTCCATATTTCCTTTACTATTTTCTCTCGTTTATCCAATAAGTAGTATCTGCATCTCTATTTGCTTTCCTTTGTACCCATTTTTCTTACTCTACAAACGAATGAGTGTATCCTTTGGCACACAAAAAAAGAATGATAAGTGGTGGCAACAAGCAGGCCGATGGAACAGTTGATAGACCACCAGCGCTGACGTTTGCCGCTCTTAGCTGTGAAAAATGTAGTATTTAAGGCTCTGAAGGAAAAACTAAAATTTGATCTCGAAGGAGAAGGTGCGAAATACAATTATAGAACTTAGGTGGTCCCAGCGTAAAGTGCCACATCTAGTGGAGGCATGAACCTATTGCAGCAAATGGTTGTAATCACTTTGTTAGAACTCACGCTATGATTCACAATCAATTACCAAAAATATTGTGAATCTCTTACAGCTGATAAGGTTTCTTACAGTAATCTTAAAAATTTTGGATTAATTTTCGTTTATGCAGCAAATAATGATAACCTTAAAATGTACTGATTGCAATACTTGATTTTCGAAAATTCTATTACAAATCATTAAAATCCTCAATTTTTGTCTATTAAGATTTTTTCACTGCTTCTTGAGAATGTTTGTACACAATTTTAGGTAAAAATATTAAACAAATATAGTTCTAAAAGCATTTTCATATAACGGCCTCGTGATACAACGCAATTTTTTATTTATATTTTTATTTGTAACGTTAAAAATCAATGGCTGACCTTGATATCTTTAAATGTTAGATAAGTCTACGCCTCGTAAACTTTGATTTGATATCTGATTTTCTAGGATTTTATTATTTCTTTAAAAGTAATCAGTGGATAAGGATAGAAGAATATTATTGCTTTTCTCGTTCGTAGGTGTTTCCGGTAAGAAAAAATTTTATTCTGAGTGTTTGTCATCTTTATCTGCTAATTACTTCTTCATAAATAATAAAATCCTAACAAATATGACATAGAGTTGAAAATAGTAAAACGTATGATTAACAAACATTGAAGGCCCTTCAGGTAAGCCGTTTATTTTTAGTTAGGAGAGCTCCAATTTCGTAAACGAATTAACTACCAACTTCTGTATCTTGCTCCAGGTTATATGAAATATTGTCTTTAAACAGTTACGGCTTGGTAAAAAAGAGAGCACATTTTTTAAGAATATTTGACGTTTCGTTGGATTATGTCAACTTTTTTAGAAATCTACAAAAAGTTTTAACAATAAGAAACTACACATAAAATTAAGCTGTGCAAATTATACCAACACCATTAAGGCATGTAAGCGCATACGCATACTTTTACAGACAGTGTCTCCCCACCTACTTTATGACGATAACAGAATTAAATAATATACACTGCTTGAAAGTAAAAATTTTTATGTAAGGACTTGGTACACGATAATGAATAATAAGTCAGATTTTTCATTGCGAGTTGTGGTCACACCAAGGATCTATTAGTCTTAACACTTTTTGCAAAGACATTTCCAACTACCATTTCGGAATAAATTTTTTACGTTTGATGACGATTTATGATTCGTTTTTTTATAGTTATTAAATTAATTTTTAAGCAAGTAATAGCCAGCAGTGATGAGCTTAACAGTACAGTATTAGTATTATATAAGCATAGAGTTATTTCTTAGACAAGTTAGCTCCAGCAATAAATAGCCCTATTATTTCTTCATTTTGTTGAATAAGTTAATACTTTTTTAGGCAAGAAAGTTTCAGTAATGCATAGCCAAACAGTTTTTTCATTTGAATAATAACTTAATTAACTTTTAGTCAAGTAATCGTGGGCGACAACTAGCTAAACTGTTCTCTGATTTCAAGCAACAATTTAAATGATTGTAAGAAATGCTAGTGTTACAAGTCCTAAGGAGACAATTTATGTATAAATAACATAAAAAAAATCTACTTGCTTGGCTCAGAACACATTAAATTAATAATTAACACTAAAAACAAATAAAGTTTATAATCGCTGATGCTCGCTCACCTAAGAAATTATTTTGTTTATAAGTAACAAAAAAAAGTTGGGTTTCCCATTGCTAATGCTTGCTTACCTAAAAAATTATTTTGTTTATAAGTAACAAAAANCTCGTGGTTAGCGATTACAAAGGTTTTAGTGACTTTCCTTCATATATTAGTAAGATAATATAAAAAAGAGTTTGGTTTTTCATCGCTGAATTTCGCATAGTAATACTTTTTACTACTCAATAGTCAGGTTTTAAATCGTTGCTTGCCTTAAAAAACAATTTTTTAATAAATAATACAAAAAATTACTAATTAATAACAAAATTTAGTTGCGTTTTCCATAACTGATTCTTGCTTACCTAACAAACAATTTACTAATAAATAATAATAAAATTTATGCTAGAAAACAGATAGATTTTCAATTGTTTATGATTTTTTGCTGAAGGGAATATTCAAATAACCAATTATAATGAAAAGTAGCAAGGTTTCGGTGCTTACTTACTTTACAAATCATCTTTAAAATAATTAATACTAACAAAAACTTGCCCTTTGAATTGCTAATGTCAGCTCACTTATTGAGACGATTTATTCCTAATTATTACTCAAAAACACAGTTCATGATTTCCAATAATTGCTAGTGTAAGAAAACAATTCAATATTAAATAATACTAATAAATAATTAGGATTTTTATCGCCAGCACTGACTTAACTAAGAAAATACATTCTATAGAATATATATTTGACAATAGTTGGGTTACTAACTCCTAATTTTTGTTTGTCTAAGGAAAAACTTTACAAAAAATTATTACTAAAAACTAGCTACGTTTATTAAATTTATTTTATGGAACAGTTGTGTATCAAATCACTGATGTCAGCTCGCTTAAAGACACAATTTATTAATAATAAATAATAAAATTAGAGTTCATGACCGCCAAAACTGGCTTGCCTAACAAAATAATTTATTAATAAGTAATACTGGAAAATCAAAAGGATAATTATTGCTGGTATTTGCTGGACTAAGCTAACGTTTTGTTTAAAATTAATTAAAAAACAGTTGGGTTACTACGTATTCAGTTAAAAATTTTACATCTATTTCTGACACTTTTCAGAACAACAATTTTATTAAAAATACATTTGTTTGGAATCCCTACAGTTTATTCAATTAGGTAGGAAGCTGTAAAAAATAAAAAAAATATAATTATGCTGAAAAGTATCGTGCATTTTTTATGCCATAAAACAATCGTTAGCCCTAAAAGGCCATTGATTTGCAGGTTCTCCCGTATAATTTATGAACAGGGCTGTTTTTTAAATCTGTAAAGATTTAAAAGTGACACAAAATTTATGAAATTAAAAAAAAAATTTTTCTCTTACCTCACAACTTTATTACTACAGCAACAAATTTCTAAAGCTTAATCTAGACATTTTTTATCACCACAAAAATATAAATATATTTTCTACAGATTTTAAAATCTAGAAGATTCAATAGATTACTATGAGAGTTATAGGAAAAAGCTGATCTCTCACGCAATACATCATTTATTTATAACTGTTTACGCTGCTTTAACCTTGATGAATGTTCAGCGTTATTTTCTTGACACCTAAAATTGTATTCATTACATGCATTTGAAGTTTTCCTTCTTATTCTACTTTTTGCTACTTTTGGCATAGTTACGACTTTTGTGAGCCCTAAGGGCTATTTTTTCGGCTTTATTAGGTGATAATATATTTGTTGGTAAGGTATTTTGACGTCTAATGACCCTAAAAAGGACCAGTGAGCTTCTTAAGTAAAATCTTTCTTGACTGAAGTTTCTAGCAAACGTAATTGCCTTTATACCTCAAAGTGATTTTCTCTGGCTTGTTGTTGTAGTACCACACTGATTGGGAGGAAAATTACAACGTTTGAAGCTTTAAAGTTAGTTGTAGAGCTTTTTTCGAACTTCTCCTGCTATAAAATCAAAGACGTTGGTATCTAAAGCTCGTAAAGCACCTTACTTAGGCTTAAGGCTTTACATAGTCCTTTAGTCGACGAATCGCTTTCAAAAATGGTAGTGAATATGTATTTGTTGGCTAGGTAGTTTAAATTAAGGTGGCTCTGAAGAGAACAGATGAGATTAATGGTCAAGTAGGGAACATAAATACTTAAATTGGCCCTGAAAAGGGCCAGTGGTGAGACTTCCAGCTATTCCTCATAATTATTCTTGATGATGGAGAGCCGGTTGTGGGTAGCTTAACTCTCACCCTTGAAGTCTCTGTGTAGGGAGGGAGGTACGCTGCTGACCAAAAAAAATTTTGTCTTTGGCTCGTTTCCCCAGATAACCTACCACTCATCGTTTGTCGGGAAAGTGGATCTGGAGAACACTTTCTATGTAGGTATGCCGTTGGGATGACCACTAAGAAGGAGGCCATTGGAGTTGCTCGTACTCTTAAGGGCTATCTTCCCTGGCTTGTATTTAAATAATAAAATTCTCTGACGGCACTAGGCCAGATGGTTGAACGGCCACAAAGCTCTGAAGTGTTGGAGCAGGTTGTGCTCTAGCTAGACACGTTTTCTGGTATTCCGCTGGAGATGTTAACGTTCCGAATGCTTATTTATCCGTGACACTCGGTTATCTTAGCGATCCGGTAAACAAAAAAGTTTATTTAGTTGCCCATAAAAAAAGAGTGTCATCGGTAGCCGGAATGCCCAGCTGCACGGCTAACAATTCTGTGCTTGGTCTACTGTCAATAAACGACTACGATAATCAACAACTCGATGGGGCTTGTTATAACCTTTCTTCACTATCTTTAATTGCAGGTCGCTTCAATTTTACCTCAACACCACTTAGCGGATTCTTGTGAACTAAAGCGCCAAGCTTGCTTGTTTTAGTAAGACTTTGAGCTTGTTTATCGATATTGTTATAAGCTTTTTTAAGAAAAGAAACTATGCAAAAATCATCTTGGAATTTTCAAGAATCAGTATGCGAAATTTCAGCAAAATCGGTGCAGTAGTTCTCGTGGTTAGCGATTACAAAGGTTTTAGTGACTTTCCTTCATATATTAGTAAGATAATATAAAAAAGAGTTTGGTTTTTCATCGCTGAATTTCGCATAGTAATACTTTTTACTACTCAATAGTCAGGTTTTAAATCGTTGCTTGCCTTAAAAAACAATTTTTTAATAAATAATACAAAAAATCAGTTGGGCTTGTAGTCATCATGCTGTTTTGCCTCAGCAATTGATTTGTCATTAAATAAAAGAATAATGCAGTTGGGTTTTGTGTAATAGATGCTTGCTTCCTAAAGAAAACGTTTCTTAGAATAATTAACTAAAAAATGATTTGGTTTTTTCTTGCCAATGCTTGCTCTCCTAAAAAATTAAGTTAACAAAATAACTGAGAAACTGGTAAGGTTTCTAATCACCGATACTTGCTAACTTTAGGATACATTTATTAGTTAAATAATTCTTATTATCAATTGGGTTGCTAGTAACTGATTCCTGCTTATCCATGAATATACTTTAGTACAAGGGCTTATGATACGAATCAGTTAGAATAATAAGCTGATAATAGAATTTTATTTAAAATTTTTTTTAAAAGTCTTATGTCATATTGTAGTAATACAATTGTTATTTGAAATTCTAACCTATCTTAAATTTTAATTTAAAATATGTGTAGATTTTTCAAAACGTTATAAATTTTCGTATTGATTTAAATAATCACAGTTTATGCGTATAACGTAGAGATCAGTGTGTAAATCAAAAATAATTGCATAAAAATTTCAAGTAACAATTGAAATGCGAATGAATTTTTAAACTATTTTTTCTTTAAGTAACATTTAAGTCATTAGAAAATGTATGTGTAAAACATATGTTAGAAAAATCAAGATGGAAAAAAATCATGGCAAATTATAAATTGAGATTATAAATACTTCTAAGATGTACTTCAAAATCACAACCTTTTCTCACAGCGTAAGTATATAAGTGGTTTCTTTACAAATTGGACACATTTGGAATAAATTTAGGCGATGCACTTTTAATTTAGCTAAAATTATGTTTACCGGTTCTATATGAAAAAAAATACCTGTTCAAGGATTCTTTTCTCAACATTTTTGGAAATATGGAGTATTGAAAACTTTTTTTTAAGTTTAAGAGTTTTAAGTATAACCATCGTACTTTACATCAAATTTCCTATTCAAAACATTATTATGAAAAGTAGAGAAATTATTTGTAAAATAGTAAAAAAATTAATTTTCTTATTGATACCTTCCAAATTCATTTTTTCTAAATTCTATTAGTAAATTTTAAAATGAATGAACACCTATAGTATTATGGCG
This sequence comes from Copidosoma floridanum, assembly GCF_000648655.2. The sequence continues at coordinate 609,963 of NW_019379771.1, read as the reverse complement.
TTAGCATTTAGAAATAGTCAGAAAATTTTTAGGAATTTATCTTGTTCGTCTTTATAGTAAATTAAAAAAGAGGATCGTTGCTCTATCAATTTTTCAGTGTGTGCCTTGTACAGAGTTTTGTATAGTAAACGCATAACTATTCCTAAAATAACAAAAGATAATGCATTTGTTGCAGCTGTCACTGGACATCGTCTTCCTTTTTGAATGATTTCTTGTGCTTTGATTCAGGATCACTCACTCAGCTCACTCTACAACTCTGAATCAGCTTCTATTGTGTATCTGTATTAAGTTTTTTTTTTTTTTGATGCTATTGCCATCCTCAGATTTCAAGTACAGCTATTTTTTGTAAAAAAAATGACTCAATCGATTTCAGTCAGTATGTTATAAACTACACACACCATAAAATAGAATATAAACACAACCTTTAATCATATATAATTACAAGTTTTCGCAAGCCAAGAAAAGTTACATAAATAATTTAGTCAACACTTTTTACTGGTAACAGTCGCCTGAACTCTTTGGAGAATCTCTCGTTAAAATTGGAAAGTGACCAGGAGATTTAAAATGTACTTTAATTTATCCAGTATTTGTTGTTTGTGTAGGTGTGAAAGAAGCGTATCGTAAAATGTTATGAACTTATTTTTAAAATGAATCAAGAATTTATTGTTACGGTCCATCCAAAGTCTGATATATTTTTTGTGTTGTAAGTACACAAATTCATTATAATACTACAAGTATTATAGCAGTGTTTTTTAATTACTTAGCATTATCATCATTGTTATTGCTATTATCGTCATTATTCTCACCATCAATAACATCTTCATGATAATCTTAATCTTTAGCCTGCAGAAGTCATACACAGCCACTGTCATTGCCAATGTTGACTATAGCTAATTGGAGTTATTGGCCATACAATCAGACACACATGCAGATATTATAGATTCACTGAGCTGTCAGGTGTCAATCCATTATTGTATTAAAAACATCTAAGTGTACAAATTAATATACATAGATGTATCACATAATCCAGTCTTAACTATCTTCTATGTATAGTTTTCAAAGTTTTAATTAGTATACTCGATCAAAATATGATCTCTTCCTGACCTAACCTCAGTGATCTTATATTGAATCAAAAGGAAATTTTAATTTTATCAATTAAATTTAAAATAAAAAATCTTAATATAAATTGCATTTTTTTCATCAAGTGGAGGCTTCCTATATTTGTAAGTAAACTGAATCCAAAAATGTACGTTACCATCAGTGTCTGATTCACTATTTTTTTTTTTTTTTTTTTTTTCTATACTGACCACAATTCATCAACATTTGATAACTATTTTCGTCCATATGCTTGCTTTTAGTTCAAAAAGATCATGTTTCACATTTCCAAATTTGAACGCCCTTATCACAGATAAATAATTAATAAGATCAGCATGCCTCAACAACCTGAAATAAATCTATCATTTTTTATGAATCAACTGAAAAATTGGAGCATTTTTGAGAACAATAGTCTAAGGGGTGTTAATGATCCAGTATGGAAAGAAATCAAAGAAGAATTAAAGTTGGACATACTGCCGAAATCAATTTGCCCGTTTGTATACAATAACACGCATGATTCAAAAATTATTCCAAAGGGATTTTTTAACATTAAGAAGGTAGAAAAAAAACAAAAAAAATTGATAAGTATTGTTCATATGTTGGAAAACAAAATCCATTTGATCTTGAAAAGTTAGTTTTTAACTTTTCACTCATAACACATGAGATAACCGATGTAAGCTTAGAAAAAATGAAAGATGGATGAACCGATACGATGTTAACAAAAACTTTCAAAGCTTATCCTTAACCATGTGCTCATAATTTTAAAAATTATCCTATCACAGCAAATGGTACTTTACAATTGAGTGGATTTTGTAATGAATGCGGGACTGGTTTTAATGGGCAAAGTAATAACAACATTTTTAAAAATATATTGAACATCAGAATACATACTTTTGACACTTCAATGATATCACACAGAAAGAAAAGGAAATTACAAGGAGAATCTGGCACTTTGGTGCAAGAAAAGTTATTGACCAAAACAGCTGTGGAATATGGTGAGGAAAGTTTCTTTTAAACAACCACAAATTTTGAACCACCAGATGTAAATTCCACTTCCACTTTCTCAAAAGCAAGACAACAACAAAAAGATTTATTACTAGATTTTAAGAAATTCAAACATGTTGCTGTTACTAACAATGAATTAAGAATAAGATCTGGCACTAAAAAGCTTACGTTATCCTCACTTGTTGTAGCTTATTGGACAGATAAGCAAATACAATTTTGGAATTAAATTTGGCACTTAGTAAGACCTTTGTCTGTAGATTCCACTGGTAGTTTAGTTCTTAAGTACTCCTTCTATGGAGGCATGATCAACCAAATCAACTATGTTTACAAAGTAGTTATTGGATTTCCTGTCAGAGAAATCTTTGACATATGGATTGAAAATGGGGCAAGGATTCCGGAAGAAATTCTGGCTTATATACCTCTGACTCTTGGAAAGGCACTCAACTTGTCCTTTAATAAATTAACTTTTAAACCTTATAATCTCACTAGTTTTGAAGTACTTACTGGAAAAGAAACCAATAAACTCCCTTTATGTTATTTTCAGCAAGATGTTTTTCATGTGATACATAATATTTGAGATTTTAAATGTTTCAAAAACTGTGATCCTAATCTAGTTGATTATGACAAAAGAATTATAAGATATCTAACTCAAGTGGAATCACGCAACATATTTGTAAAAATAGTCACTTTAGCTTTAACAGTTTCTATAACCTTACTTGATGATGAGGGATCTTTGTGTACGAAGTATAAGAAAATCTTATTTGAATTAATGAAAACATACAGTTTTGCTTTGGAAAATAGTAAATCTATCTTAAGTTCAAAGAAATTTATTTACAATAAAGAAATTTAGGACCCTATAAGTATAAAAAATAGCGACAATCATTTGGTTTAGTTTATTAACATTACATTTACAGATGCTCTTTCTATGTGCTCCGTCAAAGAAAAAAAATCTGCAGAGTTAAACTTTTACTTCTGCCTTGATTTTCTAACAAGATTTCAATTGTTTTGTTACAGTTTTTCTTCATGGACAAATTTAATGTCACCTTTATATAAGTCACCAAACAGCAAAGGCACGTCGGCAAGATCTGAAGCTAATTTAAGATAAACAAAGAATAAAACACCTAGGCTAATGCACATTTAAAAATACATTTTAAAAGATTTGATTAAAATCAATGGGTGAATAAACAAAGTGGTTACATTAATAACCCAAACAGAACAAGACAATAGGGTACTTCTTATAGGTGACAAAACGTTTCCAAAACCTATAGCATTAAATCGTAAAATTGAATCAATTAAAATTGATAGCGCATACAGCTTTCCAACAGCTCAATTGAATTAAAAAAAAACAACGTTTTTCATGTAGAACAGAAAAAAGATTTTCAAATTAAAATGATACAAAATAACCAGCCATATTTGAAAAAAAGAAAAAAAATGTTGCAAGCAATTTTATCGAAAAAGTTAAAAATTTTGAAGAGAAAGCAATAGAAAAACGTAGTAATGAAATACTCGACAAAAAAACATACATATCATTTAATATACTATTAATACCAGTCATTAAGAATGGTTTAGTTTCATGACCAGAATTATAAAATGGGAATAACGTTAATATGAATCTTACATGCGCTTTTGATAGCACAACTGAAGTCATTGCTCGTGGATATGTTTATTATCCAGTCCTGCAAAATATTGTTAATGAAAATCAGCATTTTACATATTTCAAATGTATAAACAATTTTTTAACAAAAGATTTTAATTTTAAAATATTATACGAGAGCAGGGCACAATTTCTGTATCCCTTAGTATAATTTGAAGCAGCAGTAAAATCAAAAAATTATACTATTACAGTAAATTGAAAAAACAGTATTCCTAATTTGATAGAGAATTCATTAAAAAAGAGTGATTTCCTAATGAGAAGATTAAGTTTTTGTGACACTTGTCATTATACAAAGAATAGTTCATACTGTTTATATGTAATTCCATTTAAACAAACGCATTGCTTTATCAGTGATCCAAACACAGGAATGGAAAACTTGGAAAAATGTTTGCAAGAGTCTTTTAAAGCAAAAACTTATAAGAAAAGAATATGCAAAAAATGAAAGTCACCAGAAAAATCCAAACCAACAACAGGCAAATTATTAATTGTAGAAGTATAACTTATTTTCACAGATTTTCCGTTAATAAACAGTAATTGTTCATTACTTTTAAATTTAGAAAGTAGAAATTTTCAGTATATTGGAGCTGTTAAACTTATTATTACCGGACAAGGATGTGTTAATCATTACGTTGTCTATGCGAATTATCAAAATAAATTTCATCGAATTAATTACTTGGAACCACCAGTTAATGAATTACAAGAAATTTCAGATAATTTGAAATTATTTGTTGTTATTTACTTAGAAATAGGCAAATAATTCATCATATTGATTACATACGTGCTTGAATAGCTCTTTACAAATGAGACAATCCAAATGCTTTTAAAACCAGCAGTCCTACGTTTTTATGGATTAAATTTCATTTATTTTAACATCGAAATCTTTGTGGATATTTCCAATGCAAACGTGTATGTTATTATAAGAAGAAATGGCTGCATTTCTTCTCTGTTAGTGAATGTTGAGTAAGGTATAAGAAAAAACAACATCGAAGAGTACCTCGCACAGAATACTTATTCACTACAGTGTTTGTAGAAAACGAGATGTACAGAAATTAGCAGAGAAAACCGTAATTTAATTAAGCAATGCGATTATAAACTTTCGCCAACATCCCTTCTTATCTTTTAGGTATGAAATGTAATGGCGTAAATTTTCATCGTTATTAACAGACTCAATGTATTTCATTGCGCCGATAAATTTAAAATTATAGTTATTTAATGTAATCTGTGAATGTTACTTGAACAAAGGGCATGACATCCCATTATTCTCTAAATCCGAGCAAAGTAGGTGATTTATTTCAAAGTGGGTTTGTAATGACAGATCACTTTTATATTTGTTATAATTGATCTTAAAATTTGCATTGTGCTGGATAAAAGTTTCAATGTCATCAGATAAGTAATAGTTCCATATCAGTTTGATGATATTGAAATGGCTATACTCATTCAAATTACACACATTGCATTGTGATTTTTTTAAAATACATGGTATCATGATTTTTTCAAAATTTTCTCCAACAGATTTTTTTCAGCAAATCTCATCACTTTGTAAAGTGTTAGCTTCGATTGTGTTAATTTCAAAAACTTTGCATAAAAATTTGATTCTATCAGCATAAAGCTTTTTAAATTATAGTTTGATCCATAGTGATTCATAATATTAATTAGCATTTGATTTATATCACGAAAGTTTTGAGCACTATCAATTAAGTCGTGAAACTTTTTTGATTCATTGTAACAAAATACAAGTATTTCAACAATAGCATCAAGAAAACTTGAATAAATGACATATTTTCTCTTTTTCCCAAATTCCACGGGTTTTTTGAGTTGTAATTGATTATCATATGCCTGTTTTCAGAAAATACTGATCTTTTTCCTTCTAGTGACTTTGCATTTGAGAATGATCGTAAAAATGAATCTTTCTTATTACCAATGGGCAAATTGTTAGGGATTATAATATTATAATATTACTATGGGTTCTTTTAACACCCTTTTGAAGTGAAATACCATTTTCAGAATTTGTAGGAAGGCTATGTTCAGATTTTAATTGACAATTTTCATCTTCAATATCTATTTTGCTATTCTTTTCTTCATGTAATAAATTTCTATTACATTTTTTATCAATACTATTATCGAACAAATCACAAGATCTTATATCTTCATCACTTTTTTTAACTATTTTACAAGTAAAATGAATACTATGAGGTTTGCTGCATTCAATAACATTGAGCTAAGATTTATTACAGTAGCCAATATTCTTCATAAAATTACTCGAATAATCTGCAGGAGTCAGTGAATCGTCAGTTTCACATAATTCACCCATAGTACTGACTACGTCATATTTTGCATCTTTTGATGTATTTTTATAAGTAATAAATATATCTTCGTTGGTGCCATCATTGCAGTTGAAACTTTTATTTGAAAGGTTTTTATAATCACTGGATGACAGGTCACTTATATTTTCGTCTTCATTTACTGATGCATTACTACTGGAAATAATTTTAAAAGATTCGTCAAAACTATCTTTATCATCATAGAGCTTAGTAGGTTCATTCAAACCCATCTAACTTTTCTCATACATTAGATATATGTCATCATTGTCACGAATCCCCTTGTTATGTTCAAAATCTGATAAAAACACATAATTTCTGGCTTGTGTCAGATATTTTTATTGTAATTATTATTTTCTAACAAATATTCTTTGACTTTTACTTTGTTGTCATGTTTTGATGTTAAAAAATCTTTCAAGTTATACTTATAATTTGATATTAGTGGAATGAAGCTTTCGTTTGCGCTTCATATTTGAATTTCATCAATCATGATTCTAATCCAAACTATGAATTCAAATCTGAGCTTTAGCAAATTTTTTCGAAATTCAATATTACAAAAGGCATTTCTGGGTTTCAATTCGTTGTCTGTAATGAGTGATCGAGCATCTGCAAAAATATTACTGAAATGCTGCACAATACTTTTACATAAATTTGTGTCCAATTTAATCTCGTCTTCTTTGCTTAGTAAATTTTCGAACTCTTTTTGAATTTCTGTAATTTTACTACTTTCAAAATTAATGCTTACATCTAGATCGTTTATTTTCTTTTCAAAATCATTAAAAATTAATGTAGTTTTTTCATCTCNATAGAAAAATTTTTCAAATCTTCAAGCAGAACTATTTTATTTTTGTACTTTTTAATTAGTACATTAGCAGAGAACCACAACTTGCTCATCTATAAGATACTAATTGCTACGGCTCAATTATGAGAAAAATTACCTTCACTCTGCGTTAAACAATATAATTTTCTTAGCTTTGAGTTTGGAGAATATCTCTAATTAACTTATAAGATCTTTATAATCTTATTAGCTAATGCTTTGTAAGGGACTAAAAAAAAAGAACTAAGAATTACTTGAAAAGTAAAGTTTCTCTCTATTGTCCACAAATTGCGCTCAGATGGCTTCGTTTTCGTTGCATATCTCAGAATGTAATATTTTCTTCTCTCAGGCCATGTTCATTTAAGAAAAACTTATTTATTCTTACCATAACGTATTTTTGACAAGATCGTTGCTCAATCTCCGAATCGCGTGCACTTTTTTCATAAAGTTGAGTATCAGCTCATGTCAACGTCGGCTCAGCAAACTTCTTTTTTTATAAATTGTATTTTATGCATAAATAAATAGTTTATTTGTACATTGATCGTCTATTTTAAATAGTGTATACCAATTTAAAAGTTGTAATTAATAAATTATTTTATTATATTGGAATTGATTGTAAAATCCTAAAAAGAATAAATTGCGGAGTTTGTAAACTTATTTATTACCCTTTAACTTATATTTAGTGTTTCTTTTCTTGCTGATGCAAATTTTTTCTTCGGGTTTAATTTTTTTTTTACATGTTTTAAAATCTACTAAAATATAATTTTTTTTCTGAATGAAGTAAGTAAATAAATTTCATACTTCCAAAGAAGGTGTGGGATGAATAGCATTATTAATATTGGTACATATCGCAACCCACATAGGATCCGATTCAGATTTTGATAATCCGTTCTTATCATAAACTTGATGCCTTTTAACTTTATTGACTTTATCTTTATGTGATACAGACGGCCTTGGACCCCTGGTTTTTTTCATTTGCCTTTAATTTTTCGTACTCCTTTCTGCCCATGACTGTAATATAAATTTTATTATTAATTAAATAATAAATCTCACACGATACATGAACAGTGTTATTTTATCAAATGTCATGTACTTCTAACCTTACAATGCATAAATATAATACCAGATAAAATTTTTTGCAAATGTATGACCAATTAGTTACAGTATTAGATAAAATTTTTAAACCAAAGAAATTAACTTACGCCATTAACCAAATAATCCATTTTTTTGCTTTTTCCTGTAAACAAAATTAACAAAAACCAAACCTGCCTTACAAACTATAAGAACATTTATGGTATAACTATCGTAGTCTAGCACTGATTTTGTAAAACACAAATACAAAAAAACTCAATGTATAATTCATCTTCCAAGTTAGACTTAAGCTTTTAAGATTAGTAATTAGCACAAGGTTGTGATGATAGAAAATTTTTTCAACTCAATAAGCTTAAAGATTCCCTCACGTTTCCTATTTTCATAGAAGCCACTGTCAGAATTGTGGAGTGAGTGATCCTCAATCAAAACAAAACGAATCATTCGAAAAGGAAGACGATGTCCAGTGACAGCTGAGTACTTGAAAGCCTAGAATATGAAAGTGCTAACAAAGTAACTTTGCTTAATCTCGTGATCTTATATAAAGAACAAAAGTTTATACTTATTTGACACCACAGTTGATCCTTATTGAAGAGCAAATTCTAAGCACTGAACTGTGCGGCGAGTAAAAATGTTTATTAAGTAAATTGTTTGACCAGAATAAAGTGTTCAAACGTATGTATTTATTACTTTAGCATCCTTTATGCTCACAAACGACTGTAGAATAAAATCCACAATAATGAGTTTTGTTTACACTATTTAGCTGTCTTCTGCTTTGAGGTCAAACCCGAAATCTTAAGTAATCAGTCAATTAATCTCCTTGTGTGATAATTATTATTATCGTTATTATCGTCATTAGTTATTATTATTATCGTCATTAATATCGTAATCATATCATCAACGATATTGTTATTAATGTTCTTATCGTCATCCTTATCATCATCATTCTTGATGGCATTATCATTATAATTTTTATTATAGTCATCATGAATATAATTATTGTTATTATGGTCATTTTCGCTAAAAAAAATGATCATCATTATAATTATTGTTATTATTATCATCTTTTTGATTATTTTTATTGTCATAATAGTTATCAGAATTAATATTATTATCATCGTCGTCGTCATCATTATCTTAATCGACATTATCAGCATTACTGACTATTACATAAATACTATCATAATTATCATTACTATTATTATTGTCATTGTTTTTTACTATTATTATCATCAATGTTGTCATAATATACACCATCATTATTATCATCATCATCATTATCAATATAATAATTATAACGATTATCATCGTCATCGTTCATCATACCTATTATTTTCATTATTATTTTATTTTTATTACTCTTATTATAATTATCATTATCATTATCATTATCTTAATTATTTTTCAACTAATTATCGTTATCATCGTCATTATTGTCATCACTATTATCATTTTCCATATCTCCATCAATATCATAATTATCATCATCGTAGTTGTCTTTTTTATCATTTTTGAAAGTGTTATTATTAACATTATTATTATGATATTCTATTCTTATCAACGACATTATTATCATCGTCATCATAATTATTATTATCATTAACATCATTATTATCATTATCTTTGGATCGATCTTTATTATTATCATCATCATCATTATNGAAGGAAAATTCTACGGAAAAATTCATCCCGAAATACTGAGGGTTACATAGTAACTTTTCTCGATGAATACATAATTTAAAAAAATCTAAATTTACCGGTAATCGAACCCACGATCTCTAGAGCAGCATTGTATCAGTAACAAGGACGCTTATCAGTGATCTAATCCCGCTCTTTACTTACTTTAGTTATTATCATGCACTGTTTTTCTCATCAAAACTGAGTATATTAAATAATTAATTATATATATCATATCAGTATCAATAAAATACTGTTAAAATTAATATGCTCATAGAGTAAGTTTTATACAGAAATTGCTAATGTCACATACGTGTTGTGAAATAAATGTAACCTTTCAATCACAGAAGCACTCATTATACATTGGATAAGGCTCAAAGCAACCGTATATATTCCATTTGTGCCTTTATTGCAACAGTGTTGTAATCAAGTGTTGTATTGTTCATAAAGTTTAAATTTAGTAACACTTCTTACTTCGTTAAAACTCTCTTACACGGATACATTTTCTACAGTTACACGAACCCAGACAATTAAGTGCACGCAGACACTTTCACTGTTACATCTGCTTAAATAAATATAGATATACTTAGTGCTTACATAAACTTAATAGTGTTACTTAGTGACAGTTGACTTTTCATTACTATATTGTTATGTTATATAGACTCAGTGTTATTATTTACTTTAAGTTCAGTTTATATTATTGTCTCATACAAGTTGAAGAATTATTTATAATATAATTTTTTCGTTGAAAATTCAGTGTAAATATTGTTTTAAAAATTAAACTATTGATTTTTTTAATATACTAATTGTAGTTAGCTTACTATTAATACATTCATTTCCTTAATGATTAGTTTTACATGCTCACATTCACCCGATCTGTCATCTCAGAAGTCCATTATTATCAGCACCTAATAATTATACATACTATAACACTTTTATTCCTTCTCTTTTGCGCTGTTTAACTGCTTATTGAAAGGTACTTACTATATTATTACATACACGAAAATCCAGAGACAGAACATTGTCACAATCCAAAAAAACTTTTAACTTTAAACGCATATGTATTGTATTTTTAAACAAATGTTGATCCAAAAAAGTTTGTATATAAACAATAAGGAGCCATTTCCATTGTTGCTTCGAGTAAAAACTTTTAACTTTAAACGCTTTAAACTTTGATAAACCAAATGTACAGCTCTTAACATAAAACTTTCAACACTTAGAGAAAGAGAAAGAGAAAAAGAGAGAGAAAGAGAGAAAGAGAGCAAACGATGCATATGATTGAGTCGTAACAGTTAATCGTGCGGTCCATCGGGTATTTTTAGCTCGCATCGCCATTTGCAGATCAAAGTTAGCCAATTGAAACCGTTAAATATGAATGTGGCATGACACAGTTGATAAGTCGATGAATTAATATTACTGAGGCTGTTCACATAGGCACGACAGTTTTACACAGTCCTCATTAAGATATGAGGTTAGGGAGTGTGCATGGCGTGTAAAAAAACCTACGCATGGATACCAAGCACATTGTGAGATGAATTTCTTTTGTCTTTAACATAATTTCTCCGTTGATTGAAAAACCGTTTTTGATAGAAAATTTAACGAAGAATATTATAGTGATTTTTAAAAGTTGATACAAGGGTGAAGTTATAATAAAAAATTGGTTTTAATATTTTAATCGCTTGTAACTACATATATTGTTATTAATTCTTATTGAAGTATTTTATGTTAGAAATTACATCTTTTTGTTTTTTCTCTTTTTTTTTTTTTAAAGTTTGCCACGCTAGTAGAACTAGATTTATGAATTTTCAATAATTGGTCTCCAAGCCAAAAACCATCAAAACTTGAAATTTTTTATACCTGTACTTCCAAAAATTTCGAGAAAAAAAAATTTCTCGCACACGTATATTTTTATCATATGGAATCCGTAAAAACAATTCAGCAATATCACAAATGTGTTGGTCAGGGAGGTGTTTGGATTTTAAAAGCATGACCCATATGTAAGATAATTAGAAATGTATTGTACGATGGCGGAAAAGTTGTAGGCAATATTATTAAAGCTACACATTACGTCTTATCACTCTTGCAATATCAGTCAGTGTGAAAAACAAAGTAGATAAAACGGCCGAAAAGTTTTCACCAAGAACGAAAAAAGTTATTTTAAACTACAACAACTAATTAAATAATAAAAGTTAATACCTTTGTTTCAGCATGGCAATTCGAGATTAAAAGTTTTACGCCTATTTAACAGGTAACCGCCAAAAAGATGTATAACTTAAATACACTACCAAAAATTGATTATCTTTTTTGTACGTACCATATGTTGATAATGGCACTATGCTTAATTATTCACAAATCTTCGTTAGAACATGGCTGCCTATGACCTCCTCGAAGCCAGCCCATTAATTTATGCAATAAATACACATTGTCTAAGCTGAATGGCACAATTTAAATGTTTACCTTCACACTCTTGATTATTTAATTAATAAAAAAAATCTTTTAATGACGCTTACGGGTGATGTGCAGCTACTGCAATTAGATATTGCACATGCGCGCAGCATGTTCAGCAGTATGGTGGTAGCTCATGGTACTAGAACGTGTTCAGCATGGAAAAATCTAAATAATAAGCATATGCATTCAGACAGTGTGCAATTGTGGCGTAGTAGTATCCATGTGTAAGTATACACGTCCTTCCAAAAAAAATATAACCAACCGTTCAGACAGTACTTATTCAAATGTAACAAATTAAGTACAAGAATATTCAAGTAGTGCTCCTACGCTTCTGTGATGAATAAATTATTTTTTAACATATTCTACAATTTTATTGAAAAACATGAACAACATTTTTTTATTTTTAATACATAAATTTTATGTACAAAAATGCTATAATCACGTAAATCTGAATGTTAAGTGAATCATTGTGGAAAAAAGACCCTCTTTGTGGGAAGGTCATAATGTTGTTTATGAGTATGAACATTGGATACCTTGATAATAGATAAAATACTACAAAAGTTTGAAACAGTATTAAATGAATTTTTCATGTTTCTTAGAAAAGTTAGGTCAAATAAAAGTACATTCTTACTTATAGACGTATTACTTCGTAAAAATGGGAATAATTTTTTTTTTTGGAAATATACAAGTTTAAACAGTTTGTAATATTTTTCAAAAGACGTTGTACAAAAAAATTAGTAAGTTTACAATCATAAATAATCGAAATCCATTTAATGTATTCATTGCATTGTCATTTAAATTAATTCGTTGATTTAAACCAAAACATTATCACAGTTTCATAGTATATTGCGTAATGGATAAATAATTAAAAACCTAAATTATAACGATACTCTCGTATTACTTACAGAAAACTTTAATAATCACATAGGGCGATCTCAGTCACGATTTTTTTTCTATCTTTAATACACTTTGGAAAGTAAAACTTTTTTTGGTTTTGTATTTAGCTAAACATACGCAAAATGATTATGTTCCATTCCATGCTAAAAAAAAATTCCTAGTGTCAAAAAATGATTGCTGATTAGTATGATAAATTATTTAGAATTAAATAAATGACTGCTTACGTTAGTCTTATCACAACCAATAATTTCACTATACAACACTTGATTACATAATTAATAATTAGATAGTTAGTGAGCTCATTAATATCTACAGGCATGTCCAGAACGTTAGCTGGATGGCTGGATGTGTTAGATTCTCCTTGAGAGTCACTACCTATCACACTGGTGACCGCTGTTAATACCGTAGAACCTCCTTTCTTTCATTTTTTCCGAAATCCTTTGAACTCATCTGCCCAACTGGCTATTACTACGAAAATGACATAGCCATTGATAAAACTTATATAGTTTTGACAATTTTTAATAACTGCCAATAATTAGAATAAAATACAGCAGAACCCAAATCTATCATTCTTACGTTTTACTTTTTTCTTTACCTTGATTGACTATTTTTGCTAGTTTCGCTATCTGCTAACGCTCTGTTACTGCTCAGAGCTTTGTTTTAAATTTTTGCTTCAAATTTTTTCAGATCAGAATCCAATCTTCTAATATATTTGTTGAAAAGTTCGTAAGTCTGAATAGTGAGCTGAAGTTTGTCGTCACCACATTTGATTGCCTTGTTAAAGAAAGTCTGTATTTTATCAAGCTCCTTTTAATTGTTTGCATTAGTTTCGTTTGTCATGTTTACCAAATGCTTATCTGACAAGTTATCGATCTCTTTCATCAACACTCATGGCCTGGTGTCCAGATCATTTGTTAGGTTGAAATTTCATCTCAACTCTATAGAAAAATTTTTCAAATCTTCAAGCAGAACTATTTTATTTTTGTACTTTTTAATTAGTACATTAGCAGAGAACCACAACTTGCTCATCTATAAGATACTAATTGCTACGGCTCAATTATGAGAAAAATTACCTTCACTCTGCGTTAAACAATATAATTTTCTTAGCTTTGAGTTTGGAGAATATCTCTAATTAACTTATAAGATCTTTATAATCTTATTAGCTAATGCTTTGTAAGGGACTAAAAAAAAAGAACTAAGAATTACTTGAAAAGTAAAGTTTCTCTCTATTGTCCACAAATTGCGCTCAGATGGCTTCGTTTTCGTTGCATATCTCAGAATGTAATATTTTCTTCTCTCAGGCCATGTTCATTTAAGAAAAACTTATTTATTCTTACCATAACGTATTTTTGACAAGATCGTTGCTCAATCTCCGAATCGCGTGCACTTTTTTCATAAAGTTGAGTATCAGCTCATGTCAACGTCGGCTCAGCAAACTTCTTTTTTTATAAATTGTATTTTATGCATAAATAAATAGTTTATTTGTACATTGATCGTCTATTTTAAATAGTGTATACCAATTTAAAAGTTGTAATTAATAAATTATTTTATTATATTGGAATTGATTGTAAAATCCTAAAAAGAATAAATTGCGGAGTTTGTAAACTTATTTATTACCCTTTAACTTATATTTAGTGTTTCTTTTCTTGCTGATGCAAACTTTTGTTATCACTGATTAAAAAATCTCAATGGCACTGATCAGAAAAATGCAGTTAATACTGTCGTATTGCTTTTCCCTTAATCATAAAATTATAACATTAAACATCATCGTGCAAGCCAAAGGTTTTGCTGTCAATGCAGTCTGCAGGAACCTCCCTCATTGATTGATCTAATTTAATCAAAGGCCTCTTTAACTCGCTTTGATGTTATAAAAACGCACCGTAAAAAAAAAAAAAATTGCTCTCTGTACGTTTGTAGCCTGTCGTCTACAGTTTTAGTCTACACTTTTGACTCAAGCGACTCGCAAGTACCTTACTACGAGTGAGACCCACTGAAAATTGTTCCAGTGATAGCAGAGAAAGCAGAGACCGTAACATCTCACTGGACACGAAGTCATTCGAGTAGATTAATGGACTACTAAAAATTACTGCACGAAGCCTTAGGGAACTCCAAAAAAGCAGTAATAACAATTAGTGGTAGATGTAAGTTATTTATCAGTAATATAATTAATACCAAACCTTGTTAAAGTGATTTGAGTATTTATAAGAATGACTGCTTAAAATTGTTTTGTTAAAAAAAAATCACTTATTAAAATTATCCATACCATTTAAACAAATAAATTTTTTTTAACTAAAAAGAACAAATAAACCTTACGACCTGACCTCTAAGAAAACAACGAATGACACTAAAATAAAACGGTTAAGATCATACGCTAAACAAGTATGGTCATAAAAATTGCACAGAAATTTGATATAGCCTCTACGTAAGACTCTTCGTCGAGATTCGCACGAACGAAGCTCAACAGAATCTTGACTGAGACTAGCAACCTCATGGAAACAAGATTCTGTCTTTTTATCTGTCCAAGCAGTACAGTCAAACATATTATCAGTTCTAGCAGACTCTGAACTAATAGATACATCAATAAATTAACATAGCTCTATATTTTTTAGTACCCTTCTCTGCACTCTAAAACTTGATGTGAGCAGATCATAGGGACAACAAACACTGATTGACTATTTTTAATTTTTTTTGGAAGTTATAGAAAAATTGAAAATTTCAATTAAAATTGTCTAAGAGTCTTATGGTTTTAACCTAAGTTCCTTAATGCTTGTACCCTTAAACATATCTGTAAATAGGTGGATAAGGTTGCAGTACTAAGCCCTATTAATATCTGACGTAAATAATTTGGTCCAATAAATTGTTGAAAACTTCGACTGTGAGCGCACAAAGCAGCACATAATTTTTAGATTCAGCACTAGCAAAGAGAAATTTAAAATCAGTACTTATAAAGTAAAGGTTAAACACAAGAAAAACAGTAAATACATTCATTAGTATGTATGTAAAAAGCATTATGTTATTTAAAAAAAAGTCATGATGCTGATGCTCTCTTATTCAACATAACTCATCTGCTTGCATACTCCCTAAGCAATAAGTACTAATTTTCTCACGTATTAGTTATAATAACTCTTTCTAATAAACATGAGGCTATACATACACTTTTTCTTGCCTTCCATGACAATTATAGTGTAGCATAACGAAATCTATGCTTGTCTGTGTGTCATATATATACTTGGTATCAGTGTTACTACCTCTGTGCAGGTACATTGAAAAAGAGATAATTTACTGTAACAACAATACAAATGTGAGCTGCAGACAATTCTTTTGAAGGAACTCTTAAAAATCTTAGCTGTAGGCTTTCAAACAACAGACTTAATTCGCACTTACCACCACAAGTTTGGAATAGCAAGTTTGTGAGGTGGGCCCATCCCTCCTTATCTCACCCCAGCTCCTCAGTGGCACTGGTCCCAAGAGTGGCATCCCCTCTACGACAAGTTATAAAAAATATAATAAAATAAAAATACAAATAAATTAATTTTTCACCTTCCACAGTATTCATAAATACTTGAAAATATTGTTGCGTTTTTATACTGTCATTAAATTATTTATTTTTATTCATTTAGTAGATTGAAGTATCCACCGCGAGTGTAAATTTTAATGACAGAAAGATACAGCTGCTGTTTACAATGTTTAAAGCCTGCAAATAATTTTGTGAATGCATATTCGTTTATTTCTATATCCAGAAATTTTATTCTTATTATTATTTAGGTAGTTGAAGAAATCATTAAATCATCTTTAATATATACTGCAATTAGGTTGTAAAGAGTTGGCAGCATTGAACCAACCAGATGTCAAAATACAACCAGATCTATACGTCTATTTGTGTATCAGAACTCTCTCTGCCTAAATTGATGTGGATTACAAAGACTTTCATAACTGTGAATTGATTGTTACTGTAATAAATAATGAAGTCAATATTGTTTTTTTTTCGTGTAATATGTGGTGTTAAGTAATACTCGACAACAAATCTGGCAGTAACCATAAGTTAACCTGCAAAGATCAGATAAGTTACAAAATACTAAAGCAAACAAATACTGCCTTTGTAATATTTTAATTATTGTGCATTTTAATCAAGACTTTTTTATGTTATTATTTTGTTAACTACCATTAAAACTTCATAAAACATATGAACACAAGTGAAGTTTTGATATTTAACTGAAATTTTTCAACGTATAAGAATGAATACTTTTGGCTTTTGTTTGTATTCTCAGATGCATCAAATATTACATGTAATCATTGGTAATAATGACAGTCCATGTTTACCCTGTGACAACCAAGGAGGATCTTGAGGCTTTGTACGCACAATTTGCAAGTGGCAGTTAGTAAACAACTGCAGTACTATGGACTCATCCAGGATGAAAGTTTTCATTTCCATGAAGCTGGTGTGTATTTGACAGCTCCGTTGAGTTACAGTCACAGTCTGTATACAGATCACCATCAGTGAGTTTTTCAAAAAAATCATTTTTTCACTAGCATGAAATGTTTTTCAATAAGCTTCTTAAAACAACAGGTTGATCATTGCATCATCCAAAAGGACTTAAAACAATTGTTTAACTCTTGAAATTTTATGACTCTACAGGCACTCGTCTACTCACCATTTAAGCTTCAAGGGCTACGAGATACGGATCCTTTAAGTCTTTCAACAAAGCTGACAGTGCAGTCAGCTTTGAATAGTTTCCATATGTAACTTATCCAAGCAAGTGTACGAAATTTAAACGTTTTTTAAAAGACATGCATGCTTAATTTGGTATAATCAGATAAAACTATTGAGATACTCAAAATTTTTTTCTGATTGAGTGAAACTTTGATTGTAGGTATAGAACAGCTTTGTATGGATTCCATCCAACTAACCATCATCATGTTAATACACGTGTCAGTTTTCTCTATCATTTCATTTACTCAAGTTCTCAAATTGTTTATCGTTAAGAGGTACCAATTTATTCTCCTACAATCTTATGTTTTACAGAAAAATATGTGTGAATTCATTATTTCAATTTACTTTTATTCAATTGAACTTTAAAAAAGTAGAAGATTCTTAATTGTAAATGGCAGACAAGCTATGACGATTCCAGCCAATGTGGGCTCGAGTGGCCAGGTGATTTCGGCCCACCCACTCGCCGTGGCAAGCGGCCCCTCTTTTCGGGTGGAGTGGTCCCTGCTGCAGCCAATGGGCAAACAGGAGCTGTGACTTCCTCGCATTCCTTGTGCGTGCGCTGCTTGAGGTTGCGTGCGCCAGCTGCAGCGCTGCTTGAGTTTGCGCGCAATATGCATTAGCGCCTCTAGCGCCGCGTGCGCCAGCTGGTGACGTGCAACGCAGTTTGAGTTTGCGCGCGATTCAATGTGCATAAGTCGTCTGCAGCGCTGATTTGCGCGCGCTGTTTAAATGTGCAAAATCGTGTGCAGCTTGTGCACGTGGTAGTTATATGCATACAGAACTTTTTTTGTGTTAGCGAGCACGTTGCATGATAATGTAGGATGTGGAGTGGTAGGGAAATAATTGTTAAACATTTTTTGTTTTATTTTTTGAATCAGTATATATTAAATAAAAAATGTACATGATTCACAAAACGATTTTGTTGAACATGCTATTCTTAAAATACATAAAAATTTGGCGGAAAAGATTTATCAGTATTATTCATATTATGTGCTTTGCTTAACCAACTACGTCGTAGCTGGTCATCTATGTAGACTGTTACTTTTGTCGTTTAAGGCGTTGATATGCTGCATAAAATAAATCACTGTCTTGCTTTGATGACTCAATTGATATGCTAGTCAGAAACCATTGTTTCATTAAATGTGCTTTATGCAGGGCACAAAATAGTTTTTTTCTTTTTAAAATAGTTTTGTCTGTGTGTAAGGCGTACTGGAGAAGAAACTTTGTCTTCAAAGTCTTTGAAATTACGATGCATTTGGGACTAATTGTGAACTTCACGTGTCAGGATTGAACTTATGAACTTAGCTTCATCACTTCCGTAAGTATAAATTCTTTTCAGGTTATAAGATGATACTTAAAGTCATTTAAAGTAACATCACCCTCAAGCCATTCGATTCCGTGGACTTCTACCGTCTCGTAATTATTATGCTTTTTTATATCAGACGGTAAATCATTAAAATTGCAAGGTGGCTTCATTATCCAATGGCCAACAACGTTTCCTTGCTAGGGCACCACTGGAAATTCTTTCGGTATGAAGTGTCTGTCAGCATTATAAAAGCCGTGGATACTAATGATGAAATCCATGATGAGTTAAAAATTATTTTTTAAATATATTATTTATTTGACAAGGCTCTCTTATCTACCGTTGCTGTTACTACTTGTGTCACATGGGTAAAACTGAGAGAATAATAATATACAACAATTTATAACTTTTCTTTATTGGACCTAGTGACATCAGCCCACCCACAGCGCAACATAAGATTGCGCAATCTCTCTCCATGAGCAAGTATGAGATGTAGTTTTCCTTCTCTCCGAGTCCCTGAGCAGCTCTTGTGATTACAATCAATCAGTTGAATAGCTTAGAAGCACAAGTTTACTTTTAAAAATTACTTTTACATTTTATTATTGAATTATAATTTACATATTCTAACAGTTCTTTATTATTGGCAAAAAAATTTTTAATAAGGAAAAACTACTTTGTGCATCAAACTAAGAACATTTTTTTTATTTAGTTTAAAATATATCGAATCCCTTATTGCAGAAACATTTCTGATAGCATATGAAGAGTTAAT
This sequence comes from Copidosoma floridanum, assembly GCF_000648655.2. Next base: position 590,180 of record NW_019379771.1, on the reverse strand, counting down.
GTTAAAGGCATGGTATTTGCATGGCAAATAGGCATCGTCAAGTTTTGCAAGCGCTGGGCATCCATACTCCTCAACATTAACGACTCTAAAAGTGTAGAAAACATGAATGACTTGCACCTTTATTATATTCTATCATGTGTTCATATATACATGCTTGCATGTTAGTATTTCTTCCAGGTATTTTTTTTTTTTTTTTTTTTTAAGATCCTTGACGAAAACCGCTTCCATGTCAACAAGTTCAGTTTTAAATACATTAAGCGCTCTTTCATAAGAAATGTTTCCAACATTCCAGCTTATACCATGGAAATTGGTTATCAACCAACGATTTTGTTTCTTGTCCGCATGTGATAAATTTTTCGACACGAAAGGTGGCTTTAGCACTATTACAACTGCCATGAAATCCCTATTCTTCCCATGTTCAACATATGAATTTTCTTTAAAAAGAAATTTATTATTTGTAGTCTTAAAATCCTGGATATCTATAATATACTCCATCACTAAAAGAGAATACCTTCTTCGGTCGAGGTTATACAAACAAATGAATATAGCGTTAACGTACATTACACTAAATACCCAATAAAGTTCCCGATCCTTTTATGTGAATTGAGCATCTCTTTACCTTAATATGTCTAAAATAGATTTTCACTGTGTACATTTTATTAACGTGCGTATTATACTTCGAAAACTTATGGCTACGTTCACTTGGTCATAAAATGCAGGTAGCAAGTTTGTCGGACCTTGGGAAATAGTATAATAGATTTTAAGACTCTGTAATCTTTGAAATGCAGTTATATTTAGAATATTTCTTCATCTAAATACGACGGATTTTACAATTTTTTTTCAATATATTTTAAAATTTATTTATACTATATTTTACAATTTATTTTCAATATATTTTACAATTTATTCACAATAATAAAATTGAAGTCATTCTAATTTTAACTTGCGACATACTTTTTTTTTTCATTTTATTTTCAACTTCTTCCTCAACCCTTTTTCTTTTTAATAAATTCTTAACTTTAACTATTTCCGGAGATGATTCGATTTTCAGCTGCGGAGAAATGGATATGACCGCAACTTCTGGTGAAGAGGTCAAATCGATAATTAGTGACACCTGTGCTGACTGGAGTGATGTGCTTAAGTCTAGAGGTACTCTTTGCGGTGAAATACTCCCAATTTCTGTTTCGAAAGAGTAAAAACTCTCAGTGTATAAAAGAGTTGGAGAACCTGGTGGTTCATCGCCTGAGGAACATGAATCCTTATTATCTGTTGAACAAAATAAAAAAATAATGTTGAAAAGAAAGAAAATAAAAAATAAGAAGAAGGAACGTTTAAGAAGATTAGAGAAAAAAATTAAAAGTAATTAAACTCACTTTCTGTCGGCTGTAAAACTACCAATGGATCCAGTGGAGCTGTTTGCTCCGTAATATGCTCTGCTGCTGTTGCTGCTCAAAGAGCATGAAAACTCTCCGTGTACGATGGAGTTGGAGGGATCGGTGATTCTTAAACTATATCGGTTTCATCACCTGAGAAACATGAGTCCTCATAATCTGTTTATTAAAATAAAAAAATAATGTTGAAAAGAACGAAAAGAAAAATAGTTAGAGGAAGAATTATTTGGGAAAACTAGAGAGAAAATAATTAAAATTAAATTATCTCACCTTCAAATTTAACATTTTCTACATTGGCAATGGTGGTTTTGGTTTCTGCCGGCTGTAAGACTACCGACAGATCAAGTGGAGCTATTTGCTCTGTAATATATTCTGCTGCTGTGGCTGCTAGAAGAGCGTCAAAAGTCTCAGTATACGAAGAAGTTGGTAAGGAGATCGGTGACTCTTGAACTACATCGATGTCATCGACTAAAGAACATGGTCTCGAAATATGATTTTCGAAACAATCTACATAGTGTCGAACAGAAAAAATTTTTTTTCAAATAATGTTAAACATATTGTTGAAAAGATTAAATAAGAAAAAAAAACATTTAAAGAAGAATGGAGAAAGTAATTATAAGTAATTAAACTCACCTTCAAATTGTTCGGATATGAGTACTCGGCAAGAAAAGGGGGTCGAGAAGAGACAATGCGAGTGAGCGCCAACTAACGAGGCGCTGAGTATCACGCGATGTAATGTTAGCCATGCGACGATTAGAAAGCCACGCGAGGCGAAAACCACGGCAGTTGCTGGTCACGCCCCATCGAGGCAAGACGTCTCGCATGCTCTACGCGAATGAGGCCAGGGCGCCGCAGCTTAAAGCGAGAAAGTTCAATCAAGTTTTGGTGAGAGAAGAAAGCTCCTCCTCACGATTCAAGACCAGGGCGCCTTCAGGTGGGTAAGCTGGGCTTACTCTTGGGCTTTACCTTTACATCACACAAAGTAAAGATTCTATCAAGTTAATAAGCAAGAGTTTACGTCGGCTTTTGTCACAAGGTAAATTTGTTAAAGGTTACCTCGTGGTTCGCTTTCTCGCTGTTGTAAGACACCGCTAATTGTTACATCTAATAAAAGGCCACGGACCGGAAATTAACCTATTATAAGTTACCTTATCAAGCATAGTGTCGTTAATAATAAAAGAAGTGAGTTTTCCAGTATAAGAATAAAATTATAAGTGAGTTTTCTACAACGAACAGTGACATTTAAACTATATTAAACTCAAAGCCTTTTGGCATTATTTCGGCAGCTATAGCATGGTTAATAAACTATCTTCTAATATTTCTTTTGTTTTTATTCAATACTAAGTTCAATTCGATATTTACGATAATAACTTAGTGAGTGCAAAGTTGTACAGGAGTGAAATTTCGGAGCATTTGATAATTTAGTTTTCGCTTAAAATTGTAATTACGTCAAAATAAAAACATTGGTTTCAGAGCTTTAAATGCAAAACTAATCTTGTAATAAGAAACTTTGATGTATTAAAGATTTAATTTTTTTATAACAACAGTGCTGTGTAGAAGAGTTAATTAACCGGCCTCTCAAATCTCGCAATCCGGCTTCCTAACAACAAACAACCAACAGTTAATTTTACAGTCCACTCGACGTATTTGAACAAACGCATCCTGTCTTCATACCTTTTGCGCCAACCACCAAACCGCCATTACTTATAAGCATGCATGCTTATTAAATCCACGTGGTAAGGTATTGAGTGTGTAGTTTTGCAAAAAATTATCCTCAAGGATACATATATTAGTACGATTTTTATATTGTGTCCATTAAAATATTTTGCTTCCAATTTTGTAAAATGAGCTGTGTTAACCAATTTGAAAAAAATTAAAGCTTGAAGTAAGGTTCACTGTAAAATTCTTTTTACAATGTTTTCACTTTTGAAATTTTCTGGAGATAATTTGTTTCACGTAAATAAAACATCAAATTTGCGTCTCCGAAACAATCAAATTTTGGGAATTTATGGTGGAATAAGATACCCATGTCATATTCTTGCCAAGAATGGTAGTGTATTATGATTGATTTTTGCATTTTTTTTAAATTTATTAGATATTGAATAAAATATCTATCTACAGATGATAAAAGCATTCTTCTCGATGTGGCTGAAAACAATAATCAATCAATACCTTCTCTGCGTGTTCAAAAATTAAGTACTTGGAATCTTCCTATTGCTAAAAAAGAAGGTAAATAAAAGTTTATATCCCTTTGGTACCTTATCTATTTATCTTGTGAACTTGAATATCACTCTTTCTTTTGTTTTGATGACATTGGTCTATGTTTCTAGATGATGCATGTTATGACAAATGCGATAAATATAATTGTTTAACATAAAGTGAGACATTTGCTTTTTATCAAAATAAAAATTGTATCTTATAAATATCAAAGTATCAGCTTAGGATACCATGATATATGACACTTACTGTACTTGGTTAGGTGAAGAGTTTTTAATAACATCTGAGTTTTCCCACGTTTACTAATAAAATGTTTCACTGATATAAAGCATGATAATGAGTAACTGTCTCTTTAGCGAAGAAAGAGGATTGCATCTAATACAATTGTCATACAAAGCTTTAGTTTGTACACAAGTTGCGGAGCATTATAAAATTTTTTTTGTATTNTCGGAAATTATCTCGCCTTTTTTCCCTCCACTGCAGGGATTCAAATGACGACTTCCAAGCGTTGGTATACAAATCTTCATCCATAAGACAGCCTTTTCTTAGCACCTCTGCCTCTTGAAGATGCTTAAGCGCCGCTTTGAGCCCATTTTTAACAGCGTTCGCTGTGTTGCCGTACTTATCATTAATCAGTTGTAGCGTCTCTGCAATGTCATTCGTTGCTGATTGGACCTTATCAGCAACAATATAGGTTTTTATAAACGGAATATTTTTTTACAGCACAATAAATGGTCAATCAGCACAAAAAACATCAACTGGTGACATCCGGAGGTACAACAAACGACTTTTTCGTCGTGCGATAAATACTTTTGCAAGGAAGTATGAAGAAGAAGAAGAGCAGGCGATTGTATACTGTGTAGTCCCTGCGAGTCATAAGATACCCACGGAGGAGAATTCCAGAGCAGATGCTGTTTATCATGATCAAGATGCTGCTGCTGCTATGAATCCTTTTGGAGACGTTGCCCAAGGAGCTATTCTCACATTGGATTCTTTTTTTTAAGAAAAAAAACGTAAGAAAAAAAATTATTATTTTATATTGAATCTTTATATTTTGTAACGTTTTCTTGGTAAATATTTTGTTTCTTCTTTCTTAGAAGAAAACACCCTTACAGTATCTGAAGCTGCATGGGTATAGAAAGTATCAGCTGTTGAAACGACTTTAACAGCTTTATCATCGTCGGTTTCGTGGCGGATAGAGCAAAACTGGAGTTTTAAAACGAGGCCACAACCAATAAAAAAAGAAGGAGAAGGGAGAGTAGAAGAAAACATCTCGCATACACTAAATCAAACAGTGCTGACAGTAGCAGCAGTAGCAACCGATTGGAAAAACATCCCAACATATATACCAAGTGTGATGATGAATATGGTAAAAGAAGATGAAAAAGATATACTATGGTACGTTATAAGTTTGAATATTACAACTGTAGAAAATAAAGAAAAATAAAACAAAATTCATTCTATTTTTCAGTGAACAACCACCGCTTACACCACAGCATGAAGCTTCTTTGCTTGTTGCAGCACAGGTAGTACCGTTAGGCAACGAGCTTCTAACAAACAATCTACAAGAATGTACTGACGAACATCAGGATATTTTTACCTTGAGGGTGGAGACAGCTCTCTGAAATCAAAGGCCGAGAGTAATCCAACGAGAAATAAAGAAGATGATAAACGAACAGATAAAAGAACGTGAAAGAATTTTAAAACAGGAAACCTGGCTTAAGAAAAGAATTGAAAAAGCTAAAAAAAAAACAGAGGCTATAAAAAAGCTCAAGCAACGGAGTTTACCTTGAACCGCAAAAAATAGAGCAAGTCGAAAGCGACCTATGAAAGAAAATTATGTAGATGATTTTTGTGAAAAAAAAAAAAAAAAAATGTTACAATACCAAATTCTTTCATTGGCGAAAAAAAATCACGTCAAAAAAAAAGTATGAGTAGTAGTAGTAGTAGTAGTAGTATTAGCAGTAGTAGAAGTAGTAGTAGTAGTAGTAGTAGTAGTAGTAGTAGTAGTTGTAGTAGTAGTAGTAGTAGTAGTAGTAGTAGTAGTAGTAGTAGTAGTAGTAGTAGTAGTAGTAGTAGTAGTAGTAGTAGTAGTAGTAGTAGTAGTAGTAGTAGTAGTAGTAGTAGTAGTAGTAGTAGTAGTAGTAGTAGTAGTAGTAGTAGTAGTAGTAGTAGTAGTAGTAGTAGTAGTAGTAGTAGTAGTNTGGAACCGCGTTAGCATTACTTCAGGGTGGAGCCACCAAGGAGACCATCACGTCTCGCAGCATTAGCGAGCAAGCTCGCCACCAGTTGCTAGAGGTGCCAATCCTCTCGAGTCCTGAAAAGGACTCGGGGTCCCTGAGGACCAGCACCTTGTCTAGCGCTTCATAGTAGGCCGCTTACTTAGCCAGCACTACTATAAGCTTAATGCTTTCCCTTGCTGATAGGTAAAAAGTTCCCAGCGCAGCGTGGGTCCACATGAGCCTGTCTTTCAACTCAAGGCCTTTTTGCCTTATTCTGATCCTGCTAAGGCCTTATTCCTGGCCTCTTTCAGGGCTCTTCTGAATGAAGGGCAGCTCCCGCTGCCTGCTTCGTGCTTGTTGTCCGTTGTTGGGCAAAGGAAGCACCGTGCTGGGCCTGGACACTCTTTCTTCCGGTGGTTTGAGCTTCCACACCGGAAGCACAGCTTGGATCTGTTTTTGTTCTCACAGTTGCCCGGGACGTGTCCATATCCCAGGCATTTGTAACATCTTGTTACTTCGATTCTTCTTCGAATTCGGCAGCTTACAAAGCCAACTCGTAACCTGCCTTCCTTTTCTACTAGTCTGGCAGATGCTTCGTCTACCTTTATTAAAGCCAGCCTCTGTCCTCTGGCATTTGGCTTTAAGAGAGCAACTTCTGGCTCCTGGCTCTGATGTTCAAAAGTCCTAGCGAAGGCCTCTTCGACCTCATCTTCCTCTACAATGGAATCCAGGTCTCGGACCTCTAATGTCACTTTTCTATCGCTCATTTTGACAGTACCCTGTCCGGCTACCGACTTTTCAATTTGCTGTGAAAATGCAGCAGCATTCTCTACACCTTTGGCTTTAATAAGTATGTCTACTTTTTTTGTAGTGACAACACTTTGAACTGCCACTTTAGTCTTATCGGGGTCAAAGTTCGCCTTCATAGTCTTCATTACCGTTGCAAAGATCTGTCCTTCAGCCATCTTCACTGCTTCTGTTGTTGTGGCGTCAACTCTTTTCTTCCGGCTTGTTTTGTCATTCAGTAAAATTTCTTCTTGTTTGCCACTGCCTGTTTTCTTTTTTTCCGAAGACATAGCCTGCTGGCGTTTCTCAGGGCTGTCCGTAGGGCTCCTGTTTCTCTTACTTCGTTCTATTTCCTTTAAGGCAGTGTTCAGGGTTCGTTTCTGTACATGCCTTCGGGAATTGACTCGCCTTTTTTCCCTCCACTGCAGGGATTTAAATGACCACTTCCAAGCGTTGGTACACAAATCTTCTTCAGTAAGACATCCTTTTCTCAGCACCTCTGCCTCTTGAAGATGCTTAAGCGCCGCTCTAAGCCCATTTTTAACAGCGTTCGCTGTGTTGCCGTACTTATCATTAATCAGTTGTAGCGTCTCTGCAATGTCATTCGTTGCTGATTGGACCTTATCAGCAACTTTCTGTCGCTTTACTCCGAGCCTAGTGACACTTTCTTCTAAAGAGGCAAGCTCTTCCTGGGTCTGGTGGCTAAATACCGACACGTTGCTAACCTCGGTGTCGTTAGTGCCAATACTCGACAGGCTTCCTTTTCGTCTTTTGTCTGTAAGAAAAGGCCATGAAACATTTAGCAGTCCCTGTTGGCCATGAGACACGTCTTTGTGGCTCCCCCCCCCCCAAAATCCGTGGGGCCTGCGTCAGTCACCCGGGCTTTCACCGGATCGGAACTGCCGGCGGATTCCCTCAGAGAGGTTACTGCCTGGGGTACTTGTTTTTGCATTGACGTTTTTCATTTTGGCATCTTTTTTAATATCGTACTGACCCGCGAAGGCCAGCACTACCTTTTTTTCTAGTAATAAGTATTCGGAATGAGTTCAAACCAGGGCAGCAGCCCTCTCTGTTACCAGAGAAAACTGCTACTTGCTCGGGCCGGCCGGGAGTCGCCACTCTCCCTCAGTCCCACCCACGGAGACTGCTCTGGCGTTGTGTAACAAGTGTAAGAAGGGTGTTCCTGTGAAATGCATGTATTTTTTGGTACACAACGGTCATTCCAGCGAGACGAGCAGCAGGTGTACAGTCCCGAGACCGCGCAGATAACCCAACAAAATTGACTGGCATAAGGCACTAAGGTGCCGCCATATAGCCTCCTCAGTGGTAGTAAGCCTAGATTAGTCGGCCCACCACGTCTTTTTTGTTTATAAGGCGTACAGCCATATCTGATGTGGTTACCCAGACTTACCTGGGCCTCATCATCCAGCTTCACCCGCTGTCAGGCCTCCAACGCAAGCCCGGAAAAGGACCCACCACACGCAACCCAGAACAATCCGTAAGTGTCCCTGTGTTTTTGTTTAGTGAGAGTGTGTGATGCATGTATCTGAGAAGAATTTTTTAACCGCCGCTTACTTCTATACACGACGGGTGCTAGTTTTTGTTGGCCCACATCAAGCAATGGAGTGCCACCCACAAAAGCAGAAAAAAGCGAAGAAAAAGGAGCTCAAGCAGAACCGGCCCATGCATCCACACCGATGGAGGCATGGGGCTTTAGTTCCCCGCCCACATCGCCGCAGATACACACGCCAACCCCACACAGGCCCCCCGATCCACGCTTCCAACCACCACCACAGAGAGCCACCCCAGCTGCCCATCGTCACCTCACATTTTAAGAGGATGCCCCTATCCGCCACCCGGGGAAGCGCCCAGTATGGAGAAACTAGCGAAAACCCCACCCGGGAGTAGTAGTAGTAGTAGATGTAGTAGTTGTAGTAGTTGTTATAGTAGTGGGAGTAGTGATAGTATCAATCCTCGAAATTTAGTAAATTCAAATGAAAATTAAAAATAAAAATAAAAATAAAATAGAATGAATTTATTCTCGAATTTTGTGATGAGTTTTGTATGAACAACTGTGTATCTCCTCCCCAACCCCAACCTTCACCCTCCATATGCCTACTATTTTCAAAAATTAATTTTATATTAAGATTGGAGCTGCTTTAACAGCTCATTTTCATGTTATCTGTGAGCAAGTAAGCTTGCAGTTTTAAGTTAGCTATGGCAACAGTACAATGTTTTAAAGATGTGGCTCACCAGCTATAAAAAACATATCAGAAAATTATAAATAGATATGATGCTGCTCATATTCAAATTCAGTTTGATAGCAGTCTTACAGTTCTAAAGGATAGTAATTTTTTTTTTAGTAAACAAAAGTGACTTATCAACTTCCAAATTGCAAGAATTTTATTTAGCGATGGACTTACTAAAAGTCTTATTACAACAACTTAATGACCGCTTAGAAATAGTGAATGCAGCAAAAACATTGATTAATGAGTCTGAAGTTTTTGTATCAGACAGTGATCGTGAAGTTGAGGCAGCAGTTACAGCATTTGAAAATAAACCTGAAGTGTCTGAACTAGAAAATAATATATAATTTGCGTCAACTAGCAAGTTTGAAAATAACTTCACAAAATACGTTCAAGGTGAAGGTATAGCTGCAGGGTCATCTACATCAGCAGTAATACGGTCAACAACAACACTTCCAGTTGCTGAGAACAATAAAACAGTAAGTCTCAAAGATGGTAATAGTGCTTTTAATAAAACGAATCTTGACAGCATTGATTGTTAATTTAAAACTTTTAGATTTGAGAAACTGTTTTGAAGATGTAAAGAAGCAGTTTTTTAACCTCATACAACAGTCTCTAAGCAAACATAAAGCACTAAAAGTTAACACAGTGTTGTCATCTGAATATGTTACAGTAAAAGATAACATTGAAAGTGCCGATATAAAATTCTTTAACACAAAGTCATAATCCTTTTATCAAACAACTGATTTAGACGATTGGATTGATAAGAATGTGCAACAACTAATTGAGCAAAGTACGGATGACTTTGAAGATGCTGGTTCTGGCTGGTTTTTACATTCAATATTAAATTTAGTCATCAACATCAATAAATTGAATCCTATGCGAGGTAGTTAATTTATAGATTTACCAGATTACATTAAAAAAAAAAAATGTTTGTGTAAATATTGTTAACACGGACAATCAATGCTTTAAATGGGCTTTTCTATTAGCATTGCATCCAGTAAATAAAAATGCAAATCGTGTCTCAAAATAAAGAAGATACAAAAACGAGTTGAATTTTAATGACATTGAGTTTCCAGTTACCCCTAAAAAAATTTCTAAATTTGAAAAACAAAATAATCTTTCGGTTAGTTCATACTTTTTTTTTTAAAAAAGTTATATTTATAATTTTTGTCCTAGTCATTTATTAAGAAACAAAAAAAAATCATGTTAACCTTTTACTTCTTGATGATGAGGAGGATGATAATACAATCAATATTGACAACAATTTAAATACCGAGTATAAATATCATTAGGGTTAGATTGAAAATTTGTCACGTTTAAAATGCAAACAGTTGTCTGAACATCAACATGCCGCAAACATATGTGACCGATGCCTTCATTACTTTTTGTCTTAAGATAAATTGAAAGCCCATGAAGAAGATTGCAAAAATATGAAGAGTTGCAAAATTATTCCACCTAAAAAAGAGAAGAATGAGCACATACTTGAATTTAAAAATTTTACATACGAGAACCGAGTACCTTTTGTTGTTTATGTGGACTTTGAATGTTTATTGGAATCTGTTGAAAATAAACGTGCGTATTAACATTATGTATGATATAGTATTGCATGTTATATCAAATGCAGTTATGACGATAGTCAATCAGAGTATAAAAGTTATAGACAAAATGATGTAAATAATGATGAGACACCTGCTAAATGATTTGTCAATACTCTTTACCTTCTTGCTTTAAAACTGGAAGAATTGTATGAAAATTATATCAAGATGATTGATTTGACAACAGCAGAAAAGATCATGTAGGATCAAGTTTTTTTGCGTCACATATGTAACCAGCCCTTTAGTTTAGTTGTTAAAAAAGTACGAGATCATTGTCAGTTGACTGGAAAGTACGCATATTTTTGTTTTTTATTTTACTGTAACAATTATTATTATTTCATACACCAAACAAAAAAATATTTTTTTCTATTGCAGGTTTCGAGGTCTTGCGCATAGCGAGTGTAATATTAATTATCATGATTCACGAATGAAACCGATTATTTTTTATAACTTAAGCGGTTATGATTCTCCTTTGTTTATAAAAGAACTCACGATTAACTTCCCTGGAAGAGTTCAACTTTTACCTCAGACAGAAAAAAAGTATGTTTCTTTTACAAAATATGTTGAAGGAACTGATAATAATCTACTTTTCATAGATACCTTTAAATTTATGCCGTCATCTCTCGACAAACTGTCATCATATTTAGATGAAATGAAAACTATCGAAAGTACATTCTCAAATGATGATAACTACGATATGAATCAAATAAATTTATTAAAAAGCAAAATTATATTCCCATATGATTATATATCCTTCTTTTAAAAACTAGAGGAAAAAAAGATACCAACAAAACACGATTCTCATAGTAGCTTATACGAAGCTCATATTACTGATAAAGAGTATGAGCATGCTAAATGGTAGTTTTCCTACGAGTTTGGAAAGTCTCTGTTTGCGAACCGAGAGGTTTGCGGCCTGAGCCGAAGGCAAGGGACGTAATGAGGTTCGTAAAGGAGACTTTTCGAACGAGTTCCGGAAAACTGCTTTTTCGCCCGAGGAAGTACCAGCCTCCCAAAACCACCCGAGGGCGGAAAACTGTTTTTTCGCCCGAGGAAGTACCAGCCTCCCAAAACCACCCGAGGGCGGAAAAGTAACTGAAATACTTTTAACATTCAAACACTTGGGCAGTATTCAGATTCATACTTGAAGACTGATGTGCTTCTACTTGCCGAAATTTTCGAAAATTTTCGAAACAATTATCTCGAAGCATATGAATTAGATCCGGCTCATTATTGTACAACACCTGGTTGAACTTGGGATGCCATGTTGAAGTATACGAAGGCTTGAAAATATTTTTTAAATTATAATTTATTATGAAATAATAATATTAATGATGTTAATTGATTTAAGGTGGAACTTGAATCATTAACTGATGTTGAGATGCTTATGTTTATTGAGCGCAGCATACGAGGTGGCATCAGTCAATGTTGTAATCGCTATGATAAAGCAAATAATATACATGGAAGAAGGCAAACGTGATTATATGGATGAAAAATATCTAATGTATTATGATGTCAATAATTTGTATGGTTAGGCCATGACGCAGCCATTGCCTTACGCTGGTTTTAAATGGATTGAAAATAATTACCCAATAGGTATTTTGAATGTAGAGGATGATGCTAAAATCGGGTATATACTCAAAGTAGATCTTATTTACCTCGAAACTCTCCATAACGCACACAAGGATTTGACATTCTGTGCTGAGCACATGACACTTCCAGGATCCAAACAAAAAAAATTATTGACCTCTCTGTACGACAAAAAACGACATGTAATACACTATCGGGCACTTAAGCAAGCTGTGAGTCATGGTCTCCGTATAACGAAAATCTATAGAGCCATACAGTTTCATCAAAGTTCCTGGTTAAAAAACTACATTGACTTAAACAGTTAAAAACGTCAAAATGCAAAAAATGACTCTCAGAAGATGTTGTACAAATTATTTAATAATGCAGTATATGGAAAAACAATGGAAAATGAGCGCAAGCGAACTGATGTTAAGGTTATTAACAAGTGGGCAGAAAGATTTGGGGCAGAAGCATATATTTCACGTCCCAATTTTCATAGTTGTGACATATTTTAAGATCAGCTTGTTGCTATACAATTAATGTGCACTGATATTTTATTAAAAAACCAACATAAATAGGATTAAGTGTCTTGGACCTGTCCAAAACACTTGTGTAATTTTATTATGATATTATGAGAAATAAAATTAGGGATCAGTGCAAACTGTTGTATACCGAAACTGATAGTCTTACATATGAAATAACGAATAAAAATATCTATAATATGATGCGTGAGAATATCAGAGAATTCGACATGAAGAACTATCCTATCAACAATGACTTTAACATGCCTTGTGAGAACAAAAAAATTGTTGGTCTTATGAAAGATAAATGCAATAATAATATTATGGTGGAATTTGTAGGATTGCGAAGTAAAATGTATAGCTTGAAAATTCAAATCAAAAACTATTAAAAAAAGCTAAAGGTGTAAAAAGTTTCATTGTAGGAGCTAACATAACCTTTGAAGATTACATTAAGTGTGTGACTGAAAATTCTAGCATTACTTGAGAGCATAAAATTATTAGATCGTGTCATTATCAACTATTTACTGAAAAAGAAACGAAGATTGCTTTAAGTGCACACGACGACAAACGATATTTGCAACCTGGTTCTACTGATACTCTACCGTAGGGTCATTATAGCATAGTGGGAGATGAATCATCTAATAAAAAGTAAGGATCGATAAAAGGGGTAACCAATCAGGTAGGATAAGCTGCAAGGACTGTTTCTGTATTGGATCCCTCAAAAATAGACAGAACACTAGCAGATGAGCCTACAGTGGGGAGGGGTTGGTACCATATAAGGAGTCGTCTCAACCAGGCAAGTTCATTCTATACTTCAGCAGAAGGTCCAAGTAAGGTTGAACTCAATCAACAGAAGCTGACATCACCTTTAAGTGAACCACCTCATAAAAAACCCAAATACAGTCAAGGTAACTTTTTTTTTTTTTCATTCTTTTTTATCTTTATTTTTTTTTTTTTTTTTTATAGTAAATATTTGTGCACATTCACACAGCATATGTAATGTTTAAATAATTTTTTCTAACTTTCATGTTTTATTTTGTCTTGTTAAGGATAAATCTTGCAACTCTTAACAAAATCGCTGACAGTGATTTTCTGCCAACGAAAAAACTTTCCGAATTGATTCCTGACCAAAACTACATGGTGTAAAAACTAAGATTGTACTAAATTCGGACCCAAGAGAATTGCAGAACTTGACGATGAATTTCAAATTTTTCTACAGACTAGAATAAGTGCAGCTTTGTTGAAAAACAAAGAATTCTATGATGATTTATTGGATGCTGTAAATAAATTTAAATTATTGATAGTATACAATAAAAAACACATTACATTTTCTTATGTGTAATGTGGAAAAGTGAAAAAAAGTAAATTACAATTTCCTCAAAAATTTAAGAATTTATTTAAAACATTCTCCCTATGTTACATTTTTATTATTACTCGATACATATAACAGTCTTATAATTTTTTAACTTAAAGTAATTCAAATATCTTAGTTATTTATTCATCCAACTATTGTAAGTACTGTCAAAATCCAATCATTTAACAAAAACTCGATAGCCACGCCTTTGAAGGATCTTCTGTATAAGGTATACATCAGGATGTTTTGTTCTCTGCAGTTATTGCTCGTAGAAACCTCCAGAAATAGGTTGATCTTGATAGTCTTCCAGATAATATGTCGTTGGATTTGTTGCTGCTACTCGCGTGATTGTAAATATTTCTGTCGACCAATTTGGTGTATAACCTTTTTAGAATGCTTGTTTTGACTTGCTCACACGTACTTTATCGCCAATTTTAAATTTTGGCTCACTGCTATTTTCACATTTTTTTTTAAATTTTTTCAAGACTTGAACTTCATTTTCAGCAGCAACGTCTTTCTATTTCAAACCAATTGTTCGATGCTTTCTATTGTTATCTAATTAAACTAACGTTTGTATTAAATGAAACCACTTATAATTGCCTTGCAAACTGAATTATTTTCACTTCCAATCTTTTAAAGTACGATTGAATCGCTCGCATATTGAAGCTTTAAGGTTGCTGTATGTTTAGTATAAAATTATTTTATGTTTTTGCATAAGATTTTGGAAGTTTGTATTATAGAAGTCTTTGCCACGATCAATTTCCATGTTTACTGGTACCCGTCCTTTTTTTAATATCGAATGCATTGCTAAAGTTACTTATTTACCAGTTTTTTTCTTGATGGGTACAGCCCATGTGTACTTGGAAAAAATATTCATTACAGTGAGCATATACCGATATCCTTTGTTTTTGGAAGCGTAAGGCTGCATCTCTGCAAGGTCTGCTTGCCAAGTCTCATCTGAACCACGTATGTTGAATTTTCGGTGAGGATAACTACGCCTTGCTGGCTTATGCAGTTCCTCAACGATTTACTCTATGTATTAATTGTCTAGGTTTAAGTCTGCTGAATCAGCTTGAATAAATGGGAATTTTTTTTGAAAGTTGAATATAAAAATTCGAAAGCTATCTATTTCTTTTTTAAGCTTCTTAATTACTTTAATCAAGTAAGCATAATTCACTGCATCTCAAGGCTGTTTCGGTGTTCCAACATTGCACAGTCTTATGTTATTTAAGTCATACTGCCCATCTGTTGTAAGTTTATATCTAATACCAGGAGGACCTCGGCTACCACCTTCAGTTTTACCTAGTTTTCGACCGAATACATCGACACATATATTGATACTAAAGCAAAAATTGTGCACATCAATATATATATCCTTCTTTACGAAGCTCTTCGATGATAGACAAAATTTCATTGTCAAGACTTGTATTTCCTACTGACTATTCAGCTGTTAATAATCGTAAACGATGTACTAATTCATTAAGATGATCCCAATCTATATAATCTACTTGTTGCGTTATTTTAGCAGTTTTGTAATAAGGTATAAACGAGGCACTTTTTTTCTCGGCCAGGATATCAAACATTAGAGCGATAATTTTATTGAACTTATGACTATTATGGGTTCGTATAGCTCCGATTTTTTCAAACCCTTTCACATGAACTTTTGAAGTTTGTAATATTATGTAGTATTTTTCAAAATCTTTTCGTGTTAACAGAGACTTATTAGGATGCTTTTTGATAAGTAGCTCCATTATTTCAGAAGTCATTGGAAAATTTACATCATTATTTTGATACGATTGTTTTCAAAGTCTATTTACAAATCACCAAGCTCGTACATCGCATTTCCTCTTTGTACTACATACTTCAAATCTAATAAATCTTCCTGATTTTGATTACGTATTTGTGAATAAAAATTATTTAATGAATTTTTACTAATTTGCACTGAATCAACTGATTGATTTCGAATAGTATTATTTAAATCAGTATCATCATCACTTTCACTAATGGCAAACTCGAATGCTATATCACTTACACTCAATTTTTCTCTGTTTTTTGGATACTTTTGTTTATCATCTTGATTATTTTCTTCATCGTTTTTATTATAAAAATAGTTATGAGTAACATAATTATTACTATTATTTTTGGTTTATTTGTTTCGGCCAGAATTTCCATTAGAGGGTCTGTAATAAGTTTTAAAGTTTTACTAAGCACTTTTTTAGCCTCATTTTTCCCAAACTTCAATAGTCCGTACTTTTATCTAACAGCCTTACGTGCCTTTACTAACTGACGTAGAACGTCTTTTTCTTGTTTATACATAATGATAATGATGCTGACGATTATGATGATTCTTTAATGTCTTGCGACTGACTGTAATGATTACACTAGGTATGTCCTAAATGTACAGCAAAATTATCAAAACCTTTTCTGTAGCGACCATTATTTATTTGCTTATCTTTACTTATAACAACAAATTCATGTTCATATCCAGCAATTAGAGCACAAATTTTTAAATTGAATGTATGGCATGTCAAAGTTTACATGATCATTATACACATGCTTCAAATCATCTTCATCTTGACGGAATAAAACTAAAAAATTAACGTTATCCCTAACAAGATGCTTTGGGACTTGAGCATATGACTAACAAAGAAAGAAGCAGTCAACATTCTTGTGTCTACCCATACAGAAAAAGGCCACTACATTGTCTTGTTTTTCACGAGCCATATCATCAAAAATCATTATAGAATTTGGTAAAGCATCATCAGGTGAAACTACAGTCTCATGTTCGCTGAAAAGTTACTATTTTACACCCTCTATAGGCCTTAATAAAGCTTTCAAAAACTTGTATTTTAGCTGATGCAATGATTTAGAATAAACATACGCATTTTCAAACTTGACACCATTGGGATGCACGATTAAAGCCCATAAGCTATTTGTTTTACCATAATTAGATGGACCGCAAAATACTGCGCGAATACTATCGGGGAGTAGTTCACCATGTCGATTCGAACACTTTTCTTGTTATACAACAGCGTCAAAATTCGGAACTTGTAATTTTATGGATTGTTCTTTGGATTCCATGTCTACTTGGTATAAAGGATGAGTGACAACGAATCTTTTAATTGAATAGTATAATGCTTTTATATTTTAAGCTCTTTATTGTAACGAATTCGTCTACTATAAACACATTATTCATTTTCTCGAACGCTTTGTCATAATTCAACCTCTGAAGACTAATCATCATCATGTATCATCATGATCATGCATCGTAAGAGAAGAAAAGGTCTTGTAAATAAAATTATGAATTCTTTACCAGTAGAGCTTCATTTGCCTGGATATCAATATTGTGGGCCTGGTACTAAGCTTACTAAGCGTCTTGCTAGAGGAGATCCAAGAGTTAATCCGCTGGACGCCGCGTGTAAAGAGCATTATATAGCATACTTAAAAAATCGACAAGATTTAAAAGCCAGACGCGAAGCAAATAAAATTTTAGCTAATAAGGCTTGGCAAAAAGTGAAAGCTTCAAATTCAAGTATTGGTAATCAAGCAGCAGCTACCTTTGTGACTGGAGCTATGAAGCTTAAAAGTAAATTTGGTATGGAGCTAAAGAAGAAGAAGAAGAAAAAGAAACATTGTATTAACAAAAGGAAAAGAAAAAAAAGTAGCTTAAAAAAACAAGGTAGTGCTTTAAGTGCAATTATTAAAGCTGCTTCACAAGACATAAATACCAATAGCAAAAAAGCTCAAGATGTTATTAGAGTGCTTTAAAAGGTACTCGTACTGATGTTAAAAAATCTGGTGGTAAAAAGCATGTTAAAGTTCCCCGTATCTTACGCCTTCCTACTCAAATTAGTAGAGCTCCACCTCTGATACTCTTGTTTGCTGGTTTCAAGTTCAAAGCAGTAAAATAACCTCATCGAACTCTGACCAACATAAATTTGATGGAATATTTTAAAATATTCCACGTTTTTGTAAAGTATTTATAAGAAACAGCTTACCTGCTGATGGCCCATGGGTTTCTAAAACAGCTATAGTAAATCTTGATGATAAGAATGGACCTGGAACTTACTGGGAGGCTTATCAAAAACGTGGTAATAATGTTGTATATTTTGACAGTTTTGGAGATCTTCAGCAACCTATCGACTTAATGTTATATCTAAAGGTTAATGATGTAAAATATAATCCTAAGCGTTATCAAAAATTTAACTCTTACAACTGTGGTCATTTGTGCTGAAAGTTTCTTTCAAAACAAATATAACTTTTCTACATCAAGAGAAACCTCTTAGTTATACTTTGACAATGCTAAAAGAAATATTAACATTAAGCCTTTCTGGTGCTTCTTTTATTTTAGAAGCACAGTATTTTTCACCAACTCAATCATCGCTAAAACACAGCTACGTTCTTGACTTAGTAGAACTTTTTTCGTTCAATTCAATTCCAAATATTGATAAAAATTGTAATAAATTTTACGTTGACAATCAAGTTATTATATTACCAACCGGTAGTTATGAGGTCAAAGATATTAAGTCATTTTTAATTGAAGTATTACAACCTCGCAACATAACTCTTGATATTACGCCAAACAATAATACGCTTCGAAGTGTTATCAAGTGCAGCCATACCATTGACTTTAGACCTAAGGATTCTACAGGTCGTCTATTAGATTTTACTCAGCGAATTCTTAACAATAACTCCACTCATATTTCAGCCTTACCTGTAGCTATTCTAAAGATAAACGCATTAAGAGTTAAATGTAACATTACGAGAGGAGCTTACATAAATAGCAACAAAGTGCACACAATTCATGAATTTTTTCCAGCTGTACCACCAGGATATAAATTTTTTCAAGCTCCTTCACAAATATTTTATTTACCGATTATTGGACGTATAATTGATCAAATCCAAGTACGTTTAGTAAATCAGGACGGTAGTTTAGTTAAGTTTCGTGGTGAAGTCATAACTATCAGATTGCATATAAAACCCTCTTTATAATGGGTATCATTTACAATCAAACAAATCATATAGGTAGCTCAATATGCACTCCAGCACTCAGTCAACGACGAGCTCTCAAACCGTTGAGCCGTCAGAAAAAATAGTCCATAAAAGCATCGAGACATCTAAGAAGACAGCCAACACGTCAAAAATTAACTTATCAAAACATACAGTTTATAAAAAGTCTTGATTTAAAAATAAAAAGCCCTGGTAGAAAATACGTTGGAAACTTTTTTGTTGTATAAAAAATGGACGAGATTCTAAGTTTTTAGTCTCCAGTCACATTTAATAAATCTATTGCGCACTATGAGATTAATGCTCATGAGCTGTATGCATCTTCAACATGTGGTAACAGTGATGAAATTCGAATTTCAATTCAACATCAAGATTTGTGTCTTTTACCATCCAGAAGTTCTTTACATGTTCATGGAAGATTGGTCAAAGCAGATGGAAATACAGCAGTAACAAATACTGCTTTGATAAACAATGCAATCTGCCACTTATTTGAAGAAATAAGACATGAGATAAATGCCATAGAGGTTGACAAGTGCAAAAATGTTGGATTAACAACTCTTACGAAAAATTGGTTATCACTACGTCCTGAAAAAAATCTATGATAAATGCCGGTTGGCTTGGTGTTGGAGAAGAAGCTGATGATCTAACTAATGATAACGGCTTTTTTGATATCATGCTTTCACTGAATTTTAAATTTTGCTGAAGACTATCGTAAAATAGTTGTTAATGTAAAACATAAGCTTATACTAACAAGAGCAAGAAACGATATAAATGACGTGTTGCAAAGTCCAGTTAATACTAATGCTGCTGATCCCGTGGCCTTAGAAACTTGGGAAGACTTTAAAATAGTAATATTGAAGCTCGAGTGGCTTACGCCACATGTGTTAATGTCAGATTCTCATAAAATTCGTTTACTTAATTATCTGCAAAAAGACAAGCTTCTACCTATGAGTTTTCGAACTTGGAAATTACACGAGTATCCCCTGTTACCTAGCACATCTAAACATATATGGACAGTTAAAACATTAAATCTGTTGGAAAAGCCACGTCACAATATCCTAGCCTTTCAAACTAACCGTAAAAATCAGAAAATGTAAGCGCTAGTATGTTTGATCATTGCAACATACGAAATGTGAGACTCTACTTAAATTCACAATTTTATCCTTATGGTAATCTGAATCTTGATATAACGCGTAATCAGCATGCATTACTATATCATATGTATGCTAATTTTCAAAATTCATACGATGGCAAAGATTGTACATCTTCACTGGGCAAACAGCACTTTCTCCGTCGAATACTTTTACTCGTTCTCGATTGTTCGAAACAAACCGAGTCATTGAAAAATGGTCCAGTAGATGTAAGGCTAGAATTTGAGTCGCATACAAATTTTCCTGCCACTACGTTAGCTTATTGCTTGATTTTGCACCACCGTATAGTTCAATAAAGTCCAATGAGTAGGGATGGCAAGAAACTTGTGTAGATATAAAGTTTATTCAGGGCTTTGCTAGCATCAGTTTATTTTCAACCACAATGGATAAAAGTCAGAGCAACAGCTGGAGTAAAGAAGAAGTAAAAACAAACGACGACAAGAAGAATGGGAAAAATTTATGAGAAGAAGCGAGAAGAAAGACATAAAGGTTGATAAAACAAAATCTGCGGAAAAATCGAAAGATAAAGACTGTAAAATTGTTTGAAAATTAATATGTTTAATAAGCTTTACTTTAATCAATATGTCACATAAAACGTGTACGAGTAATTTTACAACTAATGTCAAGTATCAAAAAATCTCAACTAAGTATGATGATGATAGAAATAAGAAATCTGGACTAAGATCTTGTCCTAAAAATCAAGGTAACGAAAAAAAAGCAATAAAATTAAATATTATAATTGCGAAAGATGGAGTATTTTGTGGACATGCAAGGTTTCAAGAAACCGGGTAATGATTATGTGCTTAAGAATTGGCTATTCTCCCGTCCAAACATGTTTAACAAAATCGTTTTGTAAATTATGTACATTTTTTATTTAATATAAACTGAGTTTATAAATATAACAAAAACGTTTAACAATTATTTCCCTACCACTTTACATCCTACATTATCATGCAACGCGCTCGCTAACACAATAAAAGTTTTGTATGCATATAACTACCACGTGCACAAGCTGCACACGGTTTCGCACATTCAAACAGCGAGCGCAAATCAACGCTGCAGATGACTTACGCACATTGCATCGCGCGCAAACTCAAACTGCGTTGCACGTCACCAGCTTGCGCACGGGGCGCTGCAGGCGCTAATACACATTGCGCATAAACTCAAATAGCGCGCGCAAACTCAAGCAGCATTGCAGCTGGCGCACGCAACCTCAAGCAGCGCACGCACAAGGAATGCGAGGAAGTCACAGCTCCTGCTCGCCCATTGGCTGCAGCAGGGACCACTCCACCCGAAAAGAGGGGCCGCTCGCCGTGGAGAGGGAGTGGGCCGAAATTGCCTGGCGACTCGAATCCACCTGGGCCGGAATCTCCATAGCTTATCTACTGTAAATTTTCAGTTCTTTGAAGAGCTTTTGTGAAACTGGTGTAAAAATAATATTAGTGAAACGAATGGCAAAATCTAAATCATCTGTAAAGGAATATTTTTCTGCGGGGATAGACTTAAGCCGTAACACGTGTAATGTTTAATTGTAGAAAAACCTTTTTTGTGACTGAATATTCATAGAAAAATCTAACTTAGTCATATGTTTATTCCTGCTAGAACATTTTTACTAACGTTATTTTAGTGGTTATACATAACTTGTGAACATTAAAATTTATTTACATTAATACACTTTTCTACAATTTTAGTGACTACAAATTTATGTTCGTATAATTTGCGGCTTTCGTCAATATCAGATTGGTGATATACTCTTTCTTATTTTACTAATGTCTTCTTCATCGAGCCAATCGCGAAGCTTGGGTGTTTTTAAGAAATTTGTGATTGGTTTCTAAAATGAAAAAAAATGTTTATTATTTAAAGTTAATACTTTATACTTGTACTTAGAATGATTTTTGCATTCGTTAAATTAATGAATATTTTGATGAAAAATACTTTGGCATTGACAGTTTCACAGAGGATTTTTGTCCAAAACTTCTTTTCATCGTATTTCCGGATATTCCCTACCCGATGAGTATAAAAAGCCCAAGCAAACGAAAAACAGTAGTTAGTGAAAGGATAGGATATAAAGCGGAAGATATATGTGGGTCAGACTTGATTTATGAAGCGTGTAGTTGACAGACTCTAATGGATTGTTAAAAAAGGCAGTTAACTCGTTGGATTGCGACTGGTCCATAGTAAGAAGCATGAAGTGCCTACGCATGGGAAATTTGCCGTATGGAATACTAGTTTCTGGGCCGATGCTGAAACTGGTATGCATAAAATAGAACAAAAACGTAAAATTGTAAGGTAATTAAGTTATTGCAGATTTGTTATTCAATGACCAACATAAATTCGAGTGCCAAAACTAATGCCGCTCATAGAAAAAAAAATTAATATTCCTTCTCTACAAATTAATATTAGATCTTGAATACATAAAAATAAACCACCACCCTTCACTACAGTGTTTGAGATACTATAACTTGTCAATGTATATTATTTTTAAAGTATTAATTTTTCTGTGTCTCTCTGCTATGGTCCTCGGGCCCGAGGGTGCCAGCAAAGCAACTCTCGAAAGACACTTGGGACTGATCTGGTTATATACAAGTGAGTGTCAAACCATTTTTTTTCTACCAAAAATACACCAGTCTCTCAAAAAACGCTCGAAGTAGGAAAAATCTGTTGGTATACAGAGACCTTATTTATCATTTCATCTGTATCTGCGTTGGATGCAGATACGTTCAACAACACATTAATAGTTGAGTGGTTAGACAATAGTTGAGAAGAATGTTTGGATCTGCAATGAATACACACATTTATTATCAAATTGGTAATGGCTTATCAAAAAACAATTATATTTTAATCAAAATAATTCTAGAATTGTACATGTGCCACTTTATATTTGTTATCGTATACGTAACGGACCCTGGATGCATAAATATACTAATTTCATATGGTGGACAGAGTTTTATTTTATAAAATACTGGTTTAGTTGCGACATTTCATCAGTCCCATTGAAATAAATAATTAAATGTTTTAGTATGAATTCTTGGTAGTAGAAAAATTTCTCGTAATTTTTAATTATAATTTTGCTATACATTTGATGTGAGTCACAACTACAGTTAGTTAGTGTAACAGCTTACAGTTTTGCAGCTATAGTCAGTGTAACTCACTTTTTCAATAAGTAATTTTTGGATTCAATGCACTAAGATAATTGTTACATAAATAAGTGTTTTCATTACAGCTTTACCAAGCGTACAAAGCAATTTTATTTGATTTTCAAGTGACACAATAAATTTTGAACTTACACCAAAGTTATGAAATATATGGCAGATGAGTGCTTTCAAGTAAAATAAGATTAATCATTGGCAACGTGAAAGTAATTTTTTATGAAAAATGACGGTTAATGCAGTATTTTACATTCATGCTTCCTCATTTCACGAAATACTTACAACGATGTTTGAAAGAAACATTTAAAAGTATCAATGTTCATTGGACTATTCATTATGTTTTTCAGCGCAAATGAATAGATGTTTTAGATTTTTTCCGCTTCCATTGACTGTAAATTCCAATTTTCGGTACACTTACATGGCACGATTTTTTCAGATTGTAAAAGTTGAATCTATCGTTTTAATCCAACTTATAAGATAGGGTATCATATTTTTGTAAATAGACACGTATAAAAATGTCGCACTTTTATAAATTTATCAGGCAAATCTGTTAAATAATTGTCATATGAATTTATGGGGTTCGTATTGCTTGAATTACAGTACGCTTGCCAAACATTTTTGAAAATTAATAATCACATTCATATAGGAAATAAATGAAAATTGAATAATTATTCATGGATGTCCAGGTTTTGGGCCTGTTTAATCTTGATTTGAACATCCCTGGCATTCACCTCATCAACCGCTGGATGTGTAATTGTCTCATTTGAATCATCAATGTCCGAGATGACACTCATGTCGACATCCTAAAAATAACTCTGTTCGGATGTATGAGAAAGAGAGAGAGAGAGAGATGTAAGAGTAGAGAGTAAATTTGTAATTTGAGTAGTAGGAATGCTCTCTCCGTGTGAGTCTGTGTGTTGTTAGGTATTAACTAGACAAGGATAGCTCGCTTTTCCTTATGCGTGGGGGGAAATTTTTTGAGGTAGTCGATAGTGCGAAGCGTATTCGAGTTCAGTTTTTCTGTTCTGTTCGGCCGGAGCAAGCGACTGGGAAGCCACGGAGTCGACTCTTCTTCAAACTTGGAGATTCGAGAGAGCGACAAAACTACATAAATTTACTAAGAAGAGATAAAAGGTGTGTGTTTTGCGAGCGGCCAGGTAACTATATTATTCGAGACCTTTCGAAAGGTAAAACAAATAAAGTCAGTTTTATTTCATGAGTTAAGAAAATTTTTCTTGCAGTTTATTTTGTTTTCCTTTCCTTTACTATCAACCATGGCAAAATTTGTGGCAGTTGCTCCGCGTATGATAGTCAATAACTCGATTGACTTAAAGCGTCAACAAACTCAAATAATTTTATAGTACATTTTTGGTGATTATTACATTATTCGATAAATTATTACCATTAACAATAAATTTACTATATATTAATAACAGGACATTAATGAATGGATTCTTAAAAAAAAAATGTGATTTCCATGAGGCTTATATCTCAAAGCAATGGATCAAATTACTTTGAGTCAGCACTTTATTTAAACGGTGTAAGCTAACTTTTTCTAAATGTATTTTTTGAGATGAAGTCGACAATTTTTTTTGAAAGGCCGTAACGTTTAAAAGAACAGGCCAAAATGTCATTAACGTAACGCGAAGCATTTAAGAAACTCATTTTTTGAGGCTTCTGATGCGTAGACGTTGATTTTTTAGTTTTTGTGCGATGTACTATCTAAAATTTGAAGCGTTGAGCGCATTATCTGGTAGCTTAGAACCAAAAAAAATTTTGTTTCGAAGTACAGGACTTTTATTCGTGCAGCCAACTTTTGTCACTTTTCAATTGCGCCCCGCAATGTATTTTAATAATATCAACTAGGTTTTCTCCAATTTGACGATTTCCGATTTTTTCCCGAAACTTTGACTTCAAACAATAACAAAGGTTTTTAAGTAGCTTTAAATGGTAACCGTGGCATAAGATTTATGTATTTTTTTTATTTTTAACGAACTTCCTACCTATTTTTGGACCAAATTACTGATAAAGAAGTAGAAACTTTTATAGTGTACTGCATGAATATTTAAGTATCTCGGTCTTACCTCAACTTCTAACAGTAGCAGGATTAAAAATTGCTTAAGATATTAAAAAAGGTAATGAAGAGTTGTTTTCAGGGTTAAACTTTGTTCTTGAGAAAAAACCTAACGTCCAATTTTTTTCTCCAGTTATTACTTATATTTCTACGTTGTATTTTTAACTTCTACCCAAGAACCATTGTATTAGCTGTCTGATATACTTAAATTTCAAATCAGGATTGCGAATGTACTTGTTTTCAAACCGAGTTTATAAAGTGGCAAACATTAACAGATACTATTTAACATACCTATTGTAAAGTTAAAACAAATATTATTGTCTGACTTATTAACCCCTTTATACGTAGCGTTGTCTTTGAAATACCAGGTCTTAGTTGCTTCATTTAAGTTTGAAAGAATTCCTTTATTTTATTTTAGTTTCATTCAGTAAAGTAAGAACAACACTGTTTTAGTCAACAAATATTTAAGAACATACATTTTTGATACCTATTTTTCATTACTAGGATAAACACTGATTTGGAAATTGGTTAAAAACCTTTACTTTTCATCAAAATAATAATTTTACTGTTTCTTGAGTAAAAATGATAATTTTATCAATGTCCTCCATAAATAGAAGAATTTGAGGAAAATTACCACCTATGATAAATAAAGTATTTTTAAAGTATACTTCCAAATCACATATATCTCTAATATTTGTGTCAACTATTTCTTAGGCTTTTTTGGAAATATGAAAGCCTCATACTAAGTTATCAAACCAACACCCTGTTGTGTTTGTTGTATAAGTCGAATATTTTTTTACTGAAAAATATTCTTCCATCCATAAAATTTTGTGCATCTTTAATTTGTTTCATTGAAGGTAGATTGAAACATTTATATGATTAATCTTCTTGTTCTAAAACCGAGTTAATATAAGAAAGCATAAATTATCTCTATTGTAATAATTAATTAGGAAACTTGGAAGTCAATGCTTCCTTAAAATTATTATTCATTTAAGTACCATGACAAATTGAACCCGTTGCGGTTGCAGTATGATTAAGCGTCTGGTGCTTAATTTCGTAATATGTTTTAATGTTTTCGTAGGATATTGCACTGTTTATTCAATGAAAAATAAGTTCAAAAAAACTGTTTCTGATTTTTTAGAGATATTTCGCTTAATCTATTTATTACGACGATCTTCTTTATGTTTTTTCTTTTACTTCTAATTGTTAGTTCACTATTAAAAATGTAACCTTTATGAATGTTAACATATTTTGTTGATTATTCTTTTTCTTTATCTTTTAATTTTTTAATTTCAATATATGCTTTGTCTCTATCTCTATGAACGTAGTCATAAATGTACGTTATGCTCTAGATTGATGCACAGCATTTAACGTTAATATAACACTTGCATAGTATGAATAAGAATTTACTACAAGACACGACAATTTAATTATCCTTTAAAATTTTATATTTTTCCTTTTTTTTGTAAATATGCTGATCAGATAGGTAATTTGTTTTTTTATATTGCAGGTAACCGTTTAATTTGAATGTATTTTGTAAAAGGTAGTGGAGAACTCTTTGTATACTTGTGATTATAATAAATCCTATGAGAACTATGTTTTGTATGAGGCCCATGAAGCATGTAATTGATAACTTACTTTGTAAGTTCTACATAATCTAAAAAAAATTTTAGCAAAGGTAATTTTTAATAAAAATGTGTGCATAAGTTAGACCACGCTCTTGAAATTCAATTGTATAGATGTATGCTAACATTTTACTAAAAATAAAATTTCTTAAATCATATAAGATTGATGTTTATTTGAAATCAAGTAATCTAAGCGTTATATTTATAATATCATTTGGTGTCGTGGTTTTAAAAATTTTGATATAACTCACTTGAAATTTTCTCCATTCATTACAACATGTTACTTTTAGGAATAATTCTGATCCACCACATTTTATCAATATATACTGAGAAAATATCGAAGTGATCATGATGCGATGGTGTAACTGTTTTGCCCCACGATCATAGCTGCTAGAATACTAAACTCATACAGTTAGTGCACGGGAGCCCTAAGGTTAAACGTTAGTTGCAGCTGCCTCACACAGTTGGCGCTACTCCTACTTAATGTGGTGTTTCTACAGCACCGAACTCTCGCACCGACTGCACAGAAGATTGAGGCTGTGACGATATGGACATTCGGTGTTGTCTATACTCGTTTGAGGACAGTTGTAGCACCAATACTTTTTCAGTGTTGCTATAGCATCTTGATAGTGCATCTAAATATATTTTAGACCTCTGATAGGTTGACATAGCAGTCTAAAGAAGCTTCTAATTTTTTTTCTTTGTTTTAAAATTCTAAGAAATATTAGATGTGTGGCGCACCAGCCTTTCCCGCCCTCGGCCAGGCAGGACAGGCGGAAACAGTGTCTCGTACCGAGAGACGTCTTCGAACTCTTTCAGACGGCGCCACCAGCCGGGAGCTCTGTCTTCTCCTTCTCGCCAGCTAAACTGGCAGCCGCCCCAGATCATTCCCGACCATCTCAAGCAACACGTCACGTTACTTTCACTCTCTGAGTACATATCTGAGCTCACAAGTGTACAATATACATAAAAGTTGCGCTAGCCCTGTAACAAGGACCAATAAAGAAAAGCTTGATTGTAACCACCGTTTTTATAGTGATTACACCCAAGTCCTCCTTAGCTCTTGGAAGCCTCTCCCTAACGAGATTCCAAAGTGGTGACCCTGACGTGATCTAAACATTCGAAGTTGAGGAAATCTCGTGGTGTGCCAGTGCAGTGCAACTCACAGAGGAATTCAATCTTTCTTTTCCAACCTCGTGATTTTGTTATCGGCGGCCGCCATTTTGAACAGCTTGATCAATAAGCCCACCCGCCAAAGCGTTTTTTTTTCTTTTGCCGATAACGAGTGAGGAAGAAGGACAATAGATAAGACGCGCTGGACCCAAGTATCGCGTCATAGGCACCAAAGTGTCGGATGACAGCGAGTTTAACTCCGCTGAGGAAATCCTTGCGGCGTCCCAGCAAGTCAGTGAACGGGAGGCCCGCGTGCACCACCGTGAGCAGCAGAAAGAACAACAGCTCTCGGAACAACAGCTACAGGCCGTCTCCGAGCTGCAGCATCCTAACCTAGTGGAAGAGCCTATCCCCTCACGTGCTATGGCGACGCCAGCTAACCTCCACCTGCCCCTACTCTGGATACACAGCCCAGCAGATTGGATACAGCACTTAGAGTCATCCTTCACGGTGTACAAAGTGGATGATGACCGCACTAAATACTTCCAGGCTGTCAACGCGCTAGGCCATGTAGCAACGAACGAGCTCATGGACGTCATAGCCAACCCACCAGAGCAGTATTTATACCCGGCATTGAAAAAGGCTATTCTTGAGCGCTTCTCGAAATCGAACGATAAGTGACTCGATCAACTTTTCAACAAGTAAAAACTCGGGGAAAAAACTCCTTCCCAGCTCCTGCGCGCTATGCGCAACCTGGCAGACAAGACAGTTTCCGAGGAGGTGCTCAAAGTAAAATGGTTACACCTCCTGCCAGCGCAAGTGACTCGCATCCTCAAAGTGTCGAAGGGTTCAACGCTAGAGGAGCTTGGCATCATGGCCGACGACCTAATCGACTCCTTCCCATCCGTGTTCTCGGTGACAGGGCCTCCTCGCCTTCCACCATCCGTCTCGCCCGCATATTCGGACCTCGGCTCATCAGTTTCACAAGGGTCGAGCAGTGCCCTTGAACAGCAGGTCGCGGCCCTCACGCTACAGGTAAGCCAGCTTAGTGCGGCGCTGAACAGTCAACAGCAAACCGGGGGCCGAGCGAGATCTAGAGGCCGTTTAAGGTCACGCGGAAGAGGGCAAACGCCAGCGAACACTAATGATGACTCGACGCTGTGCTGGTACCACTGGAGGTTTGGTGCCGATGTACTGCATTGGACTACACCCTGCTCGTTCACTCAAAACACCCAGGGAAACTAACCTCTCCACCTCTGCACCAGGCGGCGGGGGTGGATCGAGAGCCACACGGAAAACGCCTACACATTCGAGACGCGAACTCCAGACTCAGATTTCTTGTCGATTCTGGATCAGAAGTCTCGATTGTGCCCAAGTCAATCTTCAGCAAACCTCGTCAGTCAAGCAAACTGACTCTCCACGCTGCTAACCTCTCGCCCATCGCAATGTTCGGGACGCACACCATGTCACTAGACCTGGGGCTCCGGAGAGACTTTAAGTGGCCTTTCGTTGTCGCAGAGGTCTCCTCCCCAATCATCAAAGCAGATTTGCTGAGTGAATTTGGGCTCCTGGTGGACGTAAAGAACAGGAGACTCATCGATTCCGTCACCAAGCTCAGTATACTAGGAAGCCTCGGCAAAGCTCAGCTGCACAGCATCTCGGCAGTGCTTAGTCTTTCGACACCTGGACCATATAACCAAGCTTACCACATCCTTTGGCGCTCGTTCAAGGACATCACTGGCCTGGAGAGCACCATAGCTTCGCTGCCAGACATGCCAGTCAAACACTGCATCTTGACGTCAGGCCCACGAGTGCACGAGCGCCCTCGACGTCTCATCGGTCAACGACTGGAGGTGGCAAAAAGAGAAATCAAGAGAAATCACATCGTGCGTCCCTTTTCTAGCCAGTGGGCCAGCCTTCTGCACCTTGTGCCTAAGCCCAATGGAGGCTGGCGCGTAACCGGCGACTATAGCCGCCTCAACTAGATCACCCAGCTCGATCGATACCCTCTGCCTATCGTCGAGGATCTTCTGCAGGAGGTAGGAGGCCAAGTTTTCTCTGTAGTGGGCCTACAGAAGGAGTTTTACCAAATCCTCATTGCCGAGGAAGACGCTCCCAAAACGGCTATCACCACACCATTTGGCCTCTTCGAATTCACGAGGTCGTCCTTAGGCCAAAGGAACTCAGCACAATCCCTCCAACGTACGGTTGACCACTTGCTAAGGCACCTGACATTCGTCCGGGCATACCTCGACGACTTCATCGTTTTTTCGCCGGACCACAAGACCCACCTCAAGAACTTACAGGAGCTTTTCAGGGTCCTCCGTGAGGCAAAGTTGCGAATCAACTCGGAGAAATGCATGTTGGGCCAGGAACAAGTCATGTTCTTAAGCTACCGCGTCTTCGAGGCTGGGTTTACCCCTCCCCCCGCCAAAGTCAAGGCAGTGGCAGAGTTCCCGAAGCCAGAGACTCCAACACAGTTGCGCCGGTACCTGGGCCTAATAAAATCCTACCGAAGGTGCCTACCTAAGGCAGCAGCAATCCTGGCCCCACTCAACGGGCTGCTGGCTGGTCTTCCGGAATAAGACAAGAAGATCAAGCTAACTTGGACTCCGAAAGCAGACGCCGCGTTCTCCCAATCAAAGGCAGCCCTTGCAAAGGCGACCACCACAACTTTTTTGCGCCCTGGCTCCTCGCTAGCGCTGAGGACGGACGCTTCCTGTTTTGCCATAGGAGCTGCCCTGGAACAAAAGTTTCTCAAAGTTCCAATTTTGTAAAGATTATATAGGGTACTTTTTCAGCATCCTGAGGGTACCGTTGAACTGAGCATACATGTGAGTGAAGTGTGAAATAAACTGTAACTACAATAACTAACACTTAACTCTAATTTTAGCAATAATAAAAAAATATAAGAATTTATGGTAAGATCATAAAAAAAGTACAATGAAAAAAGGAGTTTAGAGTTTAATAATTACAGGAATATTAGCAGTACTTAATTATAAAATACACAATGAAACTGAAATAACCAAATGGTAAACTGCACAAAAGTTTGAGCTTACACTACACTGTGAGTATTACTAACACATTTATGTATACTTGAGTCTATGTGAGATACTGAACTTCACTTGTAACAATCACTTTTCTTTTGAGCTTATTTGTTAAATTTAATTAAGTTTCTGAATGGCGAGTATAACTGGTGCACACCTCTCTAAACTGCACAACAATATAAGCAGTGCTATTAGCACGTGCAAGTCGAAGCAGGTGTGTAATGAGCTTTTCGTGTATAAATCCTCTTCTTACATATACATGGCACCGCCGTGAAAGGTATTATTGACCTTTGAATTTTTAATACTGAATGCACTGGCTTATTAAACTACTCACTCTGCAAAATGCAGACACTAATGTTGTATTAACATAAACGGGTGTTGCTTTGCTCACTGCAACGATGTTGAGGATAAGCCCCGATGAGCAGAGAGTTTACACGTGGCACAAAGAGAACAATGGCTGACCAAGAGTATGCCTCTATGAAATTGCTATTTAGGATTAACTAAACTGTAGGGCATGTGTCTTGTAGCCAACTTAAGAAGACCCTCATACAATCATTCACACACGCATGATAGCCAATCTAAGCTTGGCCACATACTGCCGACACAAATAAGCACAGGGCATGCATGAGCAGCTTACTGCCAGTGTACAATACACGCGCACAATGACTATGACTGCCAGTGATAATTTTCCAGCAGATTTGTCAACTCCTTTATAAGTTTCGTGACCTGCACTATAGTAAGTCGTAGTTTCTCCAGTTAATTTTTTTAGAACCTTATCATTTAAGTAATAGATGTACTTCTTATATAATAATTGTATACTTTTATTTATCATACAGTTATGTATATGAAAAAATATTAGGAAAAACACGTTATTTGGTAGTCAATTTTTAGAAATAATGAAAAATTTTATTTCTCCTTTCTCAATATTCTATCATAATTAAAAAAACCCTTATTGGTTTAGCAAATATTGATTTCTATTTTACAAAATTTAAAATGAGTTACATATACAGAAAGATTTAATAGTTTTTTTAGTTTTAGTTCATATCTTACTGTATTTTATTACTAGAAAAATTTAAAACAGAAATCGTCTTGTAAAATAATCAATTTATTTGCACATTTGTTTTTTGTATTACATGAATCTTTTAATGTTCTGTCTTTTATCTTCAATGGTTTTTTGTGGAATCATTGAAGCCTTACCCTAAATAATTAAATTATCTTCTCTGAATTTTATTTATCTCACTTTAATTTTAAAGTGGCACCATCTATATTATCAAGATCTAAAGGAAGTCTAAAACATCTATGACTTCTTTTGGAAGCAAAATTGATGCTATGCAAGTTTATGAAATTCACAGAACTCTAAAATTTTTTGAAATAGTAAAATAAATCTACGTTTTATACAAATTAACTTTTCCAGACTCTACTAGACCATCTTTAATGAAATTGTTTTTTTTTGTTTGCAGTTGATACA
The DNA here is from genome assembly GCF_000648655.2 of Copidosoma floridanum. The sequence goes on along the minus strand of NW_019379771.1, from coordinate 557,645 downwards.
AAATATTTTTTTCTGATTATTATTCAAATTTATGCACATTAAGGTAAGCATTTTATTTTTGAAACGTATTTGTTTATCTAGATCATTTTTTGTCCATTTAATAAGGTGTAGGTAAATTCAAACATTTACATAATTTACCTTTTGATTTTAAAATTTGGTTTGTATGTAAGAAAACTGAATTATCTTTACCATCCAAAAAATTCTTTGAAAAGACTTCTTATATTCATCCCATATTTTATCACCTTAAACGTTTTCTGAAATTTAAAATCAAGCAAACATTGTCTTAAATGTTGTGGAAATATAACAGCAATTGTAATATCTTTAAATGTTCCATACGTTGTTGCTCTATACATTCTAATAACTTTAAATAACGTCAAACAAGATACAATGTTTAATTCTCGTATTGGAGTACTTTTTATAAATTTTTTTTTTCTAAACATTTGATTTATCATTAAAAAAGTCGTTTTCTGAAATGATCACATACTTTGTAGAGTTTGCACAGTCATTATGTTTATTTAGTTTAAGCCGTGCTGTTAACTGTATATCGTAATTTTTTTTAAAAACTTTTATTGTTATTTTCGTTAATGACAAGTTTTTGTTTTTTTTTTAAGATAAACAGCTTAATTCACAACTGTATGAATTCTATAACAAATTGAAAATTCTAAAAATTTGCAAGCTGCCTTCATTGGACCTACATATCTAACATCAACCTAACTGATAATTTTATTAAATACTTCTTTGTCTTTATCTTTTAATTCTTAAATATCAGTATACGCTCTATCACTAACTCTTTTATTGTAGTTATCAATATGTTTTACGCTTTTGATTTGTGCACATATTTAAATGTTCACGTAACATTTTAATTTTATCAATAGAAATTTAATGTAGGCTACAACAATTCAGTTATCTACTAAAATTTTGGAGCTTCTTCAAGTTTAGTAAGTATGTATACCAGATATGTTATTCTTACTTCATATTGTAGGTAACTGTTTGTTAAAAATGTGTTGTAAAATGTAGTACGTTGGTCAAAAGTTTTCGAAAATTCTAGTAAGAATTAATCATTTAAAGTCTGTGTTTTGTATGAAGACTGTTAAGTACGTGTTTAATTAATAATTTTGTAAGTTTTATATTACCTAAAGAAATTTAAGCAGAAATGAATGCATAGGTTTTTTTAAGCGTAAAATTTTTTTAACAGAATGTAAAATTATTGACACGCATGCATAAGACAGACCACGTTCCTGAAATTAAATTGTATAGACTATATACATGCTGTAAAACATTATTTATAAAAAATTTAATTTATCAATCTCATCATTCTTTTTCTATTTCATCATCGATTTTCTATTATTTGAAGACTTTTAGTTTTAGAATAAAAATAATAAGAAACTGACTTTTGTTTTACCGTCACTTTTACGTCGAAGGATCAGGTAGCATAAGAAATATTTATTTTTGTATCTTGGAACTAAATATCTTACTTTATAAAAACAAACAAGGAACTAAATAAACAAGTTATTGATAAACATAATGTATGATTGACTAATTTGTTATGAAACAAAAAATAAATATCAACATTCGAGACAAGTTCCGAATCATACTAGAATAAGGAGAAAAAGAGGAATCTAAAATACGGATCAGTCATAGTAAGGCGGCTTGGATACTCAGCTGGTGTGCAGAATGTCACTGGTTAGTTTCTTGAAAAACTGTTTTTTTTGTTTTTTTTTAGAACATGGTGTAGGATACAGCTCCAAATTTGAAAATCTTATTTCTTTACATGTGGGCTTTAGTATCGTAGTGGAGCGTGGTAGGGTTAGTAAGATAAAATAAAGAATTTACTTCAGTTACACACTTTCTTCAGGTCATAAAACTAAGACCGTTAGTTCAAAAGACCGGTAATTCCAATTTTACGAATGTATCTGTAATATGTTAAAAATGGAAAGACTTTTCGACTAAGTCATAGTAATAAGGGGTTGGCGTGCATAGTTCACAGGTGGGTAGAGCCCGACTTTTACATATAATTTATGGTTAACTTAACAAGG
>NW_019379771.1:442577-538431 GCF_000648655.2 Copidosoma floridanum | reverse complement strand
TTTTTGTTAAGAAAATTTAATTTTAAATTTTTCGGCCCCAAAATTTTTTAATTTTTTTAACAAAATTCATTAAAAAAATAATAGCTTAGTATACATATTACAAAAAAATTATAGCCTTTTTCAAATTATTTCGTTAATTCTGTTATTACTAATTTTTAAATGTCAGTTATAAGGTTAAACTTTAATTTATTGATTTACAAAATTGAAATACAATAATAATTATTTTATAACACGTATTCATTGAAGCAACAGGTTTGAGACAGTCGAGTTCTTTAAACTGAGATAATATGTATATGTATATGTATATGTTCATATACACATACATATAAACTATTGATGCATTTAAAACATGTATAAATTTATGATATACATAAAACAAGTACACATGTGTATTACTACGAATATTATCCGTATTTACGATAAGGTACGGGGAGTTCTGTGTCTTCATAGTTATGATAAAGCTAAATTAATTAGATAATTTACTTAACCTTTCAAAATAAGGCAATACTTTTACGGTTATTGTTATTTAATAATTACGTAACGTCTTAATTTGTATGTGTAGTTGTATCATGTCAAACATGTACATATACAAAATAATGAATGTTACATTGTTTTAAAAAAATAGTAACCCAAAAAAAGTTGAACGCACTGGGAACTTCATATTTATAAACGAATTTCAACAATTTGATAATCATTGTATTACGGTTTAAAAAAAATTATTTATTACCATTATTACATAATTGAACATGGATCTTATGTTTCATCTATATGTGTAAAGTCCATCTATTGGCCTCCTTACCGGTGTGGAAAAATAGATGGAAATAATTATTTTTAAAACTAAGTAAAATTAATATTTATTGTGAATAGGCGTAATTTATACTTAATAGAAAAAGTTGTAAGGGGACAAGAAAAATTATGTGGGGAGTCTGTGGACGGCTATGGGGGGACAAGAAAAATGGTGTGGGGGTATGTGGGGGGATAAGAAAAAGTGTGGTGGCTGTGGAGGGGTTGTGGTGGAGCTGCGGGGAGTTTCAAGAAAAAATGAGAAATCTCGATTGAGAGATAAAAAACTGTCAAATTCTTAGCTTATTTGTGATGGGTCTGTGTAGGGGATATGGAGGGACTGTGGGGGGGGGGTACTATAGGGTATGTATGGAATGCTCCACACGAATAACTATATAATATAGGGAGATATTTATACCATTACACTGTTGGCTAAACCAATCAAATCAGTACGAATTACTGCTCAATCGCCTCACACCTAAGACGATTTAGACTTCGACGAGACCAGTGCATCTACCACTCCCATGGCTGCGGGGACGATACTTCCGTCGTTATTTGGCTTGAAGGAACGGATTGACACGCTTAAAGACGGTGTGGGCTAAATCCAATGCCCCTTCTTAGTTCAAAGCCATCCTCTTCAATAGGCTAGACGTATCATGATGTATCAAATAAGACAACATTAAATGCTCGGTAAATAGTAAAGGATAAATAAATTCTACAAAGGTACGTACAATACTTTGTCAGTTCTTTTACAAATAAGTATTTTGACTCAACGATATTTGATCTCGTAACGTAATTTTTTTTAAGAAGAAGTTTGAAGTTAAGCACAATTGATTTAATAGAACAATTTGGCCCAAGAAATAACGTTTCTTACACAATGCTTGGTATAAAAGATTTTATCAGTATTAAAAGTAATGATGGAAAAAGAACTAAACTGTCAAAACAACTGCTTCTATTAAATTTGAATGAAGCGTATGAGTTTAGGAAAAATGAATACTCAAACTTGAGTATTAGGTTCAGCAAATTTTGTACATTAAAGCCTCAACATTGTATGCGAGCTGGCAGCAGCAGAACTTACAATATTTGGTCTGTCCATATCATCAGAGTGTGAAACTCATGATTAAGGTTTAGTAATGTTTGTCTCTAAATTCCGTAAAACGTTAGAATTTGTACAGAAAGGCTATTAACAAGTTGTTTAAAAGATGTCAAAAAATATTGAAGTTATGTTAATCTGGATCTTTGCAATAAATTTAAATTCAGACATATTTTTTAACCTAAGAATAATCGTTGTAATATTTTTACGAGTTTGAAAAAAATATAGTTTGCCCTTGAATAATTTATTAATATTTTTTTACTGCTCCACGAACATTGAATAGTAAATTATATCTCTTATGTAATAATATGATAAAATTTTGGTAAATTATAATATTTCATAATATTAAAATGCTAACTTGGTAGTTTCCAGCATGACTATTTACTTATAATTTATTTACATCTATTGATATTTCACTGTCTTGCTGAAATTGTGCATAAATAGTCAACTTCCAAGTTACCAAGATTGCATTTCAATATTATTTGATAATAAAGGAGTAAGTGAAAGGAGTCTATCGATACATAAAATTCTTTTTTTGCAATAACAAAAAGATTTCATGACTACATTATTTTTTCATTCACGTAATATCCTGTTGCATGCATTTATGTTATGAATGATTTTTATGTTTTCAGACTGTCATTCACAGGAATGAACACTTAATTCTAAATTTTGCTTGGTGACATACAAAACCTGTTTTCAACTCATATTATGCTCAAAGGCTCCTAAGAAATGCTATTTTTACCAATGTTATAAGGGTCCAGGGGTAAAAGTTTTAAAAAATTATTAAGATGAAACTTTTTCGCAAAAAAATTCAAGGATTACTTCCTCATACTTATATAGCAGAATAAAAATCCACATATTGCAGAAAATTCAACAATATATTGAAATTGGGAAAGTTTTTGATACTTGCAGATTTTGCTTTTCTTATATGTAGAGTTATATAAAAGATACTTCAAGCTTTTTCTTCTCAGTACAAAACGCAGATCCTAGATATCACTGGAATAATAACTAAGCTACTGTTCATAACATCGTTATTTATTGCGAAGACGGTAAGACAGTCAATTAAAGTAGCTTGGTTATTATTTCAGACTGCTTAGAACATGACTCAGTAGCAGTGTACACATTTCACTGTGCAGCCATCAAATTTAGAAAAGACAGATATAAAAAAAGTAATTTACTGTTTTATTTTACGGATGGAGCTCTTCAACAATATAAAAGTTACAAAAATGTCATAAATTCATCTGATCACTTTGAGGACTTTTAACTGAGTGCTGAATAGAACTTTTTTCCAACAGTACACGAAAAAGCGCCGTATGATGGCTTAGGAGCGACTGTCAAAAGAAGTGGTGTACGCGCAGGTTAACAGTCTCAAGAAATGATTGTATCAGCCTCATAACTTTATAAATGGCTTAGGTCTGCGGAGCAGTTGCCGAATATTCACATGGAAAATAGAAACAATATTTAGCTGTCAACACTCTAGGGCGGTAAACCAATACGCCATTTCGTCTGACCGTTTTCACTCCCTAACGCACTTGAGTTATCCATCTATACGAAAAAGGATAACCCTCGACTTGGCTTAACAATAGATGTTGTTATTCCACACGAAGGTTTAGTAAATAACCGCAAATATTCCGTACCGTTGCCCGACTGTATACCAACAAAAGCTTCGATAGAACTCGAGTCGATCATAGTATGCACGTAAATAGGTATCACGTTTCTCCGGCAGCCAAAGCTCCCTACGTTCAATTTCCCGAGAATCATCAAGCAGAGACGGAACTTCCACCCCCACCCCGTGGATGTATGTATATGCATGTATGTTTAAATGATTGGACACGCCGCAATCGATAGTACATACACTATACTCGAGAACGCGGATGTCTGACCGCACACTGAGCTATACTACTGCAACATCGTGTATACGTGCCTCCACTCGCTCGTGCATGGCTCGGGAGTACAAACTTGAACGATGTGCCGCTATACCGTGTAATATCGGATGCTCTTGTTGGGCTCCGTGCAGCCATTCACATGTATTACAATCTGCTCGTGGAATTTGCCGCTTTGACGATAATATGACACGAGGTCACGTGTGAGCGAATATACACCCAAGAGGTGTTTGCTTCTCGAGGGAGGATCTGAGTTCTGCACTCGTACCTATACCGTTAATCCGTGACGATAAAAATAAGGGTTATTGGGTTAGTGGTAATGATGTTTGAGTTCCTCTATTGCGTGTATATATATATATATNGAATTATTTTTAAAAAAATCAAGAAAAAATTTATTATAAGATCTTGAATTTAGAATATTCAAAATAAGCATTGTGAAATTAGTTCAAACAATGGCTATACAAGAACCAAAATTCACTCTGTTTCCAGTACTCATGAAAATTTTAAAATATTGTGAATTGTTTCTTATTGTATAAATGAATATGTTTTTTTCTTGACATCCCTAATGGATTAAATAACAAAAATTTAACAAAAATGTATATGAATAGTGAAAATAAAAAACTTTTTTAGCGTGTGATTAGATAACCATAAACAACTGACAGTTACAATGTAAATATTGAAAATACGTATTTCTTCTAGCGCCTATACCCCTGCAGCTTCTATCACGGTACAAGATTTTTTTTGGAGAATACATCTTAAGCTGAAAAAAAGAGAGAAAAAAATTGTAAAAAAAGCATGTTATTTATCAAAATATCAATTTTTAACTTACAAGTTGAAAAAAAACGGGCCAATCTCACCTCAAAGATTAAAAAAATAGTTTCATCGTGTTATACGGAAAAATTGCGTGATCGCCACTGACAGCGAAGGTGTTGTTCAAAAATCGAAAACGATTACAGTATTGTTCCTTTGAGAGTACTATTGATCCTGAAAGCTTAAAGGGAAACAATTTTTTATCTCTGTTCACGTTGAAGATCTCATTTAATTATAGAATTGAATCAGTTAAGTTTGAAATAGTATGTTAGTAGGGTTACAAAAACAATACTTCTTTCTGAAATGTAAGGCAAATATAAACAGTTCAACACAACTGCCAGCTCACTTTCATCCAATACATGTAAACTTTCTCTTTGGACGAGAAATATTGTTACATACGAGGTAGTCTTTAGCAGGAATGAAAATGTAGTTCAAATATTGATGACAACTTTTGCGTATGTAAAAATTTAAAGTATAATCCTACGTAAATTTTAGTAAATGGAGCCTGAAATATTATGCTTTTAGTATTTATTTGATTAAAGTAAACGTAATTCCAGTTCTTATCATGCTTTGTAAACCAAATATATAAATTTGAATTTCAATTAGTCATCAACGGTATATGTGCCGTTTTGATCGATAGTTTTTTTTCCATTTTTCTGGTAGAACTATAGCTCCGTCACTATAAAACTTCTGAGGTTTCTGAACAATAAACTTAATTAAGTGATTTTTGCAAGCCTCTTTTAAAGTCAATCTTACACCATAAAGATAGTTCTGCAGGGACCAAAAAAATGGTGGTTTGACAGGGCATGATCTGGGCTATACGGTGATGCATTAAAATTTTCCAGCCAAGCTCTCTCAATTTTCGCTGAGTCACTAAAGATGTGTATAATCTATCGTTGTCGTGATGGAAGACAACGCTTTTATGATTGATGATTTCTGGCATTTTTTTTTTATGGCCAGTGACAATTGCATTAGTTGTTGGCAGTAGAGAGTCATACTAACTGGTTGACCAGGTTCAAGCAGATCTTGATAAACAACTTCTTTTTAGGCCGCATCAAACCCTCTGCTTCATCTGCCTTGGCGTCAATACAAGCTTTGCAACCGTCTATAAGGCTTTTCCAGGCTTTAAACACGATTTTTTCGGACAGTGATGTTTTATACGATTCACTTTTCATCATTCGTATTTATTTGTTTAAATTAAAAAAAATATCGTGAGTTAATTTTGTTAACATAGTCATTAACAAGTCAAAACTTGGTTCATTCAGTTGTTCTCTTTTAATTCATGTACAAGCCAATTATTCTACTTTTTTTGCATCCAGCCTTAAGATTATGTTTTAAAACTGTTCTATGGTCAATTTTGAGTTAATTCTACATCTATGAAACTTACGTTACAACTATAACTGTAGGTCCGGAGTCAAATCTATGACGTTTAATGATAGCACAAAATAGAAAGTTGAGAACAAATAATGCTAAAAGAGACAATAGTTCACTATATTGGGCCTTGTCAGCATTGATGTGCATGTTAACTAATATGGATGCACAGAATAATATAAAGGATGATATACAGTGGTGCAGATATTGCCAAGAGCAAGGTTAACATTCTACCAATGGGTAAAAAAAGATGTGTCAGAATACAAGAAAGAAAGTAATAAAAAATCTAAATACTACTGAGATGTAAAAACAATAAATAAAATAGAAAAAAGACCGATGAAAATAGTAGAAATTTAGTAACCATGAAGAACATCATAGTTAAGTCCTTTATAGTTATGGCAATTGTAACAGGGAAAAAATACAAAATCATAATAATAATGACTTTAACAACAGTAAGAATACTTATAATCGTTATAATAATAATAATTATAATAATAATAATAACAATTGAACAAAAATAACACTAGTCATAATAATAATAGTAACAACAACAATAATAATAGAAACAACAAAAGTGATAATAAAAATTGTGGTAGGAATAGTTACAACAACAGAAAAAGAGGTCATAATTATAGTATACGTTACGACAGAAAAGATGATTATCGTAACAAGTGAAACAATGGGAACTCTTACTACTATTACCACAAAAACTATTCTGAGATAAATTATCATAACAAATAAAATATGGGGGTAAAGGACTCAAAATCAAAACAGTTGAATGCACAGGATGTTCGACGCGATCCCTTATCGTCAAAAATAAACCAAAAATAAACTACACACTCTGGTCATTTCAAGTCAAAGGAGGTAAGCAGTATGAGCGATTCATGTTACGCAGGTATAGATACAGTCATTTTCAGTAGCAAGGAGCCACTTGGGAATTCACCGAAGTGTAAGGAAAGTAACAAACATGACAAGCTGGCATGTACAAAGCACAAAGAGAAAAAATCAACGATTGTTGAGCAAAATACAAAAATAATAGTGCAGTTACTTGCAAAGATAAAAAAAAAGCCTAATACTGAAAAAAAAGAAGAGACATAATTATTTCTTACGGTAATAGATTATAAAAATAGTTAAAATGTTGACTTACCATAAGAGAGGAAAGAAACACATGTAAGTCAGTCAGATGGTAAAGCTGACTCCAATTCTGAAAAGAAGTTGAGGCCAAAAAAAAGAGCCACTCTATTAATAAAGCTATAAGAAATTGTAGAGTCTAGATCCATACTTATTAACTATACGAATTAGGGATTAGCTTTTCATTATGATTTTGACTGTAATGACCTAAATCTTTCAGATTTTTAAATGCAACGAATAATATGTATTTGTATCCATGGTGGCCATGAAAGATGGAGAAATTTAGCTCCAGGACTTAGTTGCTCTAAAGTTAAATTCCGAGTTAATACAGACAAATCATATTATTAGTAAAACATGATTTATCTGTCCAATTAATAAAGACTTATTGTGTAAATACACAAGCTTATATGACAAGTGGAGCTATAGGTCACTTACATAAGTGTGTGTGTATTAACTTGAAGGTGAATATTTCATAATATGCTGACATAGAATATAACTACCCTTGTTTTAAGAATGCATGCATGTACTGGAATTGTACATTACATGTATAAATGCATAAATTGTTTTGTATGTACGAACGAATAATTTACTTGCACATTGATTGTTTATTTCTATTAATGTCTTCTAATTTTGAAATTGTAATGGACACATTATTAAACTATGTTTTAAAGAAATTGTGAAATTCCCTAAAAAATTTAATTGCAAAACTGATAATTTTATTTGTCACAATCCAACTTTGATTTGGTGGTTCTCTTATTACTGATGTGTTCTTGCTTTATTCCTGATCCAAAAATCTCAATTGCGCTAGTTGGACAAATGCGATTATTACTGTTGCATTATTATTTTCTAATTTACGAAATTATTACATGTAATATTATCTTACAATACTATTGTTTAGCTGTCAATGCATTCTGCTAGAATATCGCTCATTAGTTAACGTAGTTAAACCAAAGGCCTCTTTTACTTGCTCTGACAACATAAAAACGCACCATCAGGAGGAAAAATCACTTATTTTACGGATGTCACCTGTTCTCTAAAGTCTTAGTCATTGCTTAAATCCCGTGACTCTCAAGTACCTTATGCACATAAGAAGCAAGGTACCACGAAGAAGGCCTGCTGTAAGTGATTTCGGTAATACTAGAGAAAGCAGAAACTGTAACATCTCACAGGCCACTAACTCATTTGCATAGCTTAACGAACCACTTAAAAATACTGCACAAAGCATGAGGGAACTTTAAAACAGCAATCACAATAATCAGTGATAGATGTAAGTTATTTATTAGTAATATAATTAATATCAAACCGTGTTAAAGTGATTCAAGTAAGTTGTATTAAAGCAAAAAAAATTTTCAGAATTGGTTGAATAAGAATACATTATTTAAAATTATCCATATCATTTTAATAAAAGGTTTTGACTTAACTCAAAAGAAAAAAAAAGCTTACGAGCTGAACCCTAAAAGATCCAAGAATGACACTAAGATGAAAAAGTTAAAACCATACTCTGAACAAGTCTGGTCATAATACTGGTATAATAAAGTCGTGAGATTGAAAAAACAGTTTATAGTAATATATTTTTATTTATTATAACGAGAAAAAGTATAATTCAACGGCTCTTGAAAGCCTCTAACTATTTTATATTGTTAGAAGCGCACGTTAATTTTGAGCTTTATACTTTTTTTATCTCTAAAAGCTCATTATTTGACCAAATAAACTGTATGAATTTCAAAACAGAAAAGTTTCGAATAACAGTTTTTTGTTCCCAGAGTTGCCAAGAATACGTATAAAATTTTTAACTGGAAATGTTTTACATTACATGTCAACACACTGAGGTGTTCTATTCAGTAAGTCTTGGGCAAAGCCAAAACAGAGGGACCTGTAGTCAAAATATACATTTACCTCACAACGTGAAACAATATTTCAAAGTTTAATGGCAAAAATAATATTATAATATCAAATAGTATATTATAAGTTATTTATCTTATTGAACGTAGACGGTTGCATGGATTTTTAAATAAAAACAAGTCAAAGTATACATTTTCATGAAAACACACAATATCACATTAAGCTAACATATACATTAAAAAAATTTACTATTCGTTGTTTTGATGTAAGCCTAGTAAGCTAAGTACAGATAATGCTTACAATATTATTATTCTCACAATTAATACGTTTAGTGACATGATTAAAAAAAGTTACAGCTATTTTATCATTAAAAAAAATGCCTATTGAAAAAAAAGCAAAAATGCCTCAAGAATAGTCATTGTCTATAAAAAATAAGGAAATCGATGTAGTTATGTTTGCAACACCTAATATTATTATTTTGAATTACTTATGTAGTCTTTAATTGGATTAATATTAGTTGCAAACGGTTTTTAAAATGTGTTTGTTTGCATGCTAGTTTAATATGAGATGGGCCTCAAAAGAACCTTTTTAATCAACGGTCAATAACGAAACGTAAATACTTATGATGGCCCTGAAACGACTCAGTGGTGGTACTTCTCGTCATTATTTTTTATTACAATTCTTCATGATGGGAAGCCAGCTGTGGTTAGCTTGACTCTTACTCTTAGAGTCTCTGCGTACGAAAACCATGCTGGAGGGAAGTGCACCACTGGCTGAACGATATCTTATCTTCAGTTTATTTACTGGATAATCAACCACTTACCATTTATTGGAGAAGCGGTCATGACGAATACCTTCTTCATGGATATGCCCTTGGGACAAACCACTAAGGAAAAATTTGATGTAAATTTTAGCTTCTTAGGGTTGTCTTTTCTAATTTGTTGTTGTAGCAAAATTTTCTCTGATAGCAGTAGGTCAGTTGAAAGAATGTCCATTAAATCCCAAATTGTTAGAACAGATTGTGCTCTCACTAGTCGTTTTTAGTAATACGCTGGAGACGTTGTCATTTAAAACACCTTTTGTTCATGGCACCCGTTTCTCTTTGTGGTTTAGAATGGAATGCGACGTTAGTCGTTTATCAAATATAGGAGAGTATGGTTGATAGTTGGGATACCTAGCTACGCGATTCACAACTTTATTCTTGATGCAATGCTGGTAACTGACGATGGAGAAATGTACTTGGGGATATCATAACAATACTATTCACTTATTGCTGGTAGCTTTGATTCCACTTCTACACGCAGAGCAGATCTTGCTAAACTGAAGTGAATAGCTCGTGCATAGCGATATGGCAATACCAAACTAAAATCCCTTATCTAATGCTGTAAGTAATACAAAATGATAGAAACAATTACTCATAGAATATCGTAATTTGTATTCAGGTGGGATGTATTTACAAAATACTCAATTTGAATCCCATAAGCCATCTTCTGTATGTTATTTATGTATTTACCTTACTCACAACCCTACAGTTCAGAGTTCAGACTCTGAGAGTCTGGAGTAACGCTACTGAACTTTCACAGTTGAGTCACGAGTCTTTGATGAGACAACAAATTTGACACCTACAGACGTAGTATAGTTGTTTGCTTATTACCAAATCTTAGTGATCTAGTTATCCCCTGAGTTGTTGTATAACGGATCGTTAAACTATTTTAGTACTATTTTTTTCATTTGGTTCTTCCTTATTTCTAGCATTTCCAGACTGCTATCCATATCATGCCGTCTAAATATCATGCAAGTGGTTGTTTCGGTTTAGGTCAATTGACATGTATTATCAGTTTGGGAAAGAAAAAGACGAATAAATTGCATAAAACTGGCTGTAACTTTATGATCTTATGTAAATGTAGCAAACAGTACATTGGGCAAAGTAGGAGACACTTGTGTGTTCACCTGAACGCACATGAACAGAAGCATTGAATAAGGATAAGTGATTAACGTCACTTTTGCACTCACCTGTATACAAGGTTTTGACTGTGGAGGCATGGTAATTATATATTAGGAGCGGATTTAATATTAACAAAAGTTGTCTGAAATAATTTGTACGATGTTATTAAATAATGATATTAGTAGGCAATTTGACACAAAAAATCTAGTAACGCATGCAAGAGTATTGTACTCATAGTTAGAAATAAAATTAATTTGAAGTTGTAACGATATTTAACTTTGGTCACACAATATGCACTATATTTTTTGTACCTTAATCCAAGATATTTTTTGCATCTTTTCATACATAGTTTTTTCTCTAAAAGTCACCATTTTCTAGCGAGCCTTTAGTATTGTCACTTGTACACACCCCCATTTTTTGTGTAGATACTTACTTTCTTACTGTGAAGCGACATTTCTTTAACTGAAAGTACATATGCATTAATGCGTACAAGTACTGGGATCCAAATGACGCTGACAGCCCTAATAGCGTATTTTAATTTTACATAAAAAGACAGTTTTTTCTAAATCAAAAAAAAATCAAACTGTCAAACTTAACTGCTGAGCGTGATCCAGGCATTGTAGGCAACCAATATTATTTCAAGCATGGCAGTGAAACGGTGCGCTTGCGTAGATGCATTCATTTGCATGTATGAATAATATGTACTACAGATATTTAGCATGAGAACAATGTCTGCGCATGTCTCGCAAAAATTTTTCTAAGTAAACCAAATACCTATACATATTATTAATAAGTGCAGATGAAAATAAGCAATGTTGTGAGAGCAGTCAAGCCAAGTCAAGCCTCGTTACACCCTTACCAGCACACCGTTTCACTGCCAAGCTTGAACCAATATTGGTTGCCTACTATGCCTGTATTGGACTCGGCAATTAAGCTTGGCAGCTTGATTTCTTTTTTATTTAGAAAAAACTGTCACTTTATGTAAAATTAACATATGATATAAGGGCTGTCAGTGTTGTTTAAATTTCAATACTTGTGATCGTTAATACATTTAACATTGAAGGAAAAGAAACATCTCTTAACAGTAAGAAAGTAAGTATGTAAAAAAAAGGGGGTGTGTACTAGTTACGGCCCTAAAAGTCCGCTTAAAAAAGGTAGCTCTTAGAGGAAAAATCCCGTACAAAGTTTTTCGTGTCCAATTGTCTGCTGATATTATTATTTATTGATAATATTAGAATTTAATATAGAAAATTTGAGACAATTTTCGTTTGTGTTAGTTACGTTTCTCATGAATAGTTACCACGCCCTGAAAGTCAAAACCTTGTATACAGGATATAGAGTGCAAACGTAACACTTATCGAATGTTTTTTCAATTCATACTTATTAAAAGTTTTTGTTTATGTTCTTTAAGGCCTACATACAAGTGTTTTTTACCTTGTCCCATATACTGCTTTCTTCATTTACATAAAATTTTATAGTTAAGCCCCTTCTTTGCAATTCATCCGTTTTGTTCTTTCCCAAACTAATAATGTGTGTCAGTTTACCTAAGCCGAAAAATCCTTTCTTTATATTTATACAGCATGATATGAATATAAATCTCAAAAGGTTGGAAATAAGAAACAACCTAAAATAGTTTGACTATTTGTTGTACAACAATTTAAGGGATAACTAAATCACGAAGATTTGGCGATAAGCAAATAGCTATACTACCTTTGTAGCTACGTAATTTGATGTCTCATCAATGACTCGTAAGTTAACTGTGGAAGCACCATAGACCTTCTTCGGAATCTCCAAGTCTGAGCTCTGAACTGTAGGGTTCTAAGTAAGGTACTGCAGGGACTAGACGCGTAGGGCCACGATCTAGAGTGGGGAAGCGTGAAGACGCCCGAAAACAAGCAGTGGGTTTGGTGGTATGGTAAAGGGAGAGGAAAGACGAGGTAAGGGCTAGAGAGCAAACACGGGAGCTTCAGTACTTAGAGAAATTTCTTTTGGAGCAGATCCAATAAATTTGGATGGCTAGGTGGTGATCCCGACACGCTGGTCCTTTTTTTTATTCTTGCAAGAATCACAGCCATCTTGATTTGAAGCCTTTCTTCTCTGTTTAATTTTCCCTTTCTGATGTTCTTAAATAGACGGGATTGTTTTAATTGGTTAACAAAATGAGTTAGTGAATTGTCTTTGTGATAACTCCTCGTAACTGAAGCAATAAATTTCTTATGGTAGCTTTATGGACGTACTTGTCTTTATTTGATGGCTGAATTAACTATTTTTTATAGAGATTCCTTTTCTTTATCCGTTTAAGATTATTTATGGTGTTTAACATTAGTACTTTGTAAAATGCTAGGTGATATCTCAATTAATGAACTCAACTGTTCAGAGGGATGCATGATTCAAAGCGTTATAATTAAAGTGTTGATCTTCACTTGAAAAGAAAAAATCTTTCACTCTTCATTTTGACAATTAACAAAAACATGAGTATTTTTTTATGTCCAACATAATTAGAAAGAGGTGGATGACAAATAAATGTTTTACAATATAAATATTTGTTATACTTATATATTGAGTTTGAATTAAGAAAATTGGGTCTCAGCTTATTACATTTAGTCAGCAAGTTCAGAGTAAAGAAAATTAGATTTGTGTACATAAACAACAAGTATATGCAACTTTACAGTTCTAAGTTCGAACTCGGGAAATCCAACGCTCAGACTACAGCACCCCACAGTTTAGTTACGATTCTTTGAGGAGACATCGAATCATACAGCTACAAATGTTGTACAGTTATTCCTTACTTGTGGCTAAATCTTGATAATCCCGTTATTTTGTAAACTGTTTTACAATAGATAGTCAAACTATTTTAGTTCTACTTTTTTTTTTGCGGGCATAAATGCGTCTAAAAGACAAAGGTAACGCAAAGAACCTTTACCATAATAACTTTAACTTAAATCCTTAGACATTCTTATCTATCTAGTAAAAATATAATACTACGAACCTCGTAAGCGAGGTCAAGAATGTCGTAGATTTTACATAAATGATCGCCTGAGGTGAAGCCAAGGTTGGACAACGTAAGATCTAGGACATTTCTTAACCTCTGAGTTTGTTGAGCATACTTTTTTTCTTCATACCCTCGTCAAAAGAGCTAATTGTACGTTTTAGAGCAGAAAACATATAAAGCACTTGTATGCAGAAAAACATAAACTGGAATTTAAATTTACACATTTACAAACGAAGCAAGATATGCCTTTGCAGATAAGATTTTATAAGCTCTTATGATTTTTTCAGATTTTAAAGACAAATTTATTTATTTAAACACTTCATCGAAAACTAAGAAGAATTTATGTTAATAGCCCAATGGGTAATAACGCAGTCAATTTTCAAAAAAATTCAACGTTTTATTAAAATAAGGGAAAGATCAAAGTACATAAGAAGACAACATTGAAAAACACAAGTCTGGACCTTCTCAGCCCTTGGCTCTCTCTCTCTCTCTCTGACATCTAAGTAATTTTACACCGACAATTGTGATTTATATCAATACATAGTAAAAAAAAAAAAAAAAAAAACTACGTATATAAGTAATAGGTAGCGTACTGAATGAGAAAACTATTAAAGTGGTCCGGTAACCATCCTTAAAAAAAATGAAACATTATTTTGAAGACCAAAAGATATTAGAGCTTCAGTATCAAAGCCAGCGAAATGAATAGAACTTATTCTTTAGAATACAAAATAAAATAAACACAAAACTTTTAAAATCACATGGCAGATCACACGAAGGAAAGTTATTTAAAAAATGTAAGAATTAGGAATAAGGAATAAGCCGTTAAACACACATTGTTGTATATCTGTAAATATTAAAACATAAGTCATTCTTACTTATCCAATGTACCCTTACGAAAAGTTCCTACAAGAATTCTCATCCTACATTCTATCCGGTAGAATGGTTAAGAAGAATTCCTGTAGAATTTTTGCGTATAATTCTTATATGAATTTCTACAGAAATTCTTGTTCAAATTCCTGTACAATTCGAAGAGAAAGTAGCAGAAAGCTTGGTACAACGTAAAAAGTCCTAAAATATATGGATTTGCTCACCATCTTAAGTCTGACTGGAATATAATTTACGTTTATTCTGCTACCTCTACAGTTGCAAAGATTTGTGCAAGAGTCATATATTCTTAAGCTATTATTGATTTTATTTTAACTATCCAAAGATTCTACATTGAATTCTGCTTCTAAATTACGTTTTACATTTAACTTATGTTTTCTATCAACAATCATATTTTCTAACGATTTTTAAGTATTTTTTTGTCAGTGTTTATACCTTCTTTCATTTTTGTTACGTAAAACAGATTTGAATGAGCTTTTTCCACAGTATGTAGATTTTTTTTAAAACTAACTTTTGCCAAGTGATATTACCTATAATAAAATAAATACATTTTACCATAAGCAGGTCACTCTCTTGGCATCTGTGATTTTCCACACCTTTTGAATTTAAAGAAAAATTGCTGCTGCTGCTGTTGTTATTGTCAGTAACCTTTTCGTTGTCATAATGTTTGGTCTCCACTTTAAATATTATTTTCACCATCGATAGACAGCTTAGTTTTTGTTCCAAACGTCCTTGCTTTGTTGCTTCCTTCGTTTGTTTTTTTTGAGGGAGTATTTAGCCTTGTTTGATCGCGTTAAGCTTGCTTTTTTTTTTAATTCTCAGAAGCAACTATCTAGATGTAAGGGTATTATTAAAGTGTAAGTGTGTGGTTCTTCCGTGCCATGTTTACCCCAGGCCACAAGCCTAAAAAAGACAAACATCATCTCACAAACTCCAGTCTTGTAAGATATTACTAGCTGGTAAGCACTAAAAGTGCTCTTCACATAGTTTTTCAATCGTCAGATTCCTTAATTAAGATAAAAACAACATTTTTTTTCATGGGCGTTCAACTTTATCAGTGGTACAGATTCTTGGGCCACCTCAGTCACTGCATCAAGTCTTACCTCCTACTTTTATTATTCTTAAACATTTGTTAAAAAGCATACACTCGAAATCACCATACAGTTATATATCAGAGCTACGCAATTTTTGGGAAAACTTAAAATATTTTTGCTGATTTAAGCTAAAGAATTAAAGAAGCTTTACTTATCTGTGTTAACTAAATAAATTGTGTGACTCTAAAAATAACATGATGGAAAATATTTTTAATAAGTACACTAATAACCAATATTTTACCATCGTATTCGTTTCCTAACAATCTAACTGTGAGTAACTATAGGCTGCAATAGTTAACCTGGGTACGTTAATCAAAAGAAATCCTATTAGGACAAAGATACAAGCTATTTTGTATCTTATTAATCGTTATAAGCTTCTAATTTTAATTTCTAATAAATATAAGTGGATTAATCCCACTTCTCAGCGTATACGATTTTGCCGATCTGTAAAAATAGCATTTAAGAATAAAGATAATGCTACTATAACTCAAGACTTTGATGGGTTTAATCAACAAATACAGACTCTTGTTAAACATAAATTTTAAATGTGAAACAATTAGCTGGAAAATGTCAAATACAATGTTGCGCAGAAATTATTTGGTGGAATGTGTCTTAACGCTAGTGTAAGAAATAATGCTACTTGACGATGCCCAATGTAAAAAAAAAAACAAGTGAAGCGTTTGGTCAAAATAATGATTATTATTCTTACTAAAATTGACCTCAATTTATTTTATGGAATGGGCTTGATGCATTGTGAAATGAAAGATTCTGAGTATTAAATGAAATTTTCTTACAGAATTACAGTAAAATAATAGGATCAGACAACTGATGTGAAAGATAAAAATCTATACAATTATAAATTTAAAAGCTAAGTATCACAGTTTTTTTATGTATTAACGTAGAAGATACTAAAAGGAGCGAAGGAATAGTACAAAAAAATAAAATGCTGCATTGCATGTACGTGCTCATCAAATCATGAGTTGAGCCTTCGGCCTACCTGGGTCTTAGGGGTTCAGGTTTCTTTGGTGAAGCATAACAGTCTTTTGACCTGTCTAGTGCTTAGGTATTCGAGTTTTATGACTTTAGCATAACAGGCATTGGGCTTGTCTGGGGCTTATTAGTTTAAAAATACACTTATTTATTTGGTCGTAGCTTAAGAAGTTCAAGGTCTAACAATTTTATTTCTTAGGTGTTTGGCCTGTTTGCGATCAATAATGTTGGAAATCGATGCCTATGTGTTTCAAATCAGAATGTTTATTTATGTGTAAAACGCAAGTAGTCAATTATTATGAATATTATAACTGAATTAAGATTGTACGATCGTTATTCTCGCATTGTCTTAGTAATAGTTACTTACAAAGCTCTACGATTAAAAGTAATCGTTTGCAAGTAAAAAAAAGATATATTACCTCACCCCTATGCTCTAATAAAATTTATTGAATATTTGATTTTCGAGAAAATCAATTAAAATCTTTCGCTGTAAAAAAAGTTTTTGGATCTGTCCGTCATACTAGAACCACTAATCTGAATTTTCAAAATGTAACCTTAAATTTAGGATGAAAAACCTTGATATACAAGGGATGAAAGACCTTGATATATAGGGACACTACAGGAATAAAAAATAATAAAATTTTGTTCCTTAAATGGTTTTCCAGCCATGGCCATAGGACTGATATTAGTGGGTAAGTCTACCAGCCCACACCAGCCATATTTAACTTCTGCCACTAGCATTACACGTCCCCTTTCCTACGAGCGTCATTAAGTATAATCACACCTGCCCGAAATCCTGCTCTGCACTTTTGGGTCAAACGGGCAATAGGCATGATTCTTACGATCACCATAACTGCAGCTTAAGATATTGTATGGTATGCATACATAACCCGCAAAGTCTCAACATGTTGCACTGAAGGTAGGTGGTTTTAGGTTCATGTTATTACTAACGCATTCACCCAGAAGTCTGTACTATACTATATGATAAAGCTTGCCCACAACGCAAAAATCCATTTTTTTGACTCATACGGCCTACCATTATATGCTATCAGTCGTGAAAGCTCTTGTATCCTTCGGAGTTTTCTCCACGATTCTTCTAATATGGCCCCAGAATGTCAATAGAAAGTCGACCCACACTCGAGGATACGTAGCCACAGAGCTCTTACAAATTATAACACCTGTGATATTGACACATTTATCATGACCAAGCCATCGCTTCCTAGTAAATTTACCATAAAGACTCTCCACTTAATCAGAAGCTCATCGTAGTTGTGGGATCTTGCTAGAACGACCTAAGCAAAATAAATCTACCAGATCGTTTCTGTAGTATCCTGTATCTTATAACTCTAGTCGTTCGAACTGCTTGTCAACAGTAAGCCCTTTTTAAGTAGGAAGCCTAAAAGATCAAAATTTACTTAAAACAAGAACCTATACCAGTAGAAACAATCCTGAATCAAAAGTTGGTTCAATTTTAAATTTGACTGCTTTCTTCGCTACTCTTACAATCTTTCAGCCAACTCCCGTTAAAAAACATTTACACTGTTTGTTATTTAATGATAACATGCTAACTAAGAATTATAAATAAGTTAGGTAAACTTCGTTAACGAAAGACAATTACTAATTAAGCTATAATTCTGTATTTATCAATACCAACTATAAACACTATAGCTGTGGCCAAAAGAAAAGGAGGGGCACTAAGGTTTCAAAAGGTACATTGTACTAAGCTTTAAGTTTTTACAATCGTTTGATCTACATTCAATTGTATCCTATCGTCTGAGTGAGATTCATTCTTAGTATCTACGGTCTTTGTTTCTTCGTAGAAATGGGGATCTTGTTTTTTTTTTGGCAAATTAAGTATTAGTACTTTAAATTTATGTTTTTTATAGAATGTTTTTCCAAGCAACTTAAAACCAAAAGGTTTTCACTTATATGACTTTTTTAATCTTTTCAAGCTTAGTCTTTAGTAATCTGGCAACTTCTTAGATAGTGTTCTTCCTGACAACAAAAAACAAATAATCTTCGATGGTATAGGCGTGGTTCTTGGTCAGTAAAACATTACGTTCTATCACCTTTACGTGATGTTAAATTTTGAACACCAGAGCAGCTAGTTAAAGCGGATTTTAGTATGTATTGCACATAATCTTGGAATGTTTGTATTAAAGAGTTTACGAACCCTCTTAGCTTAGAGTATAGAGTTCTGAGCAACTTTCTCAATTGCTGTGCCAATGTTTTTCGGAGAAAAAATCGAGCTTGCTCACCACTAAGCCAATAAGAAAAGCATGTCAACCAATTTTTTTATTAAGTAGTTTTAAAGTACTTATATTAACCCAATGCTGATTCATTCAGATGCTTGAGTTGAGCAGCAAAACCATTACTGGTTACTTATGAATTAAAATTCTGTTGACAAAGCTATACACTAAATAGTGATATTTGTCGTACTATTCAACTAGCATTTTCCCAGCCTGTCAAAGCAACATTGTTAGTTAAGTCTACTTCATCACCGTTCAAGTGTGACTCTAAGTAATAATCTTTAACTACGAAGAATAATTAAGACCTTCAATGAATCAAAGCGCGAAAATGGCTCTAAGATTCTCTAATTTTCTATAGTCACCCTAAGATAAAGAAAGGCCTATTTTTAATAGAAAAGTGAGGCTCAAGGTAGCCTGAGATAATCTATTATTGATAAGATTAGTTTATGCACCTTCTACTAGATGCTTACTGAGCTACGTTATCTTTAACATTGCATCAAACATTATTCAATTTATCCTTTCTAGTATTATACGGATCAGTGCTAAAGTAATTATGTTTATTATAATCATCGTATAAATCTAAAATCTCTAGGTGATTTTTCTAAACCTTTGGAAATTGATCTTGCAACTAAGCGTTTCTACAGCACAGAATTTTCCACACTTTTCTGGATCATTTTTAACCTTGTTTAGAAGATCCCCTTGCATGTCAACGAACGAGTTCATGGCTGTTTGTATTAGTTAGAAACTAAAGGAATAGGAGAAACTGCTTAAAATCTGTTAGTGTGTTAAATACTATACGTAAAAAGTGACCTGTGGACACTACTATCGCATCAAATATTAGACCAAACTAGAATTCACTAAACTTATTTTTTTATTGATACATGTAATACTGTCTTTTCGGTGCAACCTTACTGTCTTTAATTTTTTAGTTACATACTAAATCTCATTTAATAAAGTTAAAATAATATCTTTATGCTCACTACGTACTTAAACAGAGTTTTTGTTACCTTGGTATTTTCATTTAATTAAAAAAATGTTAGTGTATCTTATAAATAATATTACCTTTCAAAGATTAATAAAATTGCGTACCTTTCCGATAAAGTTAAATACAAAACCTTAAACTCAAAATTAGTGGTATACATATTTGATCACTATACTGACTTTGATATTAAAAATCTTAATTGAATTAGCGTATACAAGGCTGTGAATGCCAGTTGTTGAAAAGACATTCTACTAAAAGTCACTAAAGTTTGAAACATTTTTTCAGTTTCGATCACTTTAACCTGAATATTGATGATACTTTCTTGAGTCCATGATGGGAGCACTGGACCATTCAGTGGCAGGTAGAAGATCTCATAACTCTACGGCACCAGCATTGTTAATTGAAAACAGGGCTGCACGTTGATAGGGGTCCTTTTAGTCAAGGATGTGTAATGCATCAGAATTAATAGACGTGTGCTTGAGGGCAAGTGCGCAAGACCGCAATCCTGTAACTTTATGAGAGACACACCAGTAAAAGTGAGTGAAAAATTGAAATAAGCTACTAAAGAGATATTTGCTACTTTATACCACTAATACTAAATTCTAATAGCGAACGCAGAAGAATTCGCCATTTAAACTGTAGCAGTTTGGTTAAATATTTGATGCGATAGTGGTGTGCGTCAGCCACTTTTCACATATACTGTGGTCAACTTATATACTTACAGATTTTAATTAGTTCTTCCTAGTACTTAGGTTTCTAATTAATGTAAAGAGCCATAGACTCATTAGTTAACATGCAAGGGGATCTTCTAAACAAGGTTAAAAATGCTTAAGAAAAGTGTGAAAAATTCTGTACTGTAGAAATGTGTAGTAGCAAGATAGATTTCAAAAGTTTCAGAAAATTTACCTAGAAATTTCAGATTTATACGATGTTTATGATGAACATAATTACTTTAGCACTGATCTGTATAAAACTGGTAAAAATGAGTTTTATTTTTAAAGGAACCTTTAAGATTACGTAGCTCAGTTAACACCCAGTAGAAGGTGTCTAAACTAATCGTATCAATGATAGATTATCTCAGGCTACCTTAAGCCTCACTCTTTTATTTTAAATCGACCTTTCTTTATCTTAAGGTAACCATAGCAAATTAAAGAGTCTTGGAGCCATTTTTGCGCTTTGATTCATTGGAGGTCTTAATTATTCTTCGTAGTTAAAGATTATTATTTGGAGTCACACTCGAACGGTGATGAAGTAGACTTAACTAACAATGTTGCTTTGACAGGTAAGCAGTACGCTTAAGCTGGGAAAATGCTAGTTGAATAGTACGACAAATATCACTATTTAGTGTATAGCTTTGTCAACAGAATTTTAATTCATAAGTAACCAGTAATGGTTTTGCTGCTCAACTCAAGCATCTGAATGAATCAGCATTGGGTTAATATAAGTACTTTAATACTACTTAATAAAAAAATTGGTTGACATGCTTTTCTTGTTGGCTTAGTGGTGAGCAAGCTCGATTTTTTCTCCGAAAAACATTGGCACAGCAATTGAGAAAGTTGCTCAGAACTCTATACTCTAAGCTAAGAGGGTTCGTAAACTCTTTAATACAAACATTCCAAGATTATGTGCAATACATACTAAAATCCGCTTTAACTAGCTGCTCTGGTGTTCAAAATTTAACATCACGTAAAGGTGATAGAACGTAATTTTTTACTGACCAAGAACCACGCCTATACCATCGAAGATTATTTGTTTTTTGTTGTCAGGAAGAACACTATCTAAGAAGTTGCCAGATTACTAAAGACTAAGCTTGAAAAGATTAAAAAAGTCATATAAGTGAAAACCTTTTGGTTTTAAGTTGCTTGGAAAAACATTTTATAAAAAACATAAATTTAAAGTACTAATGCTTAATTTGCCAAAAAAAAAACAAGATCCCCATTTCTACGAAGAAACAAAGACCGTAGATACTAAGAATGAATCTCACTCAGACGATAGGATACAATTGAATGTAGATCAAACGATTGTAAAAACTTAAAGCTTAGTACAATGTACCTTTTGAAACCTTAGTGCCCCTCCTTTTCTTTTGGCCACAGCTATAGTGTTTATAGTTGGTATTGATAAATACAGAATTATAGCTTAATTAGTAATTGTCTTTCGTTAACGAAGTTTACCTAACTTATTTATAATTCTTAGTTAGCATGTTATCATTAAATAACAAACAGTGTAAATGTTTTTTAACGGGAGTTGGCCAGAAGATTATAAGAGCAGCAAAGAAAGCAGTCAAATTTGAAATTGAACCAACTTTTGATTCAGGATTGTTTCTACTGGTATAGGTTCTTGTTTTAAGTAAGTTTTGACCTTTTAGGCTTTCTACTTAAAAGGGCTCACTGTTGATGAGCAGTTTGAAAGGCTTCTAGATCTAAGATACTATAGAAATGATCTGGTAGATTCATTTCTGGATACAGTTACTTGCGCTGCTGTAATTGAAGGTACGATTGTTATAGGTAAATTAAATCAGCCAAAAGCGTTATTCTTCTCCTTAGGTTAGTATGTTTCTGGTTAGAATTTAAGTAGGAAAAAAGAGCCGTTATATAATATAAGGTTTATAACCTTGCTTTGTGTAGAAGACCAAAATTTAACGGAACTCTTTGAAAAATTTTGTGTGAGTAAAGATATCCTGCCCTTATAAAAGAGGATCATTAAGGCATAAGAAGGCCTGTAAGAATTTTTTTGTCGATTATTATAGTAGCGATAGTCTTAGCAGATTTATAGCCAAGTAGTAGCATTTAATATAGCTGAGAGTGCATTGCATACGTGAGAGGTACGTTTAGATTTCCATCCCAAATTATATGAAGAGTACACAAATTTCATACGAAGTTATAAGGCTTTAGGTCATATGAAGTAACCCTCCAAATTAAGTTCTAGTAATGCATGGATCCTAATTAATCACAGTGTGCTCAGAGAAACTAGCACTACAACAAAGGTTAGGGTAATTTTTAATGGCTTGTTTTTAATTAAAAAAAATAATTTATGTCAGTTTTTGTCTTTATACAGATCCTTATTTATTACCTTACCTATTTATTTCAATTGTAAAATAAATAAATGTACTGTTTATTTACGAAAAGTTACTCAACAGAATAAGTCAAAACCTTAGATAAAAAATTTCAGCCTGTATAGTATAGGGATTCTGCATCGGATCCACTTTTCGTACAGTATTTGAGTACTTTTACGTAGCTTACTATAGTAGAATACGTTTTTTATATTTTTTCTCTAGAGCTCCTAAATTGTTGGCAGAAGTTTTATTAAATATAAACATCTGTTCGGTAATAAAACATTTAGAGATTAAGTATACTTTAACAATTGTTTGTCTGGTGGATATGTTTGAGGAAAAATGAAAAGTAAATTATATGAACTCAACAAAGTTTTGAGTTAAAATGACATTTTCTCAAGCTAATGGACTTTAAATAGATTAAATACTTGACACTATTCATCTGAATTGATTAAAAACAAAGAGCATCGTTGACTTAATGGAAAGTAAGCAGTAAGTTACATTGCTAGGTTTGTCATCGAGTCTTAACTTAGATGTGCTCACATTCCAGTTTGGTAACACCTTCAACATTCCTTTATGGACCTAATATTTTATGCCTTTAAAATTGGCCGTGTTTTGCGACCCTCCTTAATGAGCATCTCCTACTTTGCTAAAGCAAAAAACATTTTTTAAGGAACCTTGGATAGTAAAATATTTTTAAAGTTAAGTTACCCACTCGAATTTACGATTAGTAGTAAAAATGGCTAGATGGAATACCGAATCCGAATGAAATTCGAATGACCCATGGGTACATCTATTTTTTCAATGTTCGTCAGTGTTTAATCAATGGGTTTTCCAACGCTTTAAAATTTGCTTATGCTGCAGAAATATATATCAAAGTTGAAATAAAGAACAGGCTTTGTCTCAATATAGTTAGCCGAAAATAATGTTAGTATTTTATGCTTAGATATACATGCAGCAAGTCTACTGACCAAATTGTTGGACCATTATTTGAAGTCTGCAGTGTTTTAATAACGAGAGTTGCGTTTATAAACTAATTAAAACACTTTTTGTTATTGGCTGTACCGTTAAAATAGTCCACTTTTGTTTTAAATAAGTAAACCAATAGTAAGATTATACCTATCCCACAATTTCTTTTGCCAAGTGGCATAACGCTAAATTAGAAGAGAAAATGGCTGACTTAGCTTCAAGAGGTATATTTTTATCATAACTAACAATAAAAATCTTTTGTTGAATAGATCACAGTTACTTCAGAAACTTGATCCTATTCTTCCCAAACTAAAAGTGTCATTATATAAACCATCTTGCAGGAAAAAATCGAATTTTAAGATTCAACTCTTGGAAATTGCTTCCATAAGAATATGGGGTTTGTAATAAAAATACTTAAGCCTTAGCAATTAAATTAAAATGACAGCGTAAATTTTAAGGCTTACCTTTTGTTGTCAAAAAAACTGTTCTCGTGTTTTTAAAAATTGTTTACTAGATCTGATAATATTGAAATCAACCCTTAACTCATTTTACAATTTTGCAACTACCTTTTTTTAATTTAAATTATTTATTTAATAGGAATTCTTAATGGCTTTTTAAACAGAATGCGGAACGCGTAAGTAACTTATGCATTAAGAACGCATAAGCTTGGAGAAGCAAAGCATCTTTCATAAGGTTTTTTGTACCAGAACAAGGCTGTATCTGGACTTTTCAAACAGAATGCGGAACGCGTAAGTAACTTACGCATTAAGAACGCATAAGCTTGGATAAGCAAAACATCTTTCATAAGGTTTTTTGTACCAGAAAAAGGATGTATCTGGTCTTTTGCAGCTATAAAACTGAGAAAAATTCGTAGAGCAATTTTAAAGTTCTAAGATCTGTTAGATGTGTATTTTTGAAGTAATATTCTAGAAATATATTTTTCTTTAGTTTTAACTAACATTTTAGAGCATTATTAAACGCAAATTACGTAGTTACAGCAGTAACTCTCAACCGTTTTTAAATAATAGCTATAAAATGTGTATAAATAGTTATTTTACCATTGATTTTTAGTTTGTGTCCCAAAAAAACTAAAAAAAAGCTTAAAAAATCGGTTTTTCCTTAATTCAAGTATGTTCTGGCTTGAAAATAGTTTTTAAAATACCATGATTTTAAAAAATGGTAAAAATAATACATGAAAAAAAAATTATTTTAGAGTGACAAAAAAAATATCTTTATACCCTGAATAACCAGATCGAGGAGAATTGATTTATTAGAAAAAATACGTTTTTTCGGTTTGGAGGTCTGCATCGACACCTAGAAGTCTAAAAGTTCAGCTAAAGGAGTTTTCACTAAGATAATTTTTAATAGTCAACTCCAATATAAAATCCAGAAAAGTGTAGGTTTTACTATCTTATCTCTTTATGGCTTCTAAATCCACTTTTTGACTTTCCGTACAATTTTACGTGAGCTGTACAAATAAAAATAAGAAGCAGTTACCCAATTAAAGAAATAATAATTTCAGTTACAAAGATTGTAACAGATAAAGATTAATTGATTAATGAAATCAAAGCTCATCCTGGTACGATGGTTACGACAAAAAAAATAAAATACCAATTACTAGCGTTCTGGGAGGAATACAATCTTTACCTACATGACGATGTGAGTGAATTGATGAAACAATGGATAAATTTATGACTAACAGTAATACTATAAAAGCAAAATTCCTCATTACACGAAGAAAAAATTGGCCTACTAAAAATAAGTTACAAAACTCTAATGATAAACTGTACAGAAAAACTTTATCACCTATTGAACAAAATAATCGTGAAGATAAAGACGACAACCAATTTTAATCAAAAACATAGGAATTATAACTGATTACTATACCAAGAAAATTTTCCATCAAAATATTTTACTGCTAGCAATCCATACAGCAGCGTTAGAACCTATATAGAAAACTGGAACTCGGCTCGTATCAAAAAGGTCACAAGAGAAAGAAGCCCTATAAAAAATTTATCTAATGTAACTTATAAAGCAAATTCATTAACATTTTTAAGTTATCGTGAATATTCAATTAAAACTTATGATAATTACATCCATTTTATTTAAGAAACTGTGAACTTAACACCAATAAACAATAAATTACTAACACATACAGAAGTTATCTTTAAAGAAGCATTATCAGATATGCACCAAAAAAAAAAAAGACGTTATTACTACTAAAAACCGAAATCGCTACATACTTCTACTTTTCGTACATAAGAACTTAAATAATGAAGTGAAACCCAGCACTCTACAAATATGCTTAAAAAATCTTGATAATGCTATATCAGTAAAGGAAGTTAACACTGCTTGTACTTCTAGAAAAGGTGAGCTCACCGATCATGTGCCTAAAAGAGAAATGCCACCAATTTTACACAAAGAATGACGTCACTTTTCTCTTATGGTAGAAATTTTTTTTTGGTGCATATTATTATCTAGCCCTAGGGACAGAAAAAAGCTAATTGAATGTCATACTAACTTATTTGGAGATCATAGAGGAGTGAAAACTTATAGAGGTATGAGAGAAAATATAATATCAGAAGAAAATGCACCATGGCATGGCTAAATACTCACAAAAATGACAAATTTGCCAGGAACAGAAATTAGTCTACACAAAAACTAAAAAACCTATCGTAAAAACAGACACACCGTTGAATGTATTCTACAAAGTTACTACAGATACATAAGGCCGTTTTCCTTAAAGTACGGTTGGAAATAAGCATACTTTAACAATGCAATGCCTACTAACAAAATGTTTTATAGCAGTTATTATTCATAATAAACAGGCAATAACTATGGCCAAAGTTTTGTCAAGATATTTTATTTCAACTTTCGACATACTTAGAATTATCCTTAGTAACAGATCAAAAAGCTCTATTGATCAATTGTCAACAGAAATATCACAAATTTTTGGATTTTGTTTTGCTTTCACTAGTGCATATCATTCACGGTCGAATGATTTGTTAGAGACAAGCCATACTATGTTACAAGGTTTTTTGAAAACTAACGCTAAGAATAAAAATGATAAACATGAAATTCTTCCCTTTGCAATGTATGAGTGCAAACTTAAGTTCATTCAGCAACAGGCTGGACATTTTCGAACTTGTCTTTGGGAGACAAGTACGCTCTCCAAATCTTTTTTCAGACGAATTATAACTAGAGACCTACAGCTCACATGCTAGTGATCTTGCCTGCTGTCTGCATATAATCTAAGAAATAGCTCGCGATAGACTTAAGATATTAAAACAAAATGCAACATCACGTTACACCAATAAGTTAAAGCCACAAAACTTGGAAGTCCCAGTGACAGCCTATATGCTTTATGAATCCTGGAAAGGAAGATAAGACAGATTTTATATTAGAATTCTTAAAGCAATCAAAAAACATTACAATAATAACATTAAACTAAAATCAGGAAATAAAAAAATAATGCTCAAACATCTTGACGAAGTTAAGCACTGCTACCTATAAATGAAAAATTACAATAATAATAACAATAATCGTAATCATAATAATGATAATAGTTGTCATAATAACAATTATAATAAGAGTAATTAATAGATTAACAAGCACCAATGCAAATTTTTTTTTCTTCAAACTTTAATACCGCAAAACTCACTAGACCCTTCAATGACCCAATATCAGCTGAGGTACGCGAAATACTTCATACTCGAAGACTACACAAAAAAAATTGATCATTAATATTTTGTTTTTGCAGATGAATAAAATAAATATTTTAACTCAAATCGTTGCCCTTTAGCTTCTGGTAACGCTAAAGCATAGTAATATAAAAAGCGAGAAAGATATACATTCAAGAACTGACGACAACATGCTTTAAGTAATCAACTTAGATATGTAATAAAAGTGTACTAAAGAAATCAGACTAGTCCGCACTGAATGGCACGTTAGTATTACGTTAGATTTCAGAAGCAATGAAGACCCAACTGAACTGGACTATGAACAACTAAATACTGTTTTTGAACAATGTACAAGAGTACTCAAAAATAAAGAATACAAAAACTTCATACCTAAATACACGTTAAACACTATAGTTTATTCAACAAAAATATCATACAAAGATCTTTAACATTTTTTTTTCCCAAAATACTAATACGTACAAAAGAAGCAAGCTCCAGCAATACAGTAAGAGTTGTTCCTAGCCACATGGTGATGAGACGAGCACCACTAGAATTCAAGGGGTGGATTTAAAAAAAATTATTCTGATCTATGGATGCCGATTATCAAGATAAAATAAATTCAGATATAATCAATTGTTACAACTTAACAGAAACCATATCATACGAAGAAGCAAAACAGACTTGTATTCTACGCTATACATATAGGATAAGAAAAAAATAAGAGACGTGAAGAGAAAGTTATAAGCAAATTAGAAAACTTAACTAAAGAATCATGCTAATTGGATAATGACAATAAAAAATTTAAGTAAGAGACAAAAGTATTAAAATGAACTATCACTTTAAAAAAATTCCTATTTTTCATACTAAATTCATACAAACAGTCATAAATGCAGAGAAAAGCACTTTATAAGAATACCTTCGTACGCTTATGATACAAGACAGTCAACTATAAAAAATTTGTAATTAAATCAATTCATATAAACAAGAGCATACGCTACACTGCAACTATTCAACGATAACGCTGTAATGCCTGCATGCACTGTCCAAAATAAACGTAGTAGTAAAGGAAGGTTGATTAGTTGGTACGTTAATGCTAACAATTAACAGTAATTGCAGTGCTTACGCTTCTGGCTACACCCTGTATGAAGTAACGATACTGGAATTGACAAAAACTTACTACTACAGATCATTGCTTTCCTATAGCTTAGCATATTTGTTGAACCTTCTTGATGTCAGATTAATTAAAATTATTAATGAATAATTATTTCACTCGCGATGAACAAGAAAACGAAAAAAACTGTAAATGGGCAGAATCAAATAAACAAAAATCAAAATTATAATTCACTAGAATAAAGAAAGTATTAGAATGTACTGCAATAAAGAAGCAAGTGAATTATCGAAATACAGCAATAATTTATAGAAATCTAAGAGTAAATGTAGTTAATGCGATAGTCTTTGCTAAAATCTCATTACCGTGTATTTTTTAATGAGAAAACAGGATCGCAACTTTACTACCATTTGTACATAAAATTAAATCAAGTAGATCGAATGAGCCCAACGAAAAATTGTAAAAAATCCAGCATCACTAATTCCCAACAGAACAAAATATAAGTACTCACTGGTACAAGATCACTATCAAATCATCAAATATCTAAAAAAAAAAACTGCAAATAAACAAGAGCCATAAAGTGAATAAAGACCCTCGTTAGAAGTATTACGTCCATTTTCGTACATACATCAGTTTTTGCGGAAAAATGACGGCACTCTGCTTCTTAATGAGATCATTACAAGTGTATCAAGATGTACTAAAACGCTCTCCACAAGAATTAATCTTATTTGGACATAGTTACTATTACAAAATGTCTAAAAAAAAGTATATTGTTATAGGCTCAGTCATTATATACATTATATTATATTTGAATGCGAGGACTGCTTTAAATGTTTCATTCTAAGCTGTAAGCGTCTACGGAAAAACCAACAAAAAGAAACTTAATCATACTGTTCCTCTTCTCTCCTTCTTACCTTCTTTTTGGTAGTGCATAATCCACAATCCTACAGAATTAGCCAAAGTTATTATCACTTAATTTACTGTATGTTACTTGATAAGGTTCTAATTATACTACAAAACTACAGCTTGAATCAGGAAACTAATAAGAAAATTAATAAAAATAAATAAATTTAGAGAAAAAACAGACAACGTAATCAATACCTAACGCACACATTTTTACTAAACAACTTGATACCTAAATGTTTGTTTCTAATTATGCTACCTTACAATAAAAACAGAAGAAAAAAATTATTGATCAATCATTTGGTGCCTCCCCCCCTGAAAAAAGAATTCAACTTTAAAACTTCTCGTTATAATTCGTCTCATCAACTTGCGCATATTCTCGATCAATCTACAGCTGCCTAGGGGGCAACAATCTATAAAGGGGGGCGTTAAGTCTTAAATTAATAAAAACGATTTTTAGTATAAGTAAAAATGCAATTCATGGATTGAATTCATAAAAGACATAGTGTACAAGAACATGAGCTCATATAACAAGTGAAGCATTTACATTATCTGTATGCATGTACGTGTAATATTTCCATTATAAAATTTTCAAATAATTTACTCACATATTCATTGTCCATTTTTGATAAAGTATATCAATTCACAGCTTGTAACCAACAAACTTTTTTCTTGTATCAACAATTGATTGTAAAACCTTCAAAACAAAAGATTGAAAAATGTGTTAGCTTATTTGTCATACTTAGACTTGGATTTGGTTTTTTTTTTTTGCTAATGGAAGCTTACACCATCACTGATCTAAAAATTTCAATCACACCTGTCGGAAAAGTGCGATTAATATTGTTATGTTGTTATTTTTTAATACATGAAATTATAACATAAAACATTATCGTATGAGCCTACTGTTTTAATGTCAACGCAGTTTGCAAGAACATCGATCATTGGTTGAGCAAGTTTAAACAAAGACCACTTTAACTTGCTGTAGCAATATAAAAACAAACCATCAAGAGGAAAAACTGCTGTTTTAACGTTTTTCCCCTGTCCTCTAAGATTTCAATCAACTCTTGACTTTCACGTTTCATGAGTTCCTTATACACGTAAGGCACAACGTGTTAGGTAAGGTAACTCGGGTGCATTTCCAGTATATCAATAGTATGAGGAGGCCCACTGAAAGTGGTTCCAGTGAAAGCAGAGACAGAAAAAACCACAACATCTTTCTGGCCACAAACTTATTCTTGTAGCTTAACGTACCACTAAAAAAATAGTGCACGAAGAGTAGGAAACTCTAAAGCAGCAGTAATAATAATCAGTGATAGATGTTAGTTGTTTATCAGTAATGTAAATAATACCAAACTTAGTTAAAGTAACGCAAAAAAGTCGTATTTAAAGGAAAATGTAACTTTAATTTTATTAATAAAAGTGTACAACATCAAAACGTTAAGTCTCCCAAGAAAGTAATATTCAAACTATATTTTCATGTGCCAGAAAGCAACATAAAATTAAGTGACTAATAACGTATCTCCACGGTCCTGGGTGACCAACATCCACTGAGCACAACATTGCATAGTTCTTGACACAAACTGTGCTTTACCATCGTAGTCAGTCTGTACCGATCATTCTAACTGAAAACAGGCTGATCCCCATCATGAGCTCTGTACCTTTGAAAAATACAGCTATTCGTTCCTTACTACACATTGGCTGTGTTCACATAAGGCTCTAATTGTTAAGTCAGTTAAGGCCACGTGATTATTTATTATAAGTGCGAGGGAGACTACATGATGTCACCGTTTTACTTGCACTTATCATAAATAATCACGTGACCTTAATAGACTCAACTAACGAAGCCTATGCGAACACAACCATTATACTTTTTAATAAAACAGCTTGTTGTATATAATTGAATTATAATTAAAAGTAATTTTTACAAACAAACTCAGTATTTACTGAAGTACTATAAACATCACGAAACAGCTTGTAGTATAATGTTAATGGGGGTAAAGTAGTGGTATAAATCACTCCTGTAGTACAATTATAGTATACTGTAGCAACTTTGGGCAGCTTGTTGTGCAAAAATTATCTCCATGCAGTTGTTACGACCAGAATCGTATAGAATATGGTTTCAACCGTTTCATTTTAGTGTCGTTCGTGGGTCTCATAGAATTCATCTTGTGAGCTTTGTTTGTTCTTTTTAATTGGACAAAAATCTTTTTTTAAGAAGGCTTAGGCTATCTTGAATTTAACGATGGCTAGCTCAAAAGTTTAGAGATTATGTAAATAACGTACGCCAGATTTTTTAAGATAAAAAAGTAGGTAGGTCAACACATTCATTTTTGAGAAAATCGCTGGTGAAAATTTTATAAAACCCAAAAATAAACTGACTACTGTACTGCAATAATAATCTGTGGGCTTAGAAATCGAATTTGTACATTTACTTTAGATAATAAAGAATCTGATGCCTTAAAAAAAAGATAGAGTCAACACGTTAAGTTTTGAGAAAACAGTGTATTTCAGGTATTGTAAGTGCACATGTACTGTGCATCCTAAGCGTTTCAGCATAATGACTTAAGTCCAGCACAAGTGTAGGTATATAGCAGCAGAAGAGATGAGTTTTTATCTAGGCAGATCTATCATCTTTGTACAAGGGACCTTTGAAAGATTAATAACTTTTTCAATATCTATTTCCCGGTGACTTTTCTGCATATTATCGATGTATCGTTGACACACGTATATAATAAATGTAAATGTGAAAAAAATAAAAACAATCACTTGCATTATAAGAACCCCACAACAGATACGACACCAAACGCCCAAGCCTCCTTAAATAATATTCATAATTTCTGTTTATGTACTCTTTTTGTTTGAGATCAAGCGAAAAATGGACTGTAAAATTTAGAGCCGTATGTAAAGGAGTAAGTAGGACTTGGAGCGTAGTAAAGGTTTCAATAATACAAAAACAAAACTTTCACTTCAAACAAAACAAAGATGACTCTGAATTTATACACATGCAAAATAAACATAACAACACCAACCTTAACAAAAGGTACTTGATAATTTTTTCGAGCTTCAATAAAAAAGATGTATTTAATAAGTGAAGGAATTGCTTCAACTTTATTTTGAGTCGCGCAGAAAGTACAATTAAAGAGTATAATGGTTGTGGTCACATAGGCTCCGTTGGTTAAGTCTGTTAAGGTTACGTGATCATTTATGATGAGCGCAAGTGCGACGGTGACATCATGTTGTCTTCCTCCTACTCATGATAATCGATCACGTGACCTTAACTGACTTAACAAATGGAGCCTATGCGAACACAACCATTATACTCTTATTTGTCTCTCGATTTCTTCGAAAATTAATGTGTTGACCAACCTACTTTTTTATCTTAAAATCTCTGGGGTACGTTATTTACATTATCTCTGAATTTTCGAGCTAGCCATCATTAAATTCAAGATAGCCGAAGCTTCCTTAAATAAAGATTTTTGTCCAACTAAAAAGAACAAACAAAGCTCACAAGCTCAATTCTATGAGACCCACGAACGCCACTAAAATAAACGGTTGATTACATATTCTATACGAGTCTGGTCGTAAGAACTGCATGGAGACAATTTTTGCACAACGAGCTGCCCAAATATGCTACAATGTACTATAATTGTACTACAGGAGTAATTTATACTACTACGTTACCTCCATTAACATTATACTACGAGCTATTTCGTGATGTTTACAGTTCTTTAGCGAGTACTGAGTTTGTTTGTAAAAGTTACTTTTAATTATAATTTAATTGTATACTACAAGCTGTTCTATGATGTTAATAGTACTTTAGCAAATACTGAGTTAATTTGTAAAAATTACTTTTAATTACTAAAAAGTTTTAATTTTTTTCTAAATATGGCAATTTTAAAGTTGCTAATCCATGAAGCAATACTTTCATAATGATGTTCTGTATCAAACAATTTTCCGAAGTTACACCATTTCAATCACTATTTATCTTACAAAATTGTAAAATAAAATATATCGTTACTAAATGTATTTGAATACCTAAGTATATTATTCATATAAATATTCTCAGGAAAAACATTAATTGTACCTGGGATACTTGATTTTGTGTTAACAATTGACTTTGCTGTCAAGCAGGTATCTTCTTTAGCCACACTACTTTTTTTTTTGTTTATTCAACGGTTTTGGATACAAATAAATGCTCTGATACAAAATGCAACATTTTGTATTTTGTATGCATGGTAATTTACGAGGCGATTTGACTATCAGATGTACCCTCTCCCCCCTTTTCTCAAGACATCTTTATCGTTATTATTAGCACGGCTCGTAACGGCACTAGAGTATTACACTAGTTGCCTAGGCCGTACAAGATGTAACAGTGATTAAAACATGTGAAAACAACCGCAGAGGTAGCTGCAAAAAAGTGTGGTATTGAAGGTAAGCCCTTTAGGTCGAAAACAAGCACTCTACCATCTTAGCCACTGAAAGCTTTTAATGGTGTTTGCTGCCTACTGTAATCTTAAAAAATATATGCAGCCGACATTGCACTGTTAGCAACTCTGCTTTCTTTTAAAAACATGCCTATACCAACAATGCAGGAAAAATTTGGCTTACAGCTAACTTAATAGTAAGAATATTTTTTGTAAAAACTGCACTGGGAGAAACTTGGGTTTGAGCACTTTGAGATTCACATGTCTTATTTTTGTAGCTCTAAAGATTATCTGGTCTACAATTATTCAGGAAACTGGAAAATAAAATAAAAAAAGCTGAATAAAAGCAAAATTTCTAAGGCACATAAAAAAATGATTGTTTTTCACTATTCAAAAATCAAAGCGGCAAATCTGAAGTAAATAGTAATGTGGTCGCCAAGGCTGGATCTGTTTTTCAAACTTAATTCGCACTACTTCTATGCTAGTAGATATACTATGGACATACTAAAAACAACAATATACCGTACAATATTTTTCTAATTACTTTCATAAAACACATTTTCTTGTTTTATGTTAGTAATCATGAACTCTTTGCTTTGAAAATAATGAGTCTGATGCATTCGATGGAGCTCTTTTTTTTGTCAATTAAATATTTATATAATTAATGTAATTATATAAATCTGATATAAACTATCTTTTAAAAATTTTACATGATTATCATATTTTAAGAAGTTGTTATATTTTGAATTAATATATTAACATAAACGTTCTTATAGGTCAGAATCGTTCGACCGTTGACTTTGCTTCAACTCGTTTTACTCATTGAAAACGCTAAGATGTAAGAAGTTTCTAACATCTTCACTTTTTATATCCTAATCTTTCAACTGGAAATGCATGTTAAAAAATCACTTTTTCATTTGTTCCAAAGTAACCTGTATTAATGTTCGATGCTAAAAAACATTGCGTATTGTGTACAAAAGTTTTATGAAAAATAAAGCTGCCTCAATATTAAGATTTATGTCTATACTCTGAAATCATATTAAAGTATGCTTTGTATTTATAAAATATACATTAGGTGGTAGAATATTACAAAATTAAATAGTAACCTACTGTACGAGTGATGCAACAGTTTATGTGGCCACAGAGCATACAATTAGATGTGCGAATTACAAGTTGTGCATCAGTCAATTACAACTGTAAAAGCAAAAGGAGGAACAGAAAGTCTACTCTGTATCTCTTTCTTTTGCATTATTAACTGAGATGCTACGTTCTTAGCGGATTAAGTGACCATACGAACGTACAAACTATCTAAAAGTCAGTCAGGCAATCGCTTTTCCCGTTGGCAAGCTACATATCAAGATTAAATACAGTAAAATAACAAATAAACTATAAATTAAAAAAAAGATGTTAGACATAAAAGTGTGTAAGATGTCATCCCAAATAATAGTATGTTTATCACAGAATAAGAAAGGATTCAATGCTTGTCGTGTCCAAGTCATGGAATAAGTCGTGAGCTGTAGTACCTTTTCGTCAGACAATTACCATCTTCATCCAAATTCAATGGCATGACAAATATTTTTTTCTTTGCTACAATTTTCAAACAACAATGCATAGTTACAATAAATAAATTTCTAAGCATCACGTATTACAAAATAGTATAGCTGTTTATCAGAGTATTATTGCTGTAAGAGTAGCTAATCAAGATTATTTCTCTCTTGTGTATAAGTTTGTTGCAATAAAAAACAGTTTCTTATTAAATATTGCGTCTCCGTATATCATAGTTGTATCTACGAAGCAACTAATTTTGTTAAAAAGTAGTGGCACAGTTTATACAGTTGTGACACTTCATGGCTGACTTCGTCCGCCAATGTGGCGTTAGTCACCATATTTTCTGGAGCATCCCCTGCCACAATTTGAATAAAAAAATGTCTAGGGTTGTGTCAATAAATTTTAATTAATAAACCTGGTATAATATTTATTGATTGCATTTCAATATCCAAGTGTTAATATTTTTAAATACATTTTTATAACAATTCCATCGAACATGAGAAAATAAAAAGTATATTAAAGTGCATTAATTATAATTTAATTGTAGTATACAATTAAATTATAATTAAAAGTAATTTTTACAAACAAACTCAGTATTTACTGAAGTACTATAAACATCATCTTGATGTCAGATTAATTAAAATTATTAATGAATAATTATTTCACTCGCGATGAACAAGAAAACGAAAAAAACTGTAAATGGGCAGAATCAAATAAACAAAAATCAAAATTATAATTCACTAGAATAAAGAAAGTATTAGAATGTACTGCAATAAAGAAGCAANATAAAAATTAAACAATCATTTAAAAATACTTCTTAATGAAGAAAAATGTGAAAAATATTAAAGGAAATGATCAATGCTCAATAAAAAAATTTCTCGTGAAAACTAGCAAAGTTCATAAAATGCAAAAAATATTTTCCATTAGGTTGTGTTCCTGCATGCCAGTCCGATAGATTAATCGGAAAAACTGCTTCTAGTGCTTTTCTAATAGTATCTGTCAAATACATCTGTAAAAAAATAAATAGTAGATCAGGATTATGTATTTAGCATATTTTTTCTTTTGAGATTTCAAATGGCGATAAAGAAATTTTATAGTAAAAAAGAAACACATGCCAAAAAAGTTTTAATAAATCCTAATGTGGAAATGCATTACATTAGTACTGAAAATGAGTTGTTTAAAACGAGTGATAAAAATTTTGAATGACAGTTGAAGGGCGAGAAAAAAATTGATAAAACATTTAAAAACAAGCATCTTCTACTTGTTTTACGAACTCACTAAAGTTATCATATGGTAAGGTAATATGGGGTATAGTGAGACAATGCAGCAATTGCAGGGCTTAGTGGGACAATAGAAGAAAATCATAACTGGTAAACTTATTTGTCAAAACATATTCTTAAAAAAATTCCCTAATATTCCTCTATCTTTTAGCAAGATAAGACTCCCAAAATAAATTGTAGTAAACGTTTCAGGAATAATAAAAAAAATATTTTATCAAGCAGTCCAAGCACTTGTTTGATGCATACGTCTAAAACGAGGCATTTTGCTTATTTTAGATGTAACACTAAAGTTGACCATCAATATGATATACCAAAAACAAAATTTTTTCGTACGTTCATATTATTTACATTTAATAATATGACACTCAAGAACAAGTTGTATTAATACGATCTTAAAAATAACTTCTTCGTCCTATAATATAGCCTGTCCTGGTATACCCTTATTTTCTGCAAACACCATGTAAAAATGGGACGAGGCTTATCTTTGCTGTCACACTACTGCAACCTATATTAAAAAAACTGAGTAGTAGTAGGACAAGTACTTAACAACACCAAATTCTTTTTTTAACAACTGTGATTTTATGCATTTTACCATCATATTCGTGCGAGTGTCATAAGTCTAATCTTTAAGAGTAAAACTAAACTTAAATATATTTTTAGGATTAGTAGTTAAGTGAGTGAGAACATTGTTACCCGGTAAATAGACATAATCTTATACCTAACCTCAATACAATCTGTATTGACCCATCCTAGCCAATGTAAAAAAATCAACTTTGCAGAAAATGATATATATTTTCAATAATTAATTTTCATCACACTAATATTAAAAAAATACTGAACAATCAATACCTCTGAAAATTGTCAACAGAAAAATACAGGTATTAGTTTACTCACATTACATTTTCATTTGGTATTTCAGACTTTAAAAACTTGCTTCTTATCTTCACAGAAGAATTTAATAATTTTCTTTTAAAAAATATATTTTCTATAAAATCTTAATTTTAAGATCAAGAAGAAGGCAACTAACGAAAACTGACCAATGGCAATTGTTAACAATTTGATACATTACTTACTAAAAAAAAAAAAAAAAAAAAAAAAAAAAAAAAAAAAAAAGAGGTTTTTTTTAAAAAAAAAAAAAAAAAAAAAAAAAAAACACTGAAAAAGCAGTAGGTTTTAGTTAATAAACAAAACAAAAAAAAAGTAATAACCATAAAGAGTACAAAAAAGACTTAAACAAGAAGTTTCAAGAGAGTAAAAAAACTGTTAAAAATGGAAAAAAAGAAATTTACTTGAAAATTAAAAATTGGAAATAATTAACTGAATATAGTTACGTCGGCGCAACGTATTATTTCAGTATAAACTTGCGCCTAATCACTCTAGATTCGTACTGGGCGCGTAGAAGGAATGCGGGGCTAAAACGTAGCTAAATCTCTTGACAGAGCGTCCTGAAGGGGGAAAGCTTGACTGTCCTGATCGAATTGAAGCGGTTGTTACGTACGATATGCTTAATCCTACGTAACACGGTTGTCACTCGTTCGTGGTGTCCCTCTAATTCGTCAGGAATACCCGAAGCGATGGTGTCAAACTAGTGTTCGGTCCGTGATCGAGAGGTTAAA
Source organism: Copidosoma floridanum (assembly GCF_000648655.2). The sequence goes on along the minus strand of NW_019379771.1, from coordinate 499,804 downwards.
GGTAGCTACGCCCTAGAGGTTACGCAAGGGGAAAAAAAGATTGAGTTCGCGATCGATCTGTGAGCCACTAATGCCATCCGAAATAAATGTGATTGCTCTGGATTTACGTAAAGGAAAGAAGTATAAGGTTAAGTTCGCGACCAGTCTAAGAGCTGCCAATACAGTCCAGAATAAAAATTAATTGCCTCAGATCAACGAGAAAAACAAGTTTTAAGTTCGCAATCGAACTATGAGCCACCAATACCATTCGGAGTAAAAGTTGATTGCCCCAGATTGACGCGACGTATGAGTTTGAGTTCGCGATCGATCTATGAGCCAGCAATACCGTCCGGAGTAAATGTGATTGCTTTCAAGTTACGAAAAACACTCGATTACTTATTCTCGTTGTCATAGAACTTATCGATGCCGTAATAGGCAATTTTGCAGACTTTGTGACAAAAGAGAAGAACACAGTTAACTATGTAAATACTTCAAAAAAACTTACTTTTATTTTGAGTATTTTAATATACACGTGGAGAATCAGCGCGAAGTGTCCGAGGTTAAAACTTTTGAAACCACACTCGTGGAGGACCGTGGGATAGCAGAGATGGACTTTAACTATCCAGTCAACCGTTGAAGGGTAAAATTTGAGCTGTACTGTGCCTCTCTTCGCAGTAGACTGGGTTGCAGCAGAGGCGGTCTCTTACTACTCAGTCTACCTTGAAGAGCTATCGTCAAGTCGAGTGGGCCTCTGGGCCTTTTTGTAAGGAGTAGCGGACCTCTGCGACTTGCTGGTTCAAGACGACGCAGGAAAATTTTGCCGGAAAAATCTTAGAGAGGACAGACGATATCCAAAAATCTAATTGGCTAGAGATACTCTAGTTCTGCCTCTCAAAAATTTCTATGGTACTAATTAATAATATTAGAATAACATACTACAAAAATTTACTTCGACTAAGCATGGTTCGTTTACTTAATCAAATTTGTTGTAACAAAAGTGGTAAAAATCTTCCAATATTCCACGTAAGTGTTGATTGAATAATCAGTTAATGTGTTGCTATATTAATAACAGGTTTAGTGATAGTAGTTTTTATACGTTAGTAACCATAATAGTTGCCAAGGTTGCCAAATATATTAATCGAACAAGTTGATAGTCAAGAAAAAGTCATTGTTAATAGCGGTCCAACCACTTATCTCTGAAGTAGCTGGAGTTTTGGTCCAAATACTAATCAGGTGTTCGTCGGGACCGAATGTTTGTTAACTTAACTAAGCTTGCTGATCATTTTAATTTATTGTTAACTACGAATATATTTCGAAATGTTAGTAGTGGGATCAATTCTCATTCTTCCTTTTGCTTACTCTTTAAAGAGGATGTTGGCACGTGGGACCCTGGGGATTAGAAAATTCTGTTACTTATATGGGAGCGGCCGTACAAACTCTCTTTCGACATGTCTGAGTCAGAAAGAGGGGAAGGAGCTATTATAAATTATTGGCTTAACTTTCCTGCTTTTCTTTACATTCTAAAGAGTAGCAACATTTGTCGAAATAACAAAAATTAGGCTATTGCGAAAAAATTATACGGTGTAAGAGGGTAGCTCATCTATTAAAACGAGCAAAAAGTTTACAATGTAGCTCTGCTAGGTTTCCTCTAGTATGTATTATTCTTTGTCTATACGCATTAACTCTACGTTATTCTAACTTTTAACATCTTATCAAGTTGTGCCAGCATTTAGTATTGTACCCCAGTTTAGCTGTTCCCATACAGTGTACATAATAAATTAGAAGACCAAAATACGCTCTAACCCCATGGTATGGGATATAGTAAGAAAACATCTAGTGCGGAACAACATTGCCTCAATAAGTATTCAAGTTACTAATAAGCTAACTAAATATACGATCAAGGCTCCAACATGTCAAATAGTAAGAACTAATTTAATTAATACTAACTTAATTGAAGAATACTTGCCACCTGTCAACGAAGGAAATGGCGTTGTGTATCTGGGGGGAGGGTGAGTGAAGAGTGAGAATGGCCAATGTCATGTTATGGCAATCAACACTTACAAGAACGATGTTACAATCAAAGAATATCAGAGAAAAGTTCTACCATTTGAATACATTGCACTGAAATTTAACCTCGAGAATTTAACTAGTAACAAATATTAGAGACCAATAGTCAAAAACAAACATTCACTGATTGATTTCCAAACTTCCAGATATCTGTTTGCTACCAGAAGACACTTTACCGTGTACTTATCTCGTTTCACATTAAATTTTGACAAAATAATTTAGCACTTGCTATCATCGTATAATTCACCTCTCTGAATTGTTTCTAAAAAAATCTCATGATAATGAATATCAAGATAGTAGATAGTAATTGATTTCCGAGAACTTATTTAAATACCATCAGTGATGCGTATCCAATGCCTAACATTGAAGATATTATGGACCTACTAGGAAAATCCGTATGTTTCTCTGTTTAGAGTTTGGCAAGTGGATTCCAACAAATTTTTAAGGCTGAAAATAATAAGTATAGAACAGCATTACAACAACTTATGCGCATTTTCAATACAGATAAACGCCCAGATTCTTGAAGAACACACCTACCACGTCCCAACGACTTATGGATCTCATATGAGAAGGCTTGTTTGATGTTGTAATGTAATTGTTTTAGACGATATTTATATTTAGGCCAAGGATCTAGAAGATCACAACCATTAAGTCAGGTTACTTTTCAACTAGTTATGATCAGTGTGTATGGTACTCCACCCAGATAAAGTTTAATTGTTACGGAAAAAAGCAATATTTTTTTGGTATATTGTAAGTCATCGAGATATTGAACCAAACCCCTATAAGATACAAACCGTTAGATCTTCCCCAACAAAAAATATGAAAAATAATAATATTTTTAGAATTCGCGGGACATTATAGACGTTAAATAAAAATTGTTTGTTAAACAGTATAGCTACTGTGAGATTTAATAAATAAAGAAAAGAAAATTCATATAGATCGAAGTACAAAAAGAAAGTTTCTAAGTACTAAAAGACTGGCGATATCAAGAGCCTATATTGCATTTTCCTGCTGTAAAAAATCGTTTGAGTTAACAACAGATGCCTCTGACTACGTTATTAGAGCGGTATTAAATTAAGAAAAAAATGAGTTTTACCATCTTGTCACTTTTTTTTCAAGAATCCTAAATAAAGCCAAAACAAATAATTTCATGACTGAAATAAAATGCCTAGCTACACTATACGCAATGCATCAATTTCATTCTTACTTATTGAAAAATTAGTTCATTCTTGTAGCTGATCATAAGTACTTAAATTGGATAAGATTTAAGGTGATATTTTTTATCAGTTACATCTGTCTGAAAATTTGTTGCAATCAATCGATGTACTGAGTGAATTATAAGCTGTATCCAACAATGTAACTAATAATGTAACATGTTACCAATACTATTATATGTAACCAATAAAATATACCATGTGCTTTACTGTATTTAGACTACAATTTACTTGGAGAAGAAACGAAACGTATGTATAAAAACATACGGAAAAAAGAGAGCTCATCGAAAAATAAAAAAAACGATTTTATAAGTCAGGCATCAGCAATCATATTCTCAACCACGTCCAATGATGCAGTATATGTCAATAAAAGAAGATCAAACGAAAAAAAACAAAAAAACTGCTAAGAGTTACAGATACATCCATCAAAACTTTTGATAAGGTTTTTATTGATACCGTTGTTAAATAAAGAATAACACTAAATGGTGATTTTACTTTGCTAATCAGAGATTAGTAAAAAGATTGCCAGTGCCTATGGTAGAGAGTGTATCGCATTTATACCCTTATTTGAGCACACTGTCGTGGCAGACCAGTCGAACTATAAGCACGTTTTTAGCAGCGAAGAGAAAGACCAAAATGTGCTTACGATAGGTACCTCACAGTGGGGGAAGGAATATGTACGTATACATGGGTATAGCTATATATGTTTTGGCTGGCTCCTGACTAAGCTCTTGGGTCTCTCGGCTCTTGGCTCTCGCAGCTCTCGCATGCATGTATACCTATATACACATAAGTTCCCAATGTGCAGTGTTGATGTGTTCCCTCAAAAAAAATTTTATTTTAAATGCTGGGCACTTAAGTATGTTATTATGTCCAGTCAAATATTACTTGTTAAATAGGTAAGTTTTAAATGCTTATATAGCTAAATATTGCTAAATAATTAATTTTTCCTCAATTGAAATAACAAATCAAGTAATAATAACGTGAGTCCTAATATTTAATGACAATTCTTGGAACTTCTCTAGAAAATTGTTATTTTTATAACTCAAATAATTTACGTAACTACAGCTACAAAGAAAAGAAAAAAAAAGATTTACGTTGTAAATAACTACGTGCTCTAACGTTACAAATTATCAACCGTTTAATGAATCTTTGCCTATATGAAGTTTTTTAATGACATACGTGCTCTTGGCTTTGACTGTAACGTTTATTTAACCATAAATAACTTTTCTCGAATTTAAATGTTGTTCTTCGACACATGTAACCTTTCCAATATGAATAAGTAATTATTGAAATATTTAAAAAAATTATAATATTCTGATTTGAGGTACAGAAACTTGAATTTAATTACCAATACAGAAAAAAATTGAAACCTAATCTTAAACCATGGAACTTTATCATTAACATATGTCACTTTGAATACTCTTAAAAACACTGTGCCAATAGTCGGGGTAGCTAAGTATCGCAACGGATACTTTTGTACCACTGATTACTCTAGGGTTTCAATCTCCGTGACGGCATATGTTTTTTTTTACAATTGTTTTTCTTATTTATTTATTTTGATTTTACAAAGTATAAAATTTTTTTTTAATAATTATAATTTTCTTTATGTTCATGTTGCGTAACGAATTTTCTTAGTTGGTTTGTAAGTTAGGGGATTTTCTCAGATTTAAATTAATTTTTGTAACAATATAATGCTTACTATGGTTTACATGCTTATTAACATTTCATCCTTATTTAGAGAGATGTACAACTATTATTAGTATATTTAAAAATTATTAAAAGGTATAAAAATAACACTTAGTTATTTTACAATGGTTTGATTAAGTATTACCACTTTTAAAGGGTGTCACCCCTTTTATAACCTTATCACCAATCACATAAAATGTTGTTAAATAATTAAAATGACTAATAAGTATCAGAAAAATTAAACAATAATTCTTTTTGGATGATTTTTTAATCAACAAATTAATATAGTTGGATGTCGTAGCACAAGCTCTCACAAAGAGCAGTGTTCCTTTGCGTTTTTTAAAATAAACTAACTAAGAGAATTCGTTACGGAACAGAAATATAAAACAATATAATGATTCCTAAAAAAATTTTGTACTTAGTAGTATCGAAATAAACAAAAAAAAAAATGTAAAGAAAATAATATGCCGTTACGGAGATTCAAACCCTAGAGTAATCAGTGGTGCAAAAGTATACGTTGCGATACACAGCGTCCCCGACTATTGGCGCAGTGTTTTTTAGAGTATTCAAAGTGACATTTGTTAATGATAAAGTTCCATGGTTTAAGATTAAGTTGTAATTTTTTTCTCTATTGGTAATTGAGTTAAAGCTTCTGTACCTTAAATCAGAATTATTATAATTTTTTTAAATATTTCAATAATAACTTTAAGGCCAAGAGCACGTATGTTATTAAAAAAGTTCTAAAAGGCAAATATTCATTAAACGGTTGATAATTTGTAACGTTAGAGCACGTAGTTATTTACAACGTCAATTTTTTTTTTCTTTTCTTTGTTGCTGTAGTTACGTAAATTATTTGAGTTATAAAAATAACAATTTTCTAGAGAAGTTCCAAGAATTGTCATTAAATATTGGGACTCACGTTATTATTACTTGATTTGTTATTTCAATTGAGGAAAATTCAAGTATTTTGAAATATTTAGCTGTATAAGCATTTAATACTTACTTATTTAACAAGTAATATTTGACTGGACATAATAACATACTTAAGTGCCCACCATTTTAAATAAAATCTTTTTTTGGTACGCACATCTTGGTCTTTCCCTTCGCTGCTGAAAATGTGCGTATAGTTCGAATGGTCTGCCACGATGGTGTGCTCAAATAAGGGTAAAAAAGCGACACAGTCTCTACCAAAGGTACTGGCAATCTTTTTACTAATCTTCGTTGCTAACAATGCACTGTAATTTTAATAAGTACATAACATTATTCCTTACATTAAATTCAAGATCAAGCATGCTTTTCAATGCACTTGTACAAAATCTAATATTGGCTCACAATGCACCTAGAGCAATTTCATCACACAGATATGCTATTTTTATGTCCAATTTATTGAAACAACTTATAAGAACCCTAAGAACCAATCATCGAACTACATCAGCATATCATTCCGAAACTAACGGATCACTAGAGTAAATCATACAGCCCCAGCTGACTTTGCAATAACTTACGCTGAAACGTATGCTGATAGGAATAGTTTGGCCAAATTTGTAGCTTGCACTTAGTTACATCCTGAGTCACTACAGACGAATGACACTGTCAGTAAAAACGCAATCAATTTGTGAAATTCATACTATACGTAATGTGTAACGAGACACAAGCTCATACGACAAGTGGAGCTTATAAGTCACTAACATGCATGTGTTAAATTAGTTTTAAAGTAAGTATTTTATAATATGCTGATTTATCATGCAACCAGCTTTGTTACCAGAATACTTATTTAGATAAAAATCGTACAATACAGATTTGTATATTTGTCACACTTGAACTTGTATTTGGTTTTTCTCTTGTTGCTGATGCAGGCTTGGATCATCACTCGTAAAATAAATTAAGTACACTTGTCAGAATAGCGGGATTGGATCTGTTGTATTGTTATTTCCTAATACATTAAGTCATAACATGAAACATTATCGTGTGAGCCTACTGTTTTGATATCATAGCAGTTGCAAGAATATTGCTTACTAGTTAATCTCATTCAACCAAAGGGCTTATTGACTCGCTCTGGCACTATAAAAACGCACAATCGAAAGAAAAATTATTTTTTTCACGTCTGTCATCTGTCCTCCAAAGTTTTGGTGAATCTTTGACACGTGAGACTCTTAAGTACCTTATACTTATAAGGCATAACGTGTTGGCTAGGGCAACTCAGGTACATTACAAGGACGTCAACAGTCTTGGACTATGCTAGGGAGTAAGGCGCAGCGATGGAGGCCCGCTGAATCATTAGGAAATCCTGAAGCAGCAATAACAACAATTACTAATAGTTTTTAATTATTTGTCAGTAATACAATGAATACTAAACCCTGTTAGAGTGACTGAAGTAAGTTGTGTTTATAGAAATAAACTGTTTTTAACTATTCTAATGAAAAAAGTTTAGTCACTAAAACTATTTATATTATTTAAATAAAGATTTTTATCAATCTTACAAAAACCAATAAAGCTCATGAGCTTCATTCTAAAACATCTATAGATAATACTAAAATAAGTTGGCTAAGACCATATTGTGAAGATGTCCGGTAATAACAACATTTAACACTATGGTACATGCAGCTACAAATTTTATGCTCTATAAACTTTTATTTCTGAGAGTAGAAAAACTGTCTTCAAAGATACCTAAAGAAGAAAGGTGACAAATTTATTCATTACATTTGAAAGATCCCATGAAATAATTTCAGGTAATACAAATTGCAGCAGGAAATAAAAAAAAGATAAATTCATGCATTAATCAGATATGATAAAGAAATAAAGCCCTCATACGTGAAACTAGGAGATTGCATGTTAGTCAAAAAAGTGCATTTAATAAATATAAATTTGATCGCTACTATACTGCATTTCTAACAGTAAAGACAGTTTTAAAGCAAAGTAATGTGTTGCTGAAAAAAGACGTTAGTGAAAACATACAAATGACTTAAAACAAGTTCCTTAAAAAGATTAGTAGTAGTAGTAGTATCCTTATAGCAATAATATCTTACATGTCTTGCAGACAAATAAAAGAGCACTGTAGATTACATTAGTATTCTTAGTGATAATACTGCCTGAAGATTGTGCAGATTCAAACTGTGCTAATCGTGGTAAGTTTAGTACAAAATCACTGAAAATAGATCCCGCAATATACTATGAACGAATCAATATTACAAAACTAAAAGAGCTGATTAGAAGATAGTAATGTGGCTTGACACCATTTGACACATGCTGGAATATGCACATACTTAAGAATTAAATAAAACCTTTTCACATTATAATTCACAATTAGGTTATCCTTATTGTACTTATTGTGTGGAAATAAATCTTTAAAATTTAAAGATAATGCGATGGAAAAACTTAGAGAAACAGTATTGAACGTAACAAATACTGCACGAACCTATTCTGGAGATAACGTTATTCTACCTCTCAGCAAAAAAAAAAAGTTTGACACCTTTTGGATTGTTCAAGGTATTGCTAAGGAACTTTTTGGCTTGGTCACAGAAGACGATGTCAATATTATTCACATTCACATCAACAATTTGCATACTGATAAAAAAAATATATTTAATTTAAAGTACAAAAAAGCTTTGTGTGTGCACCTGTATTATAAAAACTATATGATACTATGAAGCACAATAAGTGTATTTTTTAAAAAGTTGTTGACATCTGACTTCAGAAAAATAGTTTACTCTCGACAGACATTTAATACATTTAAAAGTTTTCCTAAGAAAAACTTAGGCTACCTTCAATAACAACATTCATTTTCACGAAGATCTAATTACCATTAAAAAAGGAATCAAGGGCATTTAAAGTTATTTTTTCCAAAAATATTTTTAACCGTAGCCCAGGATGTAAAGAACCTATCATTAAACCTAGAATATGCAGTACCATGGGAGAATCCTTATGATGAAGAAATAACCAGTTAAAGCAAATTCGATGTTGTGCATAAGGATAAGAGAACAATTGGATCAATTGGAACAAGATATGATCATTGGGTCATATAACATTTTCTACTCGTAAATTGAATCCCTTGTTATTTAAATATACTTCTGACAGTCATGACAACTCAACATGGACAAAAAGAATCTGCCAACATTAACTCAACATGGAAAAAAAGAAACTGCCTATATTAAACTATCGTATTCTGACTTAGAAATAGTAGTATGCTATAATTCGTAATAATGATCAAACTTAGTTATGTTTAATCAATGTGATAAAACAGTAAAAGCTCAAAAATGCTGAGCTATTGAACCATTAGCCGAACTCTGTTCTATGAAGTAATGTGACATTTTTATGCTGTTACGACCTGAATTAGAAGTATGTAAGCACTAAGAAATTATGTTTACACTGAAAATAAAATGTCAATGGATTCACCTACCAGCTGATAATTTATGGTAACTCTCAACACCTAATGAAGAGCAGTTAAGCATTATCCGTCCCAATAGAATAGTTTGACAAGAAAGAGTTAAAGGTATCGATCTTTTACGAATAAATGACGGGTTATTGTAGAGAAACAACACACAAACTAATCTTAACTAGTAAGCATAAGATTATCACTTAGATACAATAAACCTACCGGGTAGAAGTGAACTTGAACTTAAGTGTTTTCTGTAGACCCTTAAAAGACACCAATGCCTTTCATGGTGCTATTAAAACGATTAAAAAACTTTATTTTAATGAACAGGCACAGACAGATAAGGGATATTAAAGGTACAAAACATAATAAACCTAATGGAGGAAACATGAATCCAAAAATTATAGAAAAACAGAGTTCTCTTTTTCTTTTAATACGTTATGACTTATAAAATGGAAGCTATTATAATTATCACTATAATAGTAATAACTATCAACACAGCAAAAAGTTGTTTTTAAAACACTATGAAACAAAGTGTCTTGGAAAAATTCGTAAAACACACCATCACTTTACTGAACACTAAACACCAAGTAAAATTAACACAAGAACCAAAATAACCTGAAATAACTGAACTGTACATCGAAATTGAGAAAAATTAGACAATACCTACATCATCCGAATCTTAACCTTTCATAAAGATACAGAGTTAAATACTCCCACGCCATACACCACAAAAGTTGAAAATATACTTATAAGTCGATGGTATTCTAATACTTTTTTTCTTTAGGGCTTCATAATAAACTCCCACTATAAAATAACACTAAAGTCTAAGATCAACGTAGTTCATCTTTTGCAGAAAGTGATTGAACAGATACAGAAGAAAAGAAACAGCAACGAAGTGCACGTACTTTCAAATTTACATAAATATCCCAATTGAACTAAAACTACCATTTACTTGTTTTTATTTGTTTATTAAATAGCCTGATGAAACACTACATAAGGAATAGAAAATTTACACTTTTTACTTTGAAAATGAAATTTTATCTGTGTCAAACACAAAAGATTTCTTTATCAACATTATCAAAAAATGGTAAAAATGATATATCAAGTATTGATCTAAAAAGACTTACATGTTTTCTGCTGTTAGGTATACAAAAAAAAAAGAAAAAAGACTTCTTTAACAAGCTCTTTTGATTTGGAGAACTAAAGTATTATTATACCGTTAGAGATAGATAAGATAGATTATTCCAAGGATATATAAAATACATGGATTCTGAAAGCGCTATTCAAACATTGTAGAACAATTAACCCAAATATTGCACACGATATGCTGAACCCATTAAAAAAAAAAAAAAATACAATTTGAACAGAAAACTAACTCAGACTTTTTGTCAACAAAAATGTCAGTTGAGAACATATAAAGGGTATGTTATTACATACAGAAGACAACAATGTATACCAATTTCAAGGCCAACTTTTGACAAAATCATTGATTTACGAGAAAAAGAATAGAAAAAACATAAATTACATTCAATGTCCCATTTCAAGCTCTGTAAAAACAATAAGCGAATTCATATTAAGTGCAATTATCAGCATCGCGTAAAGAAGAAAAAATGAAAAAAAATCCGAATACTACGTATCTAGATTTGCTTGAATTTTAAAACTAATAATTAAAGCTCAAGCTACATATGCAGATATATATATATAGTAGATTCAATTTAAAAATATTTCCATAAAAAACTGTATTATTATATGCACAAACCCAAGCATGACTTTTGTTCACTAACATATTTGAACAGAATAAACATGAACAGCATGATCTTACATATTAAACATACACATATATACTAATCTTATCAAGCACGTAAAATGGTCATTAATTACACTTAGATAAATATATTCATTATGGACAATCAAAACCAAAAAATTGTCGAAGTATTGGCTGATGGATGCTGACTTAGCATATTATTGTGGGAAAATTACAGCTGACTAATGCTAAATAAGGTCCTGAAAAGCTTTGAACTAGTCCAGTTCATAGAACAGGAGCCCGGTGATATGGGTGGTTCTATACCAGAGATGTTTACTATACCACAGGAGGTAGAAATTGCGGCAAAAAACTTGAAATTGGCACCAACATTAAAGGGGCTTATTGACTTACAATTTCAACCACTAGATCACGTGAGTGATCAAGCAACACAAACAAAGTTCATAATTCATGTAATAAAAGCAACACTTGAAGATAACAAAAAAGACTGAACAGCCTCGAAATAACGATTTGTAAGAGTAAACTGGATAGGGACTAAGGTAAACGTTTTTGTAAAAAAACCTTACATTACCAATTATACTAATAAATTTTTTAAATACAAATATTTAATTAATGATATCTATTTTACAACCAAACCACAATAATAAGAAGATATTATTCATGTTTATATAGTATATAAAAATGCTAAATAAGCAAAAGTTATATAAAGCACAATAGTATATTGCATAAATCAGCAGCCAAAAGATTTAAACATAGAAAATACAGGAGACTTAAATACTTATGCAAATACGGGAAACAAAAAAAACATTAATGACAATAATAATCCTCAAGACCATGATCCACTTTGTTGGAAGGTAGTACCAAAGGTGCCAGCTGTTACAAATCCCGATAAGCGGACCTAATTGTTATTGACTTTCGGTCTTTTAAGTCATCTTAACTACTAACAACTGCGGGATATCGCGCATGATGATGGGCAACAATTGTATCTTAGCTTTGCTACTTATCGTAACAAAGTATTTATAAACGAATAGTCAAAAAAACTTCGATAGAACAACACATCTACCGTGTAAAAACTGTATGTATAAAGAATGATCTTGAAGTGAACTGTCATTTATGCCAAATGCATATAAATTTGAAAAAGATTTGACTAGCACGTAAAAAAAATGTCAGTACCCGTATAGTGAAATATGACTGGCACTAAAGTCTATGCCTTACGACAGGCTTCACATCAAACCTTGATACCCTTAATAAATTGACCGTTAAAAAATGAAAAGAAAAACAAAGGAATGAGAACAAGAAAGAAAACATAAACCTATAACTAATCATAATAATTTCTATTGTCCTTAGCTTATGCATAATCCCACGTACGAGGTATGTCCAAAAAGTATTGGGCCTACCTCTACAACTAAACGCCGTAGTGTTTGAGTGACATCTGTGGTGCATAAATGTGAATAATAAGGCCTTACGAACATTGTGGTTACTCGTTGATACCTTTCGAACGCATAAATCGTGCACAGTATGTCTTTGTTTACAAAGTTACTTTGGAGCTTTGTGGATTTCGTGATTGTAAAAAAATGACTAAAAAGCAAGATCAACGAATTTGCATTGAATTTTGATTTTAGTTCGGAAAAACGCGTTCTAAAGCTATTTAAATAATGCAGAAGGCTTTTGGAAATAATTGTATGAGTAAAACGCAAATTAAAAAGTGGCTTAATCGTATCAAAGAAGGCCGTACTTCTGTTCATAGTGATCCTCATTCTGGCAGACCTTCGACGACATAAAATTGGATAATATTGAGCGGGTGTCACTTGCGATTGAACAAGATGGTTGTATGACTGTGTGGGAACTGGAAGAAGACCTTGGAATACCGAAACTACAATTTGGAAAATTTAAACCTTAAATATACAAATGACACGCGTGTGTGCGAAGTTCATACTAAAATTGCTCAGCACAGAGCAAAGCACCTCTGCTTAGAAATTGCACACGAAAACTTAGAAATGGTCAACAATGATTATACTTTGTTTTGAAAGGTTATCACTGATGACAAGTCATGGGCTAATGGTTATGATCGTAACACAAAGCCACAGTCTTCTCAGTGGAAGGACTGGATCGCTAAGACCAAAAAGAGCACGTCAAAATCAAAGTAATGTTGAGTCAATGTTAATTGTTTTTTTTGCAATGATAAGGTATTGTACACCACGAATATGCATTAACAGGTCAGACAATCGATAAAGAATTTTACGTTGAAGTTTTAAAACATTTGTGTGAAGCAGAGAGAAGAAAACGTCCGAATTTTTGGTCAAGTGTCTCCTTCATCATGATAATGCACCAGCACATTTATCGAATCTTGTGTAACAGTGTTTGACTAAAAACAGTATTACATTACTGTGACAACCTCCGTACAGTCCCAACATAACTCTCTGTGACTTATGGCTGTTTCTAAAACTAAAAAAACCACTTTAAGGACATAAATTTGATGACAAAATGACGGTTGAGAATAATGCTACGATAGAACTCAAAGCCATCCCTAAAAGTAAGTTCCAAGACTGTTTCAAGGAGTGGAAACATCGCTAAAACCATGTTGTTTTATAAAATAGGAATTACTTTTAAAAGTTGCCATGCATTAGATAATGAAGAATAATGCCAGCGTGGAGTTGAAGAGGTAGGCTCAATACTTTCTGGACAAACCTCGTTAACGTCATAATTTTATAGAGTAATTGTCACCTCCTTATTAAACATCACGATATTAGTACGTGGAGAACGCGATGCGCATGCGTGTCCATCACATAACCTCTTGGATGAGTGATGTATAAAACTTTTCGACATAACGTGCGTGGGAAACATGATTTAGAACCATCCAATGTGGCTCTGCAAGAACCTTGACGTACACTCACATTCGCATGAGTGCGCAGAACGAACTGTGAGTCAGATGTGTAAATTGAGGTCTTTAGAGTCACAATAGATGGCTTACAATTGAGTCTGTCTGCATGGTGTGTCAAAAAGTATGTTACATGTATACATACAAAAAAATATAATAATCATGCCTCTCGGATGCTCATGTTGGTTATTTGTACCCTAATAATTTTTAGTATTGTTTAAGTTAATTAATATTTATATTTTAAGGACTATGGATCTGCTCATTGCCGCATTTTTTAGTTGCATAAATTTACAAATAGCTGCAAAAATCTGGAAAAACATTGGCTTGTCAATAACTCTACTAATGGTGGATTCGTGAAGTGGACTAAGCACTAAGCCGACTTGTGAAGCGAACAAATACTTTTTGGTTACGGTAAAAGAGCGTGACTTCTAATGTAAATAAGAAAACTGCTAAACAGCATTATCACTTTAACTATTGCATTGGAATCGAAAAGGTTATACCTATACGAGAAACATACAATTGCATTGAAATTTTTTTTTTAAGATCCAGAAATAAGCTCTTGTTTCTTAATAGTTTCATTTTTTTGCTACAAAGTATGTATGCATAGAAATTGTGGATGAAATAAAAACTTTTATTGAGAAAAAATCATTTCTTATTTAACAATCAATAATGTATAAGTTATGTATAGACTGTGACATTTTTTAAGTAATTTTGAGGTACAGTTAAATAATCTTGCTCATGCAATAATTAACAAAGCTTTTTATCACATTTTTACTTGCACTGTTAAGCTAAAGTACTACATTGTTAGCCCAGTAAGGAACAGTACGAACCTAACTGGGATCCTACACTGAGAGAAACCTAGCGCGTGATCCATCCTTAAGGTGGCGCGATTGAGCTGCCGCTTGTTTGGAACGCACGGACTGACTGACGCACCAGACTAGCGCGTCAGCTGCACCACTAGACTGGCTTGAGCGTTGAGCTGTTAGGCTAGCGCAAGTACTGCATCATACAGTGTACCATACGTTAAGCATGAGAATAAAATCGTATCTGTATTTATCCGTCGATCAAAATGTGATAAGTTTAAACGCATTATGACTCAGAAAGCCACTTTGTTTCATTTTCCATTTTTAGAAACTTGTTTATTTTAATCAAAAATTTGAACTAAAATATTTTTACGAATACTACCACTTTTATCATGAAAAAACAAATATTCCAGCATACGGTGACTAATAACAAAAATAAAATTTTTTCCTTATTATTGTAGCCAGTATACTGTTTAAACAAACTCCACTATATCTTAAATCCCCTGTCAACCCGGCAATACATACTAAACGATTTATGAATATAGTTAATATAGGTGAAAGTTGTTAATTTTTTAAAATTAAACTTATTTCCGTTATTTCATTTAAATAAAGGCAAGAGAAGAATATCACTCTTATTATATTAATATAAATGTACTGTCTAATAAAAATAAGGTTATGTGAGTTAAAAAAAAGGTCATTTACCATGACACCGCTTCATAAAGTCATCGGAATATGCTGTATATCTTTGAAAGAAGTGGTCCATCCTTCATTTAACAAACATCCGCAATAAATACTGAAGCATTATACGTTACATGAAATAGTTATAAAAAGAGTAAGTATTTATATACGGGTTGCTGTACTATATACCAAGTGCTATACCGTATGTTGGACTGGCTGACGGACTATAGATACATTTGGTAGCTGCACTATGTAAAGTACGTAATGACGATCCACACTGGACGCTCAGTCGGCCCAAGTGGTGCAGCTGATGCGCCACTGATATAGTCAAGGGCTGCTTGGTTAATTCGCGCAACGGCTGTACTTGTGGAGCAGCAGACGCGCGAGTTCTTTCTCAGTGTATGTACACCCTTCTATCCAAGCACTCACTCTGCATATAAAATAAGTGAATAAAAATCATGAACTACAGAGACTTGCTATATAATTAATGCATAAATAATAGAAGTAACGCATTTACATCTATTAAAAAAATTAGAGTCCACTTTAACTACCTCAAAAAGTTGCAAAGCTGTTTTGGCACGATCAAGAAGACCTTGGCTATTAAATTTTTATCAAGTAGAGTGAAAGCCCGTTAATGTTGTCAAAGCATTAGTGTCAAAGGATAAGATTTCAGTTCAAATTGACTACTTCTTAAAAAATACAAACAACAATATAGTTCGACAGCCCATTGTACATTTTGCTTGAGTTGATTCATTAAGCGAAAAATATTCTATCAAACAAAGATCTCAATTTTAACATAAATGATTTATGGTTGATTCGAAAAAATTTTCTGGAAAGACAATTTTTACCTTCTTACCTCTCTATAGCTTTTCAAACCAAGTTTCACAGTAATCTGAGTTAGTCACATGATGCATGCATATATGTATGTACGTATGTATACATGTATCTACGTAATAAAATTTTTCAACCAACTCAAGTAATTGTTATCCAACTGATTTTAAATTTTGTAGGTAACCTTAAGTTCAATGTTAAAGCCAATGCATTTAAAGGGTTTTTATCAGAGAGGAACATTTAATCTGAACGTTAACTATAGTACTCTAAGAATAAAAATGAGTTCTCCGGATTTGTAATACATAAAGTTCGCTTGTATGTGTTTATCAACAACAAAGTTATAGGTTACAATATAATACGACTTTTTTGTCTAACTCATTTGACTCTGTTGTGCAATGCAGGTGCTTTGTAATGAAATAAAATCTTTTAATTAGAAAAAAAGTTGTTTTTTGCAAAAAATTTAATAAGTTTTTTTTTTGAGCCATCTTAACGATACAAGTGGTGAAATTCTTGAATTCCAGAGTCGTAGAACTTATAATAATGCATTTTTTGTTTGTTCTTATCATTTTTGTTAATCTTGTTTTCATAACAATGTTAAAAAATAAATCGTTTTAAAATACTAAGAAAGTTGACGTATAGCGTACAATTTATTTACGTGTCATTTGGTTACATGTACTTTACAAGATTTGTAGATGTTATTCAAATAGGCTTATGCGTAATTGACATTTATATCTTCAGTATTATTCTAACATCAGATACAACACAAAGCGTTTGAAAATTTCTGACAAATTGATTTCTCATTTGTATAACTATTACATTATTTGACATTTAGTAAGATATAATATTGAATTATAAGAATGATCTCAAACTAAATGACACTGAAAACTAAAATTATACTTTTATCTCTGATGAACCAGGGATTGGTTGAATCACTTATGCAAGACCTAACGTTTTGCATGAATCGTTTAGCCACTTGTCATGCATATAGAAACTTTGAAGACAAACTTAACTGGTGAAATTTATTACTTATGTTCATTTGTCGAAGTGCAAAGCGTATTGCATTTTCTGCATGACATAAATAAGAAATAAACTATATAATAAGAAAATGTTGTTTAACAAAATTTATAATTGTTGCTACTTTGTTATTATAAAATAAAATAGAAGTATTACTTTTTAACAAATTACATTCAAATAACTTTGTTTTACACGTATGATGATTAATCTCTTATCAACTGTTCAGTATGAAACAATATATCTATATATATGGCCATGGTATTACAGGTACAGTATTTTACGTTACGGTTACTTAATTCTGGGGCTTGATAACACAAGCTTTTAAATTAAAGTTTGAATATTATTATTTTTACTGTATTATTTACTATGTAAAATAATGAAATTTCAAAGTATTTAAAACTTATTTTAGGATTCACTTAACTGCGTTTGCCTTATTTTATCAGATAAAAAAGAACCTTGAAAATATCCTATATTTCTAGCCGTTAGTACGGCAACTACTTTCACGATTGTTTTACCACGTGATAATTTTATTTAAATATTCTTTTTCAATTAAGTTTGAAGTTATTTTTTCCATCATAAAGACAATCACAAGTACTTATAGAAATTCTTTCATAAGTTTTTATGTGTGTTCTTGGCTGAAAATCGACTACAAGATCTTAAGAAACTTTCTGTATCAATTCATGTAAATAACTATAGGGCAAGTTGTTAAACCACTAATATACAAAATCGATTATTTTTTACAATAAATTTAACTGTCAAAAAAATTTTTTTAAATAAATTACAACGTTAAATGTAAGCTATTTCAGCTCACTGGGATCTTTTGATTTTCCTTTTATTCATAATTATATTAACACAATGATTTCTCGTAAGTGACGAAATTTTTAAAATTATTGTTCTTGTTAAATTATTTCTCAGCATACTTTTAGTGCACACGTAAAAACCAGTTTCATTGTTGACATTAGCAACTCATCAAAAAGCAAGTTATTTTTAAATACATGATATTCAGAGCAATATTTCTGTGATTTCATAATCTTATTGCATTATTAGTAGATTACTATGTAATTAACATTTTAGTTTAAATGGTGTTTATTTTAAAGAAACTAAACAAACTTTTTTTATAGTCATTTACAAGTAAAAAAAAAATATTTTACAAGTGTCTAACATTTCAAAACGAATTGGATGAGAGATGTTTCCATGGTTACAGTTGCAATAATATAGGAGTAGCACTAGTGTTACGTAGTATTGACTTTCATTGTAGTACGTCTATACTTCACATACTATTCCAGTACTTTTTTTACATTTAGTTTATGCAATAAAGAAGACACATGGCATTAACTCTCAACTTTTAGTGATACAAAATATACATGTAAGATAAAATTTTTTATTTATGTATAGCTTACGTTGAATAGCATATTTTGTATCTAAGCATAATAAATAATCTATATATTTCATTTAATAATCAATACACATGACTAATGTTTCTCAGGGAGTATATTAAACTATGTATTATACAAAAGTTGATAATAAGCGTTTTGTTCAAATTTTGTCTATTAAGAATAAAAAGTAAATGAACAAAATTAAACGCCAAAAAGTACAATATTTTCTATGACATATAAATAAAAAAAACATAAAAACTACACGTTGTAGTTTGATTTAAGTTTTAAGGGTAGTAATAAGCTTAAGAAAATGATTTTTCATTCATAAAAAATAAATATCATAGATTTACATACTCACATCTATTTCAGTAACCAAAAGTGTTAACGAACTACTTTTTTCATGGTACTTTATGCTTGTGCAGTAATAATCTGTTTTGATAAGAAAGTTTTAAAAAAAAGTTTCAAAAGTTCACCCACATCTAAAAATAATTGTGTTAAGGTAGTTTTGCATAAAAAGAAAACAAAAAGATCATGGTAAGTCTAAATAATGAACGTACAGTGTTATAACTAGACGATTTGAAAAAACGTCTTATACTATATAACTTAGAATGCCTAATCAATAATTTTTGGTATTGATGGCTATAATACTCAGAGAATAGTTTTTATAAGAACCGATATAAGAAATTTTGTACCAAATTTTAATTGATTTTTGGCCAAAAACTAACATGAAAACTTTTAAAAGAATTCACAGAAGTACTTATGACTACTTTTCTGACAAGACAAATTAGTTAAAAGTTAATTAGGAAAAAATATAGCAAGAAGATTACCACGTGGTAAAACATCCATGAAAGTAGTTATTATACGGAAAGCCAGAGTTATGGGGCACATTAAAATAGTTTTTTTCCCGTAAAATCAGACTTATGCATTTATATAAATTCTGAAATAAGTTAATGCTATTCAATCAAAAGCTTTCATAGTATGTAAAAAATGATATAAGAACTTATTTAAAAATTTAGATGATGTTTTTTACTGTACTATTTGTTATGAAAAATAATCGATTCTTGACCTTAACCTCTTCTATACCTATCTAAAAGTTATTTAGGTGAATTCATATATGATAAACAAGTCAAAACCTTAAGCGTGAGCAACTAATGCTCATCGTGATCTTTTTTTATTTTTTTACACATAACTATTTTTAAAAAATACGTAACTATTTCTGGGCCTTGTATCTCTCTCTGGTCATAATACGATTAGTTGGGACACTCTGTGTATTTAACAGTGCTTATTGACAGAGTAAGAAGGTAAAGCCACCAAATTTATAACTGTAGTAACATGTTGAAAGTACTTCTCAGTAGTAACAAGTTGGGAGAACTGTTTCTCTTTCACACAAACAAAGCAAAAATAAGTCATTTCAAACTGCTTGAAATCTAATGTATATGGTTTGCTTACACCTACAACGTAATTTTTATCAGTTATTAAGTACATTATGTAACACCTCTTAAATCTTTCAATTCTTACACTTTTTGCATTTATGTGTCAACACTGCCTCATGTCTGTCTGTTAAAACAAAATAACAACTCTAAACTATGTATGAGTATAGTATCTGTATACGTACGAAGCTTTTTTTCGGAATACGTTAAAAAACTAATCAGAGCACAGGTAAAAGTAATCTATATAGCCTGCGTAACTTATTAACTCATTTTTTTCGAACTTCACTATCGATGTACAGATGCTTGGCTAATGCTTTATACGTCTGTGTGAATTCAAATGAAACTGATATTTTTTGTATTTTTGATACATCTTTGTGGGCTGGAGGTAAAAAATTAAACGAAAAGTTTTAGCCAATTTCCAACATTATTACAATTATGCAGCAAAAATTTATGATTTTTTTGCTTAAACATAAATTTAAAATCACCATAAATACTCAAATTCCTTAGTTATAAGATAAATGAAACAAAAGTACAAGTTTTTATAAATTTCCTCACTTGAAAAAACAATTGCAGCTCATAAAAATGAGGCAGCAGTTGGTAGAAAAATAATTTTGACTTTAGATGAATTTAATATTATTTTATGTAAAAAAAAAACTGATTCCAACAAATAATAGTGTGTTTAAAAATAAGAAAAGCAAAAAAGTACTATAAAATATAACAAATTTTTTTTTAATGATTGATGTGTATATGTGTCTGGTTTGAAGAAATGTAGATCTAATAAGTTTAGGGTACCTTATCGGATAAATTTATTAGAAAGTCAGAAAAAAATCGAAGGAGTTGGAGAAAAAGAATTTAACTCACTTTGTACTTGAGCACTAGCAAAACTCGTTTGTATGGTACACGAGTGATCGTATCAGTCGACAAATATGACTGATACTTTCAGATGCTTACTTGTTATGCATGCATTTTTAAGATTTACACAACTTGTTAAGAGGAGTTACAGAAGGGAATAAGTAATTACCACAGAGCTTGTGTGAGCTTGTATTAAATAAAACGTTGATTTTTGCGTTTTCTGCATAAAAATATGTAATAAAACATGTCATATTTGTCTACGGCTAAGATCCCAAGCGTAACGTACTAATCTGTTTAGCTAGTGGTCAAGAATGAAAAGAGTTCAATTCCTTTCCTGAAGTTTCTTGTTTGTTTCTCATTTTCTAGGACATATGTACAACAAGGTGTAGTCTACATACATACGCACACAATGTATGATAAAAAAAAAATTAATATAAGTGACAGTAAAGTGTGGGAAATGTAAGCTTATTATTATTTTTTCTTACTACTTTCAAAGCACACAATCACATCTTGTAATCTACTTCTTAATTACAAAAACTTATAGTCGATTCATCTGAAGTCAAAGTTATACGTCTATCGGCTATCACCTCTCTATTTTTGTGAAGTGATTACTCAAGCAATACTTTGATAGATGCGTTGTGCGTGAGAGTAAATCAAGGATTTCAGATTGGTGACCTTGAGAAAAAGTGTGACGAAAGTGGATTTTGCATGTTACTCCTCCTTCGCTTCTCCCCCCTGACGTACTTACAGTTGACTCTGTACCACACAACACCTCGCACTTTAATTTTATTGATTTTATTCTTTTTCCTTTAACCAATTGTACAATAAGAAAAAAAATAAAATGAAAAATAAAAAATAGTGGCCGAAAATACTTGACCCCTGACCTCTGCTACACTGCATCTTGCCTTGTAGTTCGTAATATATATCTAATGTAAATTCTTGAAGTGAAAACTTCTTTAGGCGCACCTCAGTTGGGAACAAAAATGGTAAAAATGTACGTACGTACGTACGTACAAATATATTCTGCAGCTTGGTGATGCTTGAGTCTCATCGTTCGTCTTCGAACTCCGATACATATATGTATTTAGTCAGCATGTACTGTTATACATATTCCTATTGCTATGATGCCGTGTAGTCTGTAACTGTCTACGTATACAGTGTATAGTGTGTACATGCACGTATGTATGTGTGTGTAACATGTTTGCAGAAACAGAATTATGGATGTAACCATGCAACAATAAAAGTGTGCATGTATGATAAGTGTGCGTGTGTGTACTTTCTACTTTTACTGTGCAAGTGTGTAACTGTGTACTTATTTGCCTGCGCGCATGTGTACGGAATAGAGTACTGAATATTAATACTATTTACACTAGTTAACATTAGTATTTTAATAGAATACATTAACAAACAATTTTTGCATTTATAGCAGATTGATGCAGACAGCCAGTATTGAATAAACGAGTTTTTTTTACTATAGTATGACCTCCAAATATTACAAAATACGGTATATCTTTGAAAGAAAGCAGAATAGAGCAAAAATAACGAGTTTTACACGCTTCCCCAAGATTAAAAAAACATTGTGGCCACAAAAAGAGAGGCGTAAAGTTATGAAAAACATAACCTTTATTTTGGATGTTTTTCATGTACCTTCATAAAATGAAGAGGGGAAATCATTAAAATTTTTCTTTCTGAATACTTCATTCACGATTGAGGTGATTTGTGACTTAAGGACGTTTTGCACATAGTTATTGGGGAAAGATTCTGAAAAGTGAGAGCAAAAATTAGGAGATTCATACACGTCGTGTAAGTGCAGTCTTTAGTAATTTTTCCTTAAGGATGGTTTTTCTGAACCTTTTAAGTATGATGGTATTCTAGGTAAAAAATATGAACTAGAAATAAGTATGTAGGCATATTAAACGGATGTAAGTGTGATGTTTGAGATGTAGTCAACGTAGGTAGAAGGAAATCATTTAGAAATAATCAGAAGATTCGATGAAAGCTGACAGTCTTCTACTGACCAGCATTTATTGTTTATATTGTATTGTGTTTTAGTTAATTGTTTATTATTTATTTGTCAAATACTAATATGTGACTTGAAACTACACCCACGTAACGTAGGCATACTTATTCTCATGATTATTGCACCACCTTTGTAAATAATATTTATTGTTTTACAGAAGGTATTTTTATACTAATAATTGTATTGTCTGCCATATAGTTCTATAGAAGTGTGACTTTATACGTGGGTACCAAAGCACCCCCTGTCCACTGGCTTTTTAAGTTAAAAAAGTTATATAAACTTATATTCTTGATCCATCTGTTTTCAGATTAAAATGATTTTATTTTTCAATAATTTCAAGATTATGTTGCAGCAAAACCAGTGAAGACTTGGTGCTTGTGTTCTTAAGTATAAGATTATACTTCTGTTTTATTCCATGGTAAACAATACATAAATATAAATACACCCCATATAAAACAATACTTTTAACCCAGGAAATGCAATTATCCTTGAGACTAGGATATTCATTAATAAGGTGGGGTGGCAATATATACTTTTATATTGAATGAAGGAAAATTTATAAAAGACACAATATCTCAAACAAGTTTCTACGCTGATAACGTTTTAAACGTCACGTTCTTACCAGTCACATAAGGTTACACACCTTTTTCAGTCACAAACAGAGCACCTACGATGAATTTTTAAAAGAAGAGATAGAGAATAATAAGTAATAATTTTTAATAATCACTGTTTATTTAAGAAGATCAAATTGATGATTAACATGCTGTTAAATATTTATCTTGCAAACAGTGGTTATGTATGCAAAATAAATGAATAAGAATAAACAATGGATACCCATAAAAACCATTTATCGTAACTCTGCAGAATGTTTGACCTTTTGAGCAGATTTTTTTTTGGATTATATTTAAGAAAATCATACAATAGGCTTATATTACCTTCAATGAAAAATATATGAACTTTTGGTTCTTATATTTCAAGAAATCTGGAGAAAGCTGCATCAGTTACAGTACCGTACCTTGCAGTTGATTTGGAGGGGTCACTATTTAGGCACAAATTAAATATACTAAAAGGAAGATTGACAGATGGTTGATGATCTTTCAAGCCACAATTTATGTTAAAATTATCACCTCATATTAGGAGCAAGTCGAGTAAATGTTCCTCTAATACTTCGGAATTAACTTTGCTACATGAAAATAAATGTGTGTGCAAAAATTCTACTGTGAATGTTTTTATTTGGTGATACATATACCACAACCATGAAAATTTCTCTTGCATCTTCTAAAAGACAGTGTGCTTAGCAGATATTGCATACACGTGTAGTTACTATGTTAACGCCTCTTGCATGTCTCACATTAATGTCCATATTTAAGGCACAGATATAAGAAATATCTGCTTTGCTTGGGTTAGTACCAACACCTACTGCTCTGACATTATGTCGTTTGAATTGTACAATACAATGTTAAAATTAAAAATATCAATAGTGTGATGAATATAAGTCTACATTTCTGATAACAGCAAGAAGTTTCTTTTGTAAATAACCATATCTTAAGTTTCTACAGCATGTTTTCTGAGGCTTTGACAACTTCACGAAAAAGATGGCTTACATTATTTATTATGATAATAAAGTTTTAACTCACTTGGGTAATGGTTTATAAGTTTATAAATTTTTTTTGTAAAGATATTGCTGATAAATCACACTTTTGACCATAGTAAGACTTCAAGTCATATTTTTTATGGACAAACAAAAGTCCTTGTTAATAAGTTACTTACAAGAGATCTTGTTTCAATTAGTAAATATTATTACCACCAAGAACGTTACCATTGTTTATTTAAGTGAGTTATGAAAAAAATTTTTTGTTTGCTTGTTTCTTTACTTAAGTTGATTCATAACATTTCAATTGATACCATTGAACTGGTCTAATAATATTTTGCTTTAGCTGTTCGTGTATACTGATAGCTTAAAATGGACATGGTTAACTCTAGTTACCGATTAAAATTATGTCTAATTCACCAAAATCAGTACTAAAGTTACCTGTGCCTTGCTTGATTGATTGATAATAAGTTCTTTAACGTAGTTGAATAATGTTATGTCTTGTTGGACAACACGTCTCGTAAGGAGGAGCAGTTTTACTGAAAAAAATTTTTTACATTTTATGGACAGTTGTACCATCAATACACGGAGGATAATTGTCCTAAATAATCACTGTTCTCCCATGCAAGCACTGAAAACTTGGATGAAAATAAAAGAGCATCATCAGTAAGCATGTATGAACAACAAAGTATGATGTATGACACGTTATTTTAACGTACACTGATAAAAAAAAATTAAGTTGTGTGTGCACGGTTACTTTGCGTATAAATATATCGTACACGACACAGCGTACACTGAGATTTTCGATGTACGACGCAGGATGCATCCAAAATCTTGGTGAAACTTAAGGTACCGTGTAGGATATTTATAAGTTGACCCATTAGAGGTTATGTGGCTCGTATCATATGGTCGTGAGTATCAAACGTTCCTGGTTACACAAACGCATCATTAAAACTTTGTACCTTGCAACTTATTGAAAACTCAAACCCTTTCTCAAAACTTCCCGTGTATTAATAACTTTATTGACGTATCATTGTATCATGGTATATGGAAACAAAACTTCAACTTGGATGCAACGCCTCAACGTACACTGGAAATTTCAGTGAATGCAAGAGCGTTCACTGACAACTTTGATGCATGTATTGTGACATCGATATTAGCAATGTATGCACGCAATATAACCGTTTACATACACCTTAATTTTCTGATGTCTGCATGCTCTTGAAATGTTTGTGTCATACATCGTACTTTTTGGTTACAACACAATAACTAACAAGGGCGCTATTTTAAGAATCGACTTTCATTTAGACAATAATCCTCTGTGTAGCAACATTATCTTTTTCTGTTAATACACCCATGATATATGCATTACAATTGCCATACGTGTCACTGAATTGATTGCATATTTCTATGATCAATTTAATAATAAAGGTCTTACCACAGCCAGGTAGGACAGTAAAAGATATTTGTAAAGGTAAACTATTAGCCGTTGAGATATGATATACAACATGGATTCTAAAATTTATCTGTTTTTCATTAGCAAGTATCTTCAATTCACGGGAGATATAAAGTTCAATTATATTTTTACTTTTTTTGGCACAAGCTCCTAATTTATTTGAAGTGGCAATACTCAAATTTAATTTAAAGTCTGTATTTAAATTATTATCCAGTTCTTGCAATAAATAAGAAGCAAGGGTGTTTCCATCTATGTCCGTCATGTCATCTTTATTTGGATTCCCATTCTCTCGACACATCTCTATTGTTCTAGTAATATCTAAATTAAACTTAATTTTTTTCCTTCTATTTGGAATCAGGTCTTTATTATCATTGTAAATTTTAATAAATTTTAATCCATGTGAAACACCATTGTCTTCATTTTTAAATAATACACGTAGAGTTAGCATTTTTTTTAAAGTCATTAGGATCATTACATGCATCGTAATTTCTATATCTAATAGTTCTTAGTTTCTTCTTAATCCAATTTCTAAAGCTGTTTTTCATAGATTTGAAAACAATTTTCCTTCAAAGTATCAGTCAAATTAGCATCGAGTTCATTAATTTCTCTGAGCATTTTTCGAATTTGCTATTATCTGGTAAGCAATTCTACAATTATGTTCGTAACAGCCATAGAATGTAAAACATAGGCTTTTGTAGGAAGTATTGAGCTACTTCTTGATATGTCATTTTAACACCGTTTCATACATCGCTTTTTCAAGTAATTCAACAACATTGAGCTCTTCATGTTTATTTATAAATTCTGTAACTTTTCGTTGTAACTGACTAATGCTGCTGTTTATTTATTGACATACTGAGCAACGTAACCAGCACAAAAGTATTGTTTAAGAATAATTTAAATCTCATAATGTTAAAAACAAAATAATTTAATAGATCATGCAACTTTTTGACGGTAACTTTTCATAAAAATTCCATGGTATTTTCATTCCTGCTGTCAATATTTTGTAGTAATCGCTGAAAATACGATAAAGTGCGGTTCTTTCATAGTCATTTATACTCTTAAATCAAAGTATGTTAAATTCATCCTTATTCTAAAATATTGGTACTCTTTAAGTCCCACTTTTTTTTCATAGAAATTATTATGACAGTTTGTCGAAAAGGCATGAATTAGGATTTTTTGGTGTATTAGCAACAACTGTTTTGCAACACGCAAAAGTATCTTTGTAGTTTTGAAATTCTATACTATTAGAAGCTTTAGATTCACAGACAGAGACTAAAGTATCAATCAAACTGATAGTTTGAGCTTGAATTACATCACCAAAAAGATTTTCTGGAGTATTCACCATCAAAAGTAAAATGTAAGCATGCGGGCTTCCATGATATTAAAATTTTTTTTTTTTTTCATAGTGGAAGATTTTATATGGACTAAATGGAGAAGATCTTTTTGACTACAAAATTTGAGGGTTCACAGTAACGTTAACTAATTCATTAAGATTAACTACACAGTTAACAGCATTTTTGCTGACTTGTACCCTTTTATGAATTAAATTCAACTCTGACAAGGCTTCTTCAATAATTATTTTTTTATTATTTGCCAATTAAAATAAAGTTTGTAATAAATCAGCTCACCCCAATTTATTGGCCGTTAGTGTCACAAATGCTGTTTATTTATCTAATTGTTTGATCATCGCAAACAAATCTCTTTTTCTATCCCACGAATAGCAGACAAAGTTAGGTATTAACGGATGGAAAGTAGGTTGGGTTTTCATGCAGCTGTTTACATAATTTTTAAGTTGTGTTTAATCTTCAGTAACGTTGGCATCATGCCCTATTTGCTCATACGCAACTGTTAGATAGTCTTTTACTTTTAATTGCATAGTTTCTACTTAAAATAAAAAATAACAGGGGGTACATCCTCATCGATCAGAACGTCTCAACCCGCTAACAGCCGTCATAAACGGTGTAACTCTAACACTTTCTTGAAATACGTGAAATCACAAAAAACAAAAATCTGGAAATAATAAATCTCTAGCATGGTTATTGAATAAAATGCTTTGTAGAACATTGCATTTTCCAGGATTAATTCTAGTATAATGATCTTTATTCCAAAGTAATGTTTATTTTTGAGCAATGAGATGTTCTTTAATTGCAACAGCATTTCTTTTATTATTCATACCATCGTAATAATTGAATATTGCGTTTAATTTAAAGAAGATTTAATCCATATTGATGTGACAAAATCTATATGAGAATCGTTGTATTAAGTAACTTAATGAAAGTTGAATCTTTCCTTTATTAACGAAGCCATGGACGTAGCTTAGTTTGTGTATTAACTAATAATTAATATCTGTGCTTGTTATTAACAGTTTTTGGCAAAAAAAAGACCACAATGTTAATAGACACTGGGGCGTCTATGGCTTGATTGAAAATGACACACTGCTTTTTTTCATGACGTAATCTTCGTATATGCATCAATGGTATCTGAGGAAAAGTTAATCTTTCTCTTACAAGATCAGTTTAAGGTCAATTAAAGATAAATTCTGTTTAATTTTTGAGTATCAGAAATAATTATAAACAGCCATTAAAGGTAATTTGATCTTATTGAGTAATAATGTGCAGGTAGAGCATTAATTGATAGATTTAACAACATTATAAATTTTTGTACGACTAACTGTTAGAAGATGAGTAAATTTATATAAAATGTGTAACAAGTTACATATATTGTAAAGCGTAATTACTATGAGTGCAAGATTATATGCATACGTATTTTGTATAGCGATACAGTTAGAGCAGACGGACCATGGACGTGGCCGCACACGCATGCTCTCGTTGGGTCTCTTGGTACGATGAGTGACTACCTTGTATTCCAATTTAATTTAAGTTATTATTGCTGCGTGAACCTGTTTGTTTAGAAATAAGTGTACATTTGTTATTCCACTACATTGAAATACATTTATTCAAAGCTATCAAATAATAAGGAAAAATTTGTGAATATAAAATAGAAATCAGCCTCAACTATAGTTTGTCCAATTTCAGTATTAATTTTTTTTAATTTGATTTTTAAATCTCTTTAAAACCATTAGATATTACGAATGGTGCATGAATAACCTCAATGGTCGTTTGAAAAATTTTTACAAAATTGTTGTGTATTTGTATTATTTCTACTGCTCATAAGAATTACGAGCTACCGTCAAATTACTTTTTATAAAGTTTCTTCAATCATATCTTTATTTTCGTTCATTTTTAAGAAACATTTAAAGTTTCACTTTCCTTCATAAGAGCAGTGTAAATTAACCTATACTCTTACTGTACTAATTAAGTGGGTTAGCGCGATTTCAATAGTAACAGCCAAAAAATTGGGTATTTTTTATTTAAATGAGAAAAAAGAAGTAACAAAAATAAAGTTCATTTGAGTTTCTTAATAGTAATAATCGAGTAAAGGTCCTAAAACGCTAATGCCCTACAGTAAAAAAAAAAAAAAAAAAAAACAGGAAAACTAAACAAAGTAAGAATAAACTCCAACGGCTTTGGTCAGGCTGCAGACTTATACACGTTTAACTCTTAATAAGGGCACTACTATGGGCACTGAGCACATAGGAAGAGGAAAGGGAAAGGGATAGGGAGGCCTCTGAGTATAACGAGGAGGGTAGGAAGAATTGAGTCTATTGTTGCAAGGAGGTCACGGTCACCCATTCCCTTTATGAGAAGTATTGCATGGTGAAAAAGCACCTATAAAAAATCACATATTTGAAGGAAATTCAGCCTCAAACCCCCCTCTATTCCTCCATCCCCCTTCATTCCTACTTTACTTCTAAACAACCTTAACAGTTTAAAAAATGATTGTCATAATGGAGAAAAATAAACTATTCGTGTACCGAAGTAACAATTTATTTCGAAAAAATTGTACATTATAAATTTATCAATTGTGAATTTGCATATGTCTCTTTTAATTTTCTTACCTTGAAAATCAATACAATACCAAGTCAATACAATTTTACAAGTATAAGAAACGTATAATAATTTTTGATGTGTCTTTTTATGTTCTATTACCTTTTCAGGGTTCAAAAAATTTGTTTTGCATAAATTGCAGATAAATCAATCTTTCAAACTGAAATACAATTTTTTATGACAAGTTGTGTTTAAATTATTGTGTGAGTTCAATAACATATTTTTACCTTAACTGCATTGTATGACCTAAAATAAGTAACAAGTTAGATTTTCCAATTAACAATGTCTATTTATTGTAATTTTTGTTACATTTCTAAAGAACCCTAACCACATTTGTGTCCATTTAAAAAACAGAAAATGAGTTTTTTTTAAATTTTTTTATTTTTTAAAATAAAATTTACAAAATTCGAAAATTCACAAATAAGGGATAATATTATGAAATACCAAAATATTTGTAGATGGATGAAAAATTTTTTACTCTTAAAATTTTTTTTAACATTTCTCAATGTGGATAATGTAGATAAATAGGTATCTAAATTTTTATTAAGTATTGAAAAAGTTCGGACTAAACAATATTTTGTGTTTTAAATTTATTTTTGGATTTAATTTGAATGAAAATATTACTTGAATTTTTATATCTCAAAAGGGCAACATATAACTGTCCATAAGAAAATAAATGTTTTTTAACATATAATCTTGCAGAATCAAAACTTTGACTTTGAGATTTGTTAATAGTCATCGAAAAAGCTAATACAAAGAGAAACTGTTTTCTGTACAAAATAAAAGGAAGTGATGAACTACTTGTACTTTATGTTATTTTCAGTAAAAAAACTTTACATTCTTTTTTGTCATCTGTAATTATTTTTGCTTCTATAATACGTTTAGATAATTTTGTTATTTTTAACCTTGTATTATTACAAAGGCCATCAGAAATACTGAAGTTTCTTTTTAACATAACTATTTAATTAATTGTTAAATTTAATTCATGCGGTGGAACTCCTTCTCAAATATCACTTCAAAATTTTATTGGAAAGATTATGTAAATATTATAGCCCATTTTTTTTTTTTTTTTTTTTTTTCAAAGAAGCAAAAAATAGTATAGGTACATAGTATGTCAACCGATCTCCGCACGCGTCAGGGATTAATAGCGATAGCACGCGATATATATTGTTGTTGCATATGCGCTTTAATTTCCCTCGATCAACCGGCCCACGACAATTAAAGCATCTCGGGGGTATAGGTGTGCGCGTGTGTCGAGGCACGTATACGTATATATGGAGCGTACGTACAAAGATACCCGCTGATCGGCAACGCGGGGCCGTTCGTGTGAATTTCACCGGCTAACGCACCAACTGTGTATACGATATATATATATACGTGGTACGCGCTGCGCGGCCGGGGAAAATTATCGCTGGCCTTTTTATAGAAACCGGCGCTCGTGCCGATGCGCGGATAACGTACATGTGTGCGCGCCGAGACCGGCAACGTCGCNTTAACATTATGAAAGAAAGGGAAAACAATAATATAATATACGTTTTCAAATAAAAAATCTTGAAATATATATCAAATTTTTGAGTATTCTTAGTCCTTTTCATAATGTTAAGTTTATTACTATATTCAACTACAGGCAGAGTTTGACAAACATCACCTTCCAAAATAATTAATTTGTTTCCAAACAATGTGTCTGTATTACACAAATCTCTTAGAGTTCTATCAACTATTGCTAAAGCTTTTTTTAGTATCATAGAAGCTTTGTCCCAAATTATAACATTAACTTTACGTAATTTTTTTCTATCAGATTCTTATTTTTAAAAAGCAATTTCAATCAAATTTAAATCCAACAATAATCAAAAAAATCTGGGGTTCGTCATTGCTTTTGGTAATAAAATCGAAACTGTACCTGTCCAAGCCACAGATAGAATTTTTTCGTTTATTGAGATGAAATTACATATTAACGTTTTGTCTAGAAAAGTTTTACCAGAACAACCAGGACCATTAATAAAATAAATTTTGTTTCCAAACTTGGTAATTTTATCAAAAATAAGTTTTTAATCATTGTTCATTTATTAAAACATTTTACAAATTTTGCTGTGTAAAATTCACTTTTAGTTGTGTCATTAACAGAATTTTCTTCCGTGTGTGTAATAAGTTTTGGTAAGCCAAAATCTACGTAATGTTTCTCATAGGAACTAAAAATTTCATTTACTTAAATGTAAAAGAGCTGTATTTTCATTATCTTCATAATCTTCGACGAATAATTTTTTATTTTTAAGCCAAATAGTATTTTCTCAAAAATTCTCAGATATAATGAACCATGTAAAAAAATTACGTAAGTGCAATGGTAATATCACGTTTTTAGCTTCTTTAAACATATAATATCAAAACATAGTAATAGCCATTTCTTAAAATGTATCACAAACAATATTATCAGAAGTTTTCAAATCAGAAACTTATGTTTTACCTTTAACTTTGTTTAGTATCAATTTTAAGTGAAACCGTTTTGGTTTTGTAGACAAACAACATTTGTTCTACCTTTAGTAATATTTTTTTGAAAATATTTTCGCCTTTTCCGTTTTTTCACTTTATCATCAAATACATAATATTCTGAAATATTAACGTACTTTATAGATTTTGTGAAATTGTATATTTTACTTAAATCAAAAGTCTCCATGCTGCGTCCATAGGACTTAAATAACGTCTATCAACGTATAGACTTATTTCATCTTTTATTTCAGAATTCTTGGATTTACTTTCTTTTTCTAATGTACAAAAAATCCTGTCAGTGCCTTTGTGAATGTAATAAAAGATGTATTTGATACTTTGGATAGAAGCACAGCATTTTACATTTATGTAACAATCATATTTTTTAATAAGTATTTATTATAAGGAAACCATTGAATTGATAACCGAAATTCTTATGTTACTGTTCTTGATTTAATAATTATGATTATTACTTGTATTGTTTTTTCTTTGGTATTCAGGATAATCATCGTTTTAAAACGAAATTTCTAGACAAAGATTTTTTTTAAAATTTTTTTTTACAATTTTTTTTGTTTAAATCGTAACAATAAGTGTTTTTATAAGGAGTTTCATGAAGCATGTGTTTTATAAATAATTTCTTAGATTTTTCATTGTCAGTTACATTTTCAGCTGATACATGTTCATCTACATTTTCTGGTTTTATTAATTTCTTGTTAAGATGAAGTGTAACTATAATGTGGGCATGTGGTAAGCCTCTTTTTAGAAATTCTTCTATATCACCATATGTTAGAACTTTACAAAAAGTTTTCTCTTTAATAGTGTCATCTAAAATTCACTGTAATTTTGTATAAAAGAAACGAACCGTTATACGAGAAACGTCCTTAGGAGGTGTTCTTGTGGAAAATTTTTTTAAAATTTCTTTTAGATCCTTTTATTTTGGGTTACACAAAACTATTAAAAATAAATCTGATTTTTCAAATTTTTTCATAATGGCCATAGCGTCTTGGTAATATTCCTACAGTTATTAAAGACTGCCTATATATGTTGAAAGTAAAATAAAAAGATTGCAGACATTTTTGTTTTCGAAATTTTCTGAAATATTTAAAGTGCTATTTAAAATACGAGCCCATAATCCTTGGTAACATTATATATTCGAATTTTTTGATAATTTCGAAAAAAATTTATTCTATTGCTTTCCACCATTAGGGAGGCATATAAAACAATTGCCCAATTAATTGTTCTCTATACAGTGAAGGACTTAATTTTTTAAAGTTTGGTTGATGTTAAAGTCCATACTAATAATATTGTAAAAAGGTTAATTTATCTTTTTCATTTTTTAAATTCTTAGTATAATTTAAACTCCATCCTAAATATCTCCATCATATCAAATTTTTCTGTCACTCCCCCACTGCCATTACCCAGAAAAATGAGGAAAACCTCTTTCGTTGTTTCCCTTACTTGTAGAGTCTTCCTCTGTTCCTGATCCCCACCAATCCCCCCTGCCAATTAAGAGAAGCTTCCCCACACCTTCACTACAGCCTTCCTGCACTATCTGTTATGATGAATCGAAAATGAAAAATTTATCCCACATCTCTGCCTTGTATACCTTACAGTCAGTACTTGAAATTTTATCTCAATGACTTTAATATGGGTCTAGGTGTATTTTTAATCCTGAAATAATTTCTTTCAATTGCATAACAATAGAAATCAAGTTTTTTTTCACGCCATTTTTGAGAAAAACCGATTTTCTTTTTACTTATCAATTTAGAATAAACTAATTTATTTTTCTTATTTTTTATTTTCTTAATCAGTCATTGACAGATTTTTTTCTACGATTCTTAAAAGTATCAAGTTTAAGTTTATTAACCTTTTTTCTTTGTACTATGTTTATCTCGATGTTAAATTATTAAATCACGAAGTGTGTTACATCACACATAAAATTACATATAATAATCTTAACTCACCATTACAACAATATACGTAAAACCGTGTTTGACATGACCGGTAACCCTACGCATCCACAAGGTAATGAGTATCCTTACTCCCTTGAATAAAAAAATTATGAGTATCATTATAGAAATACTATTCTACTTTTTTCAATAGTACTTGTTCGCTCATTACCCTAAATATATTTAATCCTTAAATCTCAAAAAATACTAATATAAGAAATATTACATTTACACATTTATAATGGTATTATAGCCATTAGGAATAATATAAACTTTGAACAAAAATAATCACAAATAACGATAAAATTTTAAAACTAAAATATCCTTTAAAAAAAAACATTGATAAATACTGTAAGTAGTTCGACTAGATTAACTAACAAACTTAAAAATATAATTTTGACGTAAAACAAAGACATATAAAATAGAATAAAATAGCAAGTGAAACTAAGTATAAATGGCTTTGAATGTAGAAGATGTAAGAATCCTATTACCCACCAGTATTAAATATTGTAAAGATCAATGGGAGGCTAGAGTTTGTACTTCTATTGTTTGAGTTTTAAGGTACATATGAGTAGATTTGGAATATGCCAATGTGATGTGCATGTAACCTAAAATGTAAGCACATGTTATCTAAACACAATTAAAAAAGACAAATGTACTATTAAAAAACTCATAAACTGCAAGATACGTAAAAATACTTGGTCGAATGAAATGAAAGGAAGAAGAAAATTTTACGAAAAGCATACAATGATTTACAAACTAACAAATCATGAGAGGACAGCAGCAGTAGAAAATTAGAAACAAACATACAATCACTAAAAGAAATATGCAATTAAAGTATGAAATTAATTTAATAATAAAAAATAATAATAGTTACATTAGTAAAACTAGCAATATAGAATCACAGATAAACGGAGATGAAAAAATTAACTGGAGCAGATTAAATTAAAAATAAAAAATAAAAATAAATTACCAGTAAGCTATATACAGATACCAAAGAAAAACATACGCACAAATAATGGAGACATTCACAAGTTACCAGATGGGCATATCGTATATTTTAATACAAACCATACTATATAAATTAGACCAAAAAAAACACAAATATCTACTAAGGCAAAAAGTGACATGGGAAAAAAATTCACACTGAACTTTTTAACGTTGGAGTGATTATGATAAAGAATCAAAACAAAGTAAGGGTTTGAATTGAATAATAAAGTAAAGAAAAACTCGATAAGCCTAAAAAAAAGTTCGTAAGTTCTCTAGAAAATTAATTCAGAACAAATCTAGAAATATGAAAAAAGTAAAAAATGAGAATTGTTAGAATAGACAAATATTACAGTGTCCCAGAAGTAAGAAAAGTGATAATGTATACAGTAAGATTATGTAAGGTTGCACAAAATAATATGCTTTTTGATAACTACGTCCTAGTAATTTCTACAACATAACAACAAAAAGAAGGATATATGCTAGCTGATAACAATGTGCAGTAAATTAAAATATAAATACAAGCCAAAGAACAAATGTGCAAGTTACGGTCATAGTGCTAAAAAAGTAAAAAGAACAAGAACATTTATTTATGCGTCTGTTATCCTCGTCAGCATGACAGTTGTACATAACAAAATAAACAACAACAAAAATTTAAATCATAAAGCAAGTTATTCTACAAATTGTAACACATCTAAACAAAACTGCAATATTTAAGATCAAAAATTGACTACTTAAATTCTATTTGTTAGTGGCGAGTACACTAAAGTAGAATCTTGTGAAAAAATGGTTACAAGGAGTTACAACTCTTAAAAAAAACTTTATTCTGTGTCGATATAAAAAGTTTCAACTAAAACATAAATAAGTTTTAAATACTGTTACTGCTTTTATAACATAGTTTGCTGTATGATTTCAGAATAATTTGATTTGACACTTTTTTTATAAGATCCTCACACATGGTTAGTAAACACAACATGGACATTAAAAATTAATGTGTAGAAAATAGTATGTAGAAAAGAAGGTTAATTTTGTGAATCAATATGTTATATTAAATTATTTGATTCTTAAAAAGAATGTACAAAATGTGTTAGCGTCAATATTATGTATCTATAAAATCGTCGAAATACTTAAAGAAAACTTACATTAAAAACATTTTTTTTAAACTATGCAGTAAGAACTGTTACTGTTGGTGAGTGTTGCAAGTCTTAAAAGTTTTTTGGTAGGCTGGTCGTAGCAGAAAGATTCTTGTGCAATACTTTTAACCATGACATGTTAAAGAAGCTTGCACGTCAGTCGTATGATTAAAATATGATAAGTATAAGACACTACTATTATTTTTATCAATATTATTATTTTTCGAGAGTATCTGATTTTTCTTACTCATGTCTTTGACCTTATTGGAAATATAAAAACAAAATAGCAATAATAAACCTATACCACGTAAAGAACAAATTTAGTAATATAAAATAAAATACTAATTTTTAATCTATAAAAATCAAGCTTTTTTCATAGATATCTTAATATGATATTGTATTAAGGTTAAGTAATACCGGATTTCTATTTGAATTCGCATATTTATTTTAATTTTATATTAAACTAAAAATTTCTGTCTAAAATACATTTTTGAGTATTGATTTATTTTCACGCTTAATTTACGTAAGAATTGCGTTTTCATTTTGGCATCTAGATGATGCTACATAAAGTTGACGGTAAAAAAAAAAAAGATTATCCGAAGAATAAAGAATACAGGTTGAGATATTCAAAATAATAATTATCAAAAATAATAAAGCTAAAAGAAACTTGTTTCTATACACATTAAATGGTAATGATGATGTATTTCCTGTATTTAAAAAAATTTTGTTTAATCTGTTTTCCAGTTATAATTTGTGTTTTAATATTTTTTTTTAAATTTAGCTACTCTAAACCTCATACCATTGCATAAGCCATCAACTATACTTCAATTTTTAATCAACATAATTATAACTTCAATTTTGAAAAAATGTTTATGGAATGAGTGACGTTCATGAATACGTGTTGTTACGTGGGATTCCAGAGGTTCGGGGTGCTTAACAAAAAACGGCAGTTAACTTAAGTCAATCCCTTTTTATTATTCCTTGAGAGAAGGCGCTTGGCTGTCCCAAGTTGCTTAGTGTGACTACCCTCTTTTTAGTCCCGACGTTACAGAGCTAGTTCTCCGCGGCCACTGCTGTGGGCATTTTTATGCTCTTTCCTCCCCCACTCGCACCCCTTCCTTCTCCCAATAACTGAGGCCCATCCCACGCAGTATGTTTCATACTGTACGTGACACGTCTAAGGCCGCGTCGTCGTTATCGTCCTCGACGGTGCTCTTTTTTTTCTAACTTGGGTATAATTGTTTAATTGGTGTCCGTATTATGTTGTTCGTGTTGTAATGTATACTAATCACAACAAGAAAAAAATCAAAGAGGTGTTTTATGTGCATCCCCGTTTCTTCTTTTTTTACAGGTTCTGATTAGTTATTTGCAAATTTATAGTGAGGAATTACATATATTGTTCATGTTTACGCTCTTTCCTCTTACATAAAGACTTCATATATATCCCCTTATAGGCCTTAGCTTTTATTTATAGTCATTTGATAACTACTTTTATTTTTATTTCAACATAATATTAACTCACATATTGATTTTTTTACATATTATTTAAGGTGTATTCATCTTTATTATTACAATTATTATTATCATATTTTTTTTGTTTTATTTTCTATTTATTAGTTATTCCGTACATTTATTTCTTTTTTTTATTATTTCTTTTTTTTGTACCTTTTTTATTATATTTCACGCAGCGTCTTTTACAAAAGATAACAAAATCTTTTATATT
Source organism: Copidosoma floridanum (assembly GCF_000648655.2). The sequence continues at coordinate 461,569 of NW_019379771.1, read as the reverse complement.
TCGTTATTATTATTACATACGTAATATTTCTCAAATATTTATTTGTTGCGCTAACGCATCACCTGACAACAAAAGGTATATGAACTGTTCTTAACTACATATCTACTAACTAGTTTCTGTTTCGCGATATATGTATTTATACAGTGCTTAGGCATGAAGGTTCTATATTTAACTTAGCTAACATATCTTATGCTACATATCATACTACATATCTTATGGTAATTATTTGTGGCTGTTCATCGATTGATTTCCTCGTTGTCACTCTCCTCATACTTGAATTAATATTGGTTGCAGGGCCATAGGGTTCCCTGTATTTTCATTCCTTGCAACATTGATTCTACTTCTTTTTCCTGTGAACATTTTAGACAGATTGAGTGTTATCGGGACCCACCATTTTTAAATTCGACCGATCCTGCAGCCGCTCCCAACGCTATCTCTAACGCTAACCACGCATACTCCTTTCAGTCAGAAAGTCTCTCTTTTGTCTGTACTAATTCATGTATACGCTGAACTATGTCTGTTAGCTTTGTACCTATTGTTAACCTGTCTTCAGAACCATTCTCCTGTTTACCAAGCTCATGTAATCCATCTCTCTCTACTACCGTTTTTATTTGCTCCAACATTTTATCTAGTTTCACCCCTTTTATCTTCTGCATTATTTCTTTAAAATTCATATTCGAACCCTTAAACTTGAGTATCTGATTCTCGCCCTCTTTCTGACTCGGATCCAATCTTGTCTCTGATGTTAGGGCTGTGCAATATTTCGCTAGGTCTATCACTCCTACCTTCGTTACTTTAAATGTTTTGTGCTCGGTGTAATCGCATTGTATATGAACTTTTTTCTCTCCCGTGGTACTGAACGTATGTTGGTTCTTAGCGTGAAGGCGTGTCCAGTACGTACCCTTCATTTAGGCTAACACTATCGGGCATTCTTCTGGTTTCGTTACAGTTTCCCCTGGTATAAGTCGTATCTCACAAGGGTGATCGTCCTCTACTTCTTGTGTTGGTTCCATTCTTGTACATATGCTTACCTTTTCCATCTTTTTGCATTGTACCGCTGTCTCCCGTGCCACCAGTGCGAATCTCTTTTCACTTGTGCTACCTACTATATAATTATACGTTGGCTGTAAATAAGTGACTACGTTCGTTATATTCAACCCTTCTTGTTCTACTGGCAACGGTGATATCCTGAGAAGATCAAGCTTTCTCTTGTCACTAGCAATATCTTTATGTAGTAGATAATTTCTCTATCAATCGTTCCTGTTGCTACTTTCGATATCTCTGCTACCTCCTTTTTTATCGTATTTGTCTCTCCTGAGAACCTCAGATCCGGTTTAAATTGCTCTGCTAATATTTGCGCTTCTGCTATTCTGTCCAGTGCTGTTTCCGGTAGGTGTGTCATGCCTCGACTCACCAAATATATTATATCCGTTGCTGTTTCGAATTTAGCTACGAGTCCCTCGGCCAATTTTTCAAATTTTTCCACTATTCCCGATACTCTGTCATATCCGTTTATAAGTTCTGCAAACATTTTCAATCCTTCTTTTATTACCTTCCCTGCTTCGTCTTCAAACTTTTTTATATCCTGAAGAACCTGCTCATGATCACTGAACGTTATAACCCTCATTTATTCCTTTAGGTATCTTATAGTGTCAGTCGTATGCGTTAAGTTTGATCTCACCACCTCCAGTATTTTTTTCTTATCTGCTTCTGTTATTTGTTCCTGAAGTATATGCATTGTTCCGATCTGGCTATCATCAGCTTTTTGTCCTATCACCGCCTTGTGTGCCATTTCCATTCTCTGCAGTGCCCCTGGAACTTTGCTAGTAGCACGTCCTACTTGATCCTCACATTCATCTCTCTTTTTTATGGTTACCCTACATTTCCACTTCGCTTGCCAGCTTGCTTTTAAAAATGCTTCTGCCTCTTGGACAATTTGATCCTAATCTACGTACCAAATTATTTTCCATGTTGATACGACTGACTAAATTGGACCCAAGTATTTGTTTGGCCTGTCTTGGGTTTCTTGAGGCTTGACGGGAGTTATGCCTGGTGGCCGAATACAAGCTCGTAAGGTGAAAAGCCTGTGCTTTTGTGCTTTGACGTATTGTAAGCAAGCATATACAATGGCAGTAATGCGTCCCATTTTTCGGTCTCACTAACTTAAGCTTTCAAATATTCGGTTAGAACATGGTGCATGCGTTTTATTGCCCCATTGCTTTGAGGATGACATGCCATACTCCCAAGTTTTCCTATTTTGAATAATCGCATGAGCTCGTCCATTGTTTTGTTCATAAAATGTGTCCCTCAGTCTGATAATAATTTTTCGGCTCTCCAAAGTACGCTAAAAATTTATTTGTCAAGGCTTCTACTGTTTCTTCAGCTGTTGCTCTTCGTACCGGTATCAGTACAATAAATTTAGTTAGCCAATCTCGTATTGACAGGATACGTGTATAGTCGTTTGTTGAAGGCTTATTAGTTGGTCCATAATAGTCAATCGAGACTTTCTCGAACGGTCTGCTGGGCGTATCTGTAACAAGCGTAGCTTGCTTTGTTCTTACATGCACAAGTTTTTTAGTCTGACATGACTGGCATTCAAGTATAAATCACGTTGGCCCTCATATTCCTCCAATAATAGTTCCTTGCTATCTTATTGTACGTCTTGTTCATTCCTTTATGACCCCCAATTGTTGATTTGTGGTACTCTTCAATAACCTTATACCTTTGATCCACTGATGGTACAACTAAGGTGTTCATGTAAAAAGTCGCTGTGACCTTGAGGTTCTTAAAAATTTTCTCAAGTTGCTCCACGAAGTAGTTCCATTGATTCTTGTTGAGTATTGCCAAGTCACGTATCATGCCTATCAATTTTATTTTAATAATCCTTACAAGTGCCTTGAGTGACGTAATGCATTTTTTAATATCCAATTTTAGAGCAGTATCTTCAAAATGCGACTTAATATACATTCGCATTACCGCAACCTTTCTCACCTCTGTTTTCATGACGTCACCAACCGTTTTTTCCTCATCATTTAAGACTATTGGGTCTATGTATCCACGCTCATAAAGGCGTCTATCGTTTCTGTGTCGGACACGCTTTCTGTTACCGTCATGAATACCAGATTATCTTAATAATGAAAAGGGTAATCTTTTGCCCAATGCATTCTTTGAAATGATTGTATATCCGAGTCCTTTTCCGGTAGCTACGGTGGTTTTTCATGGGGTAGCCGTGTTCTACACACTCTGTACTTCTTGAGCTGTGAGAGATTCGACAATACTTTTTCTTCGAGGTTTGTTTTTTCTGGTTCGTTTTCTGTTTTAAGTCTGGCCTTGTTTACGCCAGTCTCTTCCTCCAATAAGAAACTGGAAGCTCGAGGGTTCGAAGTAGACTTTTCAGTCGCTCGAAGGGATGCAAGGTCATCTCTTCCATGATTCGAATAATATCTCCATCGCTTAGTGCAGGAGTTGATTTACTGACTGTGAATGTACAGCATTACTTAATAATTATACAAATTATAAATAATAACACACTTTATACTAAAATATAATTTTTAAATAAGTAGGACTTTCTCCATGGATAATATTTATTCACAGTACCTTTCATCTTGTGCCACAAAACCTGTAACTTCTTCTATTTTGAATCACGAAGTCCACTTCTAGGCCGTTTGGTTACGCTGATGCATTATTCAAGAGATTTCCTGTATTTCTAAGCCTATCTCCCACAAGGTTTTCATACGCATGAAATGAGCTGAAGTTGGACAAAATGCCATCAAAGAGTTATTTAAATGGCGATTTCGAGAAGAAGAGATTAATCTAAAAATCAATTTTAATGCCAAAATTGCTGCATATGACTCAGCTTTAATTTGACTTTTTTTCTAGGATGAGCTGTCTGCTTCAAAGAATCGTGTTCCAACGTGTTTGCAAGTCTTCTTAAATTAAGTAGAAGGCCAACACTCATAAAAATGTTAAGTTTCTGTTGTAAATAATAGCACCAGTGTGTGGCTTGTTTTCTAATTTTTGTTTTAAATATCTCAATAAACAATATAAGTGTAATTTAACTACTGCCTCAAGAGTCGTTAAGAAAAGAAATCAGCAGAATATTGTGTTGAAATTTTATTTTGTATAACTGTGTTAACTTGTGTTTATAAGTAAACCAACATGGCTGTCAAATAAAATAAAAAACGTTTATCATAAAATGCAAATTAGTAAATGATACACTGAGAATAAATAAGCCTACAAAGCTTTAACGGATAACAAATTTGATTACATATTTAAATTTAATTTAATACTCTGACAACTTGAAAAAAAAATTTCTTCAATGCCAAGTAATGGGCCAAATATCACCTACTTTAGCAACGCTGAAACTATGTACCCTCAAAACGATAACAAAATAATATTCTCCATGTTTTTATGGCTACTGATAAAGTATGAAATAGCATATGAAACGACAGTCTTAAACAATTTTTGAATTCTTGTTTTTTCTAATTCTTATTACTCAATTAAATCTATTTATAATAAAAACTTAATTGAAGCATAAAGTGTTTATTATTGAGAAAGTAAGATTAAGCTGTGCTTAGATAGCTAAATTAGCTGTAGATTTGACTATTTATTAATATTTATTTACCATATCTGTATTATATTTGTTACATTCTACCTATTACAATAAATGAAACTGACTAAAACCATAAGAAATCTTATTTAAAGACATTATTATTGTAAACTTTGTTCGTTGATTAATTTTTCGTCACACATACGATCTCTGTTTTTCTGATATGAAAAGATTTTAACTGAAGAGAAAAAACATTTCCTTACTAATTGAACATTGTACTAAGTGTGTTTATTTATAAAGAATAGCTTAGGTTCTGCTATTATCTAAATGCATTTTTAAGGCTATGGGCACTTTGAAACAATAAATCTCTTTGAGCTTCTACACTAAACGTGAGTTCACCTGCTGAAACATAAACAAGATAACCTGAACGAAAAAAAAAACACAAGCACTTAGTATAAAGTGCCTCAGTGTTTATTCCGAGTAACAACAAAGTAATTATTGTGACTTATCTAAGAGCTATGATTTTCCTACACTTAATAAAAATCTTTACCAGATTGGCTTTGTGCGCCAAAGGTATTAGTATTCCAGAGAATCATCGATAAGCAACTTGCACAATAAGAACGCGTCAACTTGGAGAAGCGAAACGCCCTGTATACAATTTTTTGCACCTAAAAAAAATTCGGTTCTTTGCAGCTACAAATGAAAGAAAACTTTAGAAAAAAATTTCAGTGTCTTAAGATCTTTGGCAAGTATTTTCAAGGTAATGTTGTGGAATATTTTTTTTTTATTTTTACTTTGATTTAAGAGGATCATTTGACAAAAAAACAGTAGTTATAGTTGTTAGATTTCGCGATATTTAGAAAGTATTAATAGAATTGGTAGTAATTATTTATTACAATATTGGTTTTATGGTTATCTACCAGAAAAAAAAAAAACCTCGAGAAAACAATTTCTCTCAATTTTGAGTGTGTGATAACGCTGAAATGATTTTTAAAATACCGCCATTTAAAAGAACGGAAAAAATAACATACAAAAGCGTTATTTTTAAGTCAGAAAAAAGTACCTACATAATCTTAAAAACTATTTGAAATTTTCAAAAATTCCCTGGAATTTATTTTAATTAAAAAAATCTGAACAAATATTGTGTACGTTTGTTATGGAATCGACATGTTTTCCAATTTATAGAAAGTTTTTTGAAATAATGCATCGAACTAAAGCTTTTTTTTTGAAATTCTAAGGTAAAATGGGGTATTGTGGGACACTTTTTTAAGAAAAAGACATTTATTTCTTATTTTTGAAGTTCCACCAATACTAATTCACCTAAATTTTATTTTAAATTAAGAATATAGATCTTTACTTAAGAAAACAATATTTACTGACTATGCTTATCATTATCCGTTTCATTAAATAATTTTTCAAATAAGTCGTAAAATCGGCAGTAGTGGGATACAGTCTTTAAAGATTACGGCAGTAGTAGGACACTGTATGTGGTAGTAGTGGGACAGTTTATGACAATGTTATTTGCTTATGTAAGAACACAATTATTTTTTTTTATAAGAGGTGAATTACCTCTTTTAAGAGTATTTAAATATTAAAAATAATAGATTAATAGGGATTTCTCTTTTATATACATTTTTTTCAACGATATCACAAAGTCCCTTCTTATTTTGTCCGGTAATATTAAAGGAAAAAATGTTGTCTCATACATTATAAACTAAATCATAAAATTATTTATAATACAAACTACCAAAATAATGATAGTGAGCACAAGTTTAGAATAAATATTAGTTTCTAAGGTCTTAAAATTTTTCTTTTTTTTTTTTTATTTTGCTCTTCAATAAATGAACTTCACACGCACTTAATACTGTTTCATGATCTTTTAGTTTAGAGAAACTTTTTTTTTTTTCCTGTACTATTGAGTCATTATTCGCATTCCCATTTTCTTATTGTAACGTTGGTAAACCAAAATTACTAATAATTTTTTTCCCCGCTTGTTTCTTCGAAATTTTCCAAGTTGACTCAAAAGTACTGTCGAACAGGGACCAACGTGCATTTAAAAAGAGATGAATCACCTGCAAACTTTACTGGTAGCTGCAGCACATCGACCAAACATGATTCATGTATATGCACGTGGGTCTGTGCTGACCGGGAAAGAGAAGCAAATAAGATAATAAAATACCTTTTAATACAGGGAAACAAAATAACTTGAAAAACTGATACAGGCAAAAAGTCCAACTGGGAACAGCTAAACTGGGGTACAATACTAAATGCTGGCACAACTTGATAAGATGTTAAAAGTTATAATAACGTAAAGTTAATGCATATAGACACATAATAATACATACTACAAAAACCTAGCAGAGCAAAATTGTAAACTTTTCGCTCCTTTTAATAGATGAGCTACCCTTATACATCGTAGAATTTTTTTTCGCAATAGCCTAATTTTTGTTATTTCGACAAATGTTGCTACTCTTTAGAATGTAAAGGAAAGTGGAAAAATTTAGCCAATAATTTACTATAGCTCCTTACCCTCTTCCTGACTCAGACATGTCGAGAGAGGGTTTGTACGGCCGCTCTCATATAAGTAACAGAATTTTTCAATCCCCAGGGCCCCACGTGCCAACATCCTCTCTAAAGAGTAAGCAAGAGGAAAAATGAGAATTAATCACACTATTAACATTTCGAAATATATTCGTAGCTAACAATAAATTAAAATGATCGGCAAGTTTAGTTAAGTTAACAAACAATGAGTCACGACAGACACTTGATTAGTATTTCGACCAAAACTACAGTTACTTCAGAGATAAGTGGTTGGACCACTGTTAACAATTACTCTTTCTCGACTATTAACTTGTTCGATTAATGTATTTGGCAACCTTAGCAACTATTATAGTTATTAACGTATAAAAACTACTATCACTAAACCTGTTATTAATATAGCAATACATCAAGCGATTATTCTATCAATACTTACTTAAAATATTCGGCCATTTTCACCGCTTTTGATACAACAAAGTTAATTGAGTAAACGAATCATGCTTGGTCGAAGTAAATTTTTGTAATATGTCATTCTAATCTTAACATAAAGTACCATAGAAGTTTTTTAAAATTTTGATGTAAAAGATAAAAAAAGGGCACTTATCAGTGAATCACTTTCCCTTCTCTTGACGCATGGAGAAGAATAAGCCGGATGTGGGATGTGCCAATTTTTGACAAGCAATACTAGAGCATCTCTAGCAAATTGGATTTTTGGTTATTGTCTTTACTTTCCAAGCTTTTTCTGGCTAAATTTTCCTGCGCCGTCTCGAACCAGCGCGTCACAAAGGTCCGCTACTCCTTATAAAAAGGCCTAGAGGCACCGAGAAAATCACTTGACTCGACGATGGCCCTTTAAGGTAGACTGAGTAGTAAGAGACTGCCTCTGCTACAACCCAGTCTACTGCAAAGAGAGGCACAGTACAGTTCAAATTTTACCCTCAAACGGTTGACTGGATAGTTAGAGTCCGTCTCTGCTATCCCACAAGTGCGGTTTCAAAAGTTTTAACCTCGGACACTTCACGCTAGTTCTTTTTGTGTAGATTCAAATACTTGAAATAAAAGTAAGTTTTTTTGAAGTATTTACATAGTTAACTGTGTTCTTCTCTTTTGTCACAAAGTCTGCAAAATTGCCTATTACGGCATCGATAAGTTCTATGACCACGAGAATACGTAATCGAGTGTTTTTCGTAAATCTAGAGCAATTACAGTCATTCTGGACGGTATTGCTGGCTCACAGATCGATCGCAAACTCAAACTCATACGTCGCGTAAATCTGGGGCAATTACCTTTTACTCCGGATGGTACTGGTGGCTCATAGATTTATCGTGAACTTAAATCTTGTGCTTTACGTAAATCTGAGGCAATCACCTTTTACTCCAGATAGTATTGGTGGATCACAGATCAGTCGCAAACTCAAACTATTTTTCCCCTTGCGTAACCTCTAGGGAGTTACTACCTTTAACTTCTAGATCGCGGACGGGACACTAGTTTGACACCATCGCGTCGGGTATTCAGAGGCGCTCCACGAACTAGTGACAACCTCTTTAATTCGATCAGGACAGTCGGGCTTTCCCTTTCCAAGACGCCCTGTCAAGAGATTTAGCTACCTTTAATTTTCGCGTCCCACCTATGTGCCCAGTGCGAATCAAGAGTTATTAAGTGCAAGCTTAGACTTAAATACTACGTTGCGCCGACGTAATATCATTTGAAAAATTGTTTTCAATTTTTAATTTTTAAGTTATTTTTTTTTTGTATTTCTAACAGTCTTCTTACTTTCTTGAAACTTCTTGTTTAAATTTTCTTTTAACTCTTTACCATTTTTATTTCTTTTCTTTTTTGCTTATTAACCAATTTTTACGGCTTTTCCAATGTTTTCTATTTTTTTTTATTTTTTAGGTAAGTAATGTATTGAATTATTAACAATTGCCATGGGTCAGTTCTCCTTAGCTGCTTTTTTTTTAATCTTAAAATTAAGATTTTACAGAAATCATATTTTTTAAAAGAGAATAATATAATTCTTCTGTGGAGATAAGAAGCAAGTTTTTAAGGCTGAAATACCAAATGAAAATATAATGTAAGTAAAGTAATACCTGTATTTTTCTGTTGACAATTTTCAGAGGTATTGATTTCGTTCAGTATTTTTTTCAATATTAGTATGATGAAAATTAATTATTGAAAGTATATATCATTTTCTGCAAAGTTGATTTTTTTACATTGGGTAGGATGGATTTATACAGATAGTATTGAGGATAGGTATCAGATTATGTCTATTCACCTGGTAACAATGCTTTCATTCACTTAACTACTAACCCTTTAAATATATTTGAGTTTAGTTTTACTATTAAAGATTAGACTTATGACACTTACATGATTATTATGGTAAAAAGCCTGAAATCACAATCGTTCAAAAAAGAGTTTGGTCTTGTCAAGTACTTGTCCCACTACTACTTAGTTTAAAAAAAAAGATGCAGTAGTGGGACAGCAAAGATAAGCCTTATCCCATTTTTACATAATGTTTGCAGAAAATAAGGGTATACAAGGACAGGCTATATTTTATGACGAAGTAATTATTTTTTAGATCTAATTAATAAAACTTGTACTTGAGTGTCTTATTATCACATTTTAATTAAATAGATGTACAAAAAAAGTTTTATTTTTGGTATATCATCTTGATAGTCAACTTTAGTGTCACATATAAAATGGATGACATGCCTCGTTGAAGACGTATACATCAAACAAGTGCTTAGGCAGCTTGATAAAATATTTTTTTTTCTTTCTTGAACGTTTACCAGAATTAATTTTGGGAGTCTGATCTTGTTAAAAGAATATTAGGAAATTTTTTTAAGAATGTCTTTTGACAAATGAATTTATCAGTTATGATTCTTCCCTCCTGCCCCTCTTTACCCTGTAATTTTTGCGTAGTCCCACTAGGGGAGACCGGAGAATGAGGGACACCTTGTTATTATCAACTTATTGCAGCTTTAATTTTAAAGTTAGATGAACCAAAAAAACTTATTGCTAAAAAAAAGAGAATGTAGTTATCACAACACAAGCAAATTTTATAAGAATAATAAAACTTTTTGTTTAAAAACGGCACAAACCAAACTTCTTAAAACTGCTAGTAGTGCCTCATAGTTTGGTACTTCTAGCTCGAGGAGGGGTACCACTAACCTGATAAATCACTATGATTTGTTTGGGTAACTCGTAAAATGAATTATGAAAAAGAAGTTTTTTTTTATTGAGTACACATAAAATAAAATTTAAAAAAATACGAGAGCATGTATACATGTATACATATTACAAATATTTCAAATCACATTGAAGTTGTAACTTTAGAATTACACTTTTTATTTTTGATTGACATTTGGTTCTCATCCCAGTTCCCTCGGTTACTTTATTTTTTATAGTGACACACCATTTGTAAAATTAGCTCAAACAACAATTACTTTAAAAACTAAATCACTTCGTGTATCACGGTGTATCACTGTGTATTAGAATGTTTGCATGTCTGGACAAGGTTAGTAAATCTGTTTACGGTAGAAGCTCACCGATAATATAGAGGCCTTCCGTGCTAGTAGAGCCCCACCTTAAGGTGCCAGTTATTCCCCGTATAGATCACGTTATTATTTTCTAAATCACTTTTTTTCCATGCCTCCTAGAGCAAATATAAAAAAAGTATGTTGAAGCTTAAATCTATAAAATAGGTATTATAAAAAAGTTTAAAACAGGTTTATTTGTATCGAGTGTATGCGATTAAAAATAGGAGAGCAGGCACTCTATTAGATACAATTTTACATGTTTTTTATTGAAGGTACGCTGCATTGTTGAGTGTTTTACTAAGCCATGAAAAAAGTAATTTCATTAGTAATTGTTATTTACAAGGTTTAAATTGAAAATATTTTATTATTCGGGAGAAACGGAGATGCTAGAGTTACCTAGTAAGCTTGTCATTCCCCAGTCTCCCCTATACCCCATTTTACGTTACGTTTTTTGGGTTTGGAAACTCGCACCAGCACTTAGAGTGCTGTAACTGTAGCTGGAAAAGTCCTTACTGATGTACATTAAAATATTTAACTGTAATGAAAAATCCAGAAAAGTGTTGTTTTTATTACTATATCCCGCTATATCTTTTTTTAAATAGTGAGGACAAAGTAACAATATTAGTGATTAAATTAACATTATTAGTAAGTAAAGGTGTAAAAATATTTACGTAGGGATGTTAATGGATCTGATTAAAAGACTGACATTAATTTTTCCACTTTAAGTGCTAAACGGTACTTATAAACGTCATTCATTCCATACACATAATTTCAAAATTGGAGTCATGATTATGTTAGTAAGGAATTCAAGTATCGTTGATGGTTCATGCAACGGTACAGGGTTAAAGGTAGATGAATTATTCAAAATGAATATTAAAACACAAATCATAACTTGAAAACAAATTAGACAAAATTACTGTAAATACAGAAAATATATAATCGTTACCGTTTAATTTGTACAAAAACAAATTTCTTTTTGCTCAAAAACTTTTGATGATTATTATTATTCATATCTGAACCTTAATTTTTTTTTCTTTAAAAAATCTTAGCTTCTTCACAGTCATTTTTATGTGACATCATCTAGATGCAAAAACGGAAACGGAATTTTTACGTAAATTAAGCGTGAAAATAATTTTATAATCAAAAATATATTTTAGGTAGAAATTTTAAGTTTAATATAAAATAAAAATAAATAAACGAATTCAAATAAAAATACGGTGTTATTCAACGAAGAAGCTATATCATATTTACAAATCTATGAAAATAAATATGATTTTCATAGATTGAAAATTAGTATATTATTTTACATTACTAAATTAGTTATTCAAGTGATATAGGTTTTTTAATGATATTTAATTTTTATATTTTAAACAAGGTCAAAAATGTAGGTAAAAAAATCTAAATACTATAAAAAAAAAAATAAAAAGAATAGTAGTGCCATATACTTATTATATTTTAATGATACGGCTGACGTGTAAGCTTTCGAAACATGGCATGGTTAAGAATATCGCACAAAAATCTATCTGCTTCGATCAGCACACTAAAAAACGATTTATAGTTGCTACACTCACTGACAGAAACAATTTTCACTGTATGATTAGAAAAAAAAATGTACGTGAGAGCTGCCCCAGCAAAATTGCGTCTACAAGGAGTGCACACAGAGATCCTGCTGGCACAAATAATCACATTGTCACCAGAGCCATGTCAAAGCTGAGCTTTAAAAACTTAGACAGTGGCGTTAACACCTGAGAAACGCAAATTTTTTCAGACATAATAACGAAAATATCAAAGTTTTGTTGTTTAAAGAAAAAACAGCGAAAAAGCAGCGAACGAAATCAGCAAATCCGCATATGGCGTTGAGAGTGAAAGCAAACCAAAAATACCCATATAATCCTTACTCTAAACCATATGTCATAAAAGAGGAAGAGGAAGTAGAAGAAAAACATAGTATAAAGGAATGTTAGAATGAAGAGTACTAGTAAAATAAATCGATACAAGTTAAGCCATTAATGCGAAGTACCCCACCGTAAAACGGTTTTTTCTTCCTCTTTATATCTTTAAGTTCGTCTGAAACAAAACACGACTGAAATGTAAGGCAACTGATCGTCGAACTATCTAACTCCACAGTGTTCTAAAACATGTTATATGACCCCGCAGGCAAGATGGGGTACACAATATATCAACCAACTATCCCCATACTCAATAATTCACTAATCCTGGCACTTAGTAACTGATACGAAATAGGAGATAGCGCAATAAAGCATATTGCGATGGAAAATTTTCAAACAAGCAACATCAATAATATTCATAATAATACTAAAATTAGCAATAATAATAACCATACAAAAAAGGAAAAGTAAGAAAGGTAAAACATACGATCTTTATTATATTCTTTATGTGTAAGAAGAGAGGCACACTTGCAGCTTAAAGCTGAGCTCGAAAAGGGGGAACGATTAAAGAAGGAGTACGGTACTAACGGTCATGCACTAAAAAATATAGCTATGAATAAGGTGTTAATAGTGTCAGAATAAATATTTGTTACAGGGACATCAATACTCATAAATCTAAAACGCTGCATATTGAAGACTGTAGAAAAAAAGGAAAATATTTTTAATGCATGTCTACTGTATTTAGAAATGGGTATGGGTGTGTGTATGTATGTGTGTGTGTGTGTGTGTGTGCAAAAATGTCCCTAGTGTATATGGTTGTTAAGGTTAGCGTAACCTTTAGTAGACATAAGTCTGCCAATAGGCAATAAGAGTATCATGTGTAATGTCCAAAAACTTAAGTAAAAAAGCTCATTAAATAGGTCACATTTAACACCCTCCGCTTTCTGCTTGAAAAAAATATACAGCACGGGGACGTCTAACATAGCATGCATGACTTTATATCCAAAAGGCAAGAAAGCATTATTGGAGAAGCTGTGTCTAATTCAAGACACTTTTTGCACAGAAAAAAAAAAGAAAAGTAAAAGGAAAAAACCGCAGCATATTGCAACACCTTTTTCTCTCTCAAAAAGTGAAAATCACAATAAATTGACCTCAGACCCTATTTAAATAGTTTAAGTGTATTTGTGTGTGTTCGCGTACGCAAGCGTGTAAGTGTGTATGTGCGTATGTGCGTCTTTCTAAGGAACTATACGATCTTTAGAGCCTCTAAAAATTTATTTTTCTGCAAAAAAAATCATAAATTAAATTTTGTGCTTTATTTAATTTAGAAAATATTGCAAGTGCTATTCAGTTAACAAGTCAACTGTCAACTACTTTTTCCTGAAGCGAGCACACTGCTAATATCATTATCATAATCATCGTCATTACCATCATCATCGGTATCATTAAAACCACTATCAGAATATTTATCAACGTCATCGTCACCATCATAATCGTCGAAATCATCGTTATCTTCGCCATAATAATAATAATAATCATCGACATTATAATCATTATGATCGTCATTATCATAATTATCAATAGCACCATCATTAGTACTATCATCATTATCATAATTATTGTTATTATCATTATTACCATGACCATCATCTTTATTATTATTATTATTATTATTATTATTATTATTATTATTATCATCATGATNTTAGTATTATATTTACCATTGTTGTAATCATCATCATTTTTATTACTATTATCATTATCATTTTTATCAATGCTATCATTTAATTAATAACTATTTTCATTAACATTACTATGTCTACTATCAATAACTTTATTATTGGCATCAGTTTCATAGACACTGTAATTTTTATCATTAACATCATCATAATCATTAACATTATCATTATAATCATTATCATTATTATCATTAGTATTATTATAATTATGATCATTACCATTATTATTGTTATTATTAAGATAACCATCACTATAATTATAAACATTATTTTCATTACCATCATGATCGTTAAAATGATTATCTACATCATCATAATCATCATAATTATAACCATTGTTCTTATCGACGTCAATATTCGTATGATCATTATCATTATCATCACTGTCATTTTATTTTTCAACACTATTATAACCATCATTATAATTAATTTCATCATCATCTCAAGCATCATCATTGTTCTTATTATTATCATCGTTATCAATAATATCTTCATTATCAATCCGATTAACATCATTGTAACTATAATAATCATAGTCATTATTATTATCATTAATAGTAAGATTATAAATATAATTCATATTAATATCATCATTCCTATTATTATTATTGTCATTGTCATAGTTATAACCATTATCATTACTTTCATTATTATAGCTCTCATGATAATTATCATCTTTATCACCAATACCATTTTTATAATCAATCATAAAACCGTTACTATTATTATCGTTATCACCATTATTGTAACAATTAACGTCTCTTATGTTATTATCATTATATACATTATTATTATTGTTATCGTTATTCTTACTATTAATACCATTATAAATGTGACCAGTACGATTTTTACTAGAGTTACTATTATTATCAACTTTCTTTATAACTGTTATTATTTGTTTAATAATAACTACTATTAATATAACTATCATGTTTATCACCATTATTACTAAAATTGTTATTAGTATTATTATCTCTAATTTTATCCGAATTATAATCATCATCATATAAGAGCGCGTGGTGGCTCCGTCGGCTAGGTTGTGGGTATGTATTGAGCTACTGCAGTTCATATTTTTTTATTAAATAGAATTTTATTTATCATGTTGTCGAGATTTAAAGTTTCGATCCTTCCTTGCAGCACGTTAAGTTCAGCTTGCCACTTAATGCAGTCAAAGAACGAATGTTATACATCATTTTGCTCGTGGCCCCAGTACTTAAAATCAGCCGTCTGTTTTTTTCGTATCTTGTAAAGGTACAAGCAGAATTACCTGTGATTTGAGGGGAATTAGGTATGGTGGTAATCTACTTCCTCGTGTTTTCGCTCAGTCTATTTCTTGACATCTTTTATCAGGTGTAATGTCCATTCACCTCTAGTTTTCTCTTGCCATCTATATTGCCAGTGGTCCCCAGTAATTTTCCGGGCATTTTTCTTGGCCTTCATTCTTTCTTAGTCCTGCTCCGTAAGGTGCTTTAATCGTCTTTCCCTTGCAACGAGGTCGATGAGGATTACGCCTGCTATTACCATTATCGCAGACTCTAAGACTGTGTGATAGGTGCAGGCTATCCTCAAAGCTCCTATTTTTTGAGCTTGGATGACTTGCATTCTCTTCTCTTCGACGTTTATCTCGTCTTCCCATACCTCAGCCACGTACGAGATAATAGACTGGGCCATGAATGTAAAGGACTTGCGCTTTGCAGGTCATGGACCTCTAACATTTGGCATGATGTAGCCTAATGCCGCTACTCTTACCATCACCTTGTCTGCTGCTTGCCTAAGGTAGCTCCAAAATGTGAGCTTACTATCCACCGTCACCCTTAGGTATTTAACGGCATCCTTCGTCATTACTTCTCCCTTATGTACCTTGAGGGGGATGATGGTATCTATCTCTTTCATCGTCAATAGGACCATCTCCGTATTCTCTGCTGCAACTTCGAGTCCATGGTTCTCTATCCATAGAGCCACTCTCCGCATAACCTAATTAAGACGCATCCAGACAAGTTCCATCGTGCGTTAAATGATCATTACAGCAGCATAGTCTGTGTATTCTACCAAGAACGTCCCCTCTGGCATTTCCTGGCGAAGCAGCGGTCCTCTCAAGATAATCTCTCGATACTCGCAAGAAATAGTCTAATGTTCTGAATGTGTGTTTAAGAGCGTGAAGCATGTCCTTTCATTTTTCGGGGTTAAAAGCGTTCTTTACATCTAAGGTCACCAGAAGAACACAGAATCCCACTGCATGGCATCTGTTTTAAGTGCTCTAAACAGTTTTTACAACTTCCTCTACTGCTCCTATGGTAGGCCTTTCTTTCCTAAATCCGTACTGCCTGTGAGATAAGTCTTCCACGTTTTGTATGGCCTGTAGAAGACGAGCCTTAAGCAGCTTTTCGTATGACTTTCCAGACGTGTCAAGCATACATAACGGCCTAAAAAATGACGAAAAGTTTGGCTCCTCCTTGCCTTCATCGATTGATACCAGCCGTGCATTGTTCCAGGGTGTTGGGAACAACCCCTTACGCAAACATGCATTGTATAGGTTTAAAAGCAGCTGTGGGTGTTTTGCCACTACTGTCTTAATGACTTCTGCCGGTATACCATCTAGTCCAGGAGCTTTTCTGTTTTTAAGCGATCTGGCTGCTGGCTTCTGTTTCTTCTGGGTTAATAAAGGTACATCTTCTTCGAGCTCCAAGTCTGCTTCATCCTTAAGTTCTGGATGTGTCGAAAATAGCGTATTCGTGATATACCTCATGGTATCCGTGTCTTTGTTTGCTGTTAGTGCCAGTCTTCCCAGTTTCCCCATCACTATCTGGTATTCTCTGCCCCAGGGGTCGTTATTTACTTCCCGTCACTAAGTCTGCTGGCACTGCTTTTTGCTGTTTTTAATAGCAGCTCGCATCGTCTTTCTTGTGAGCTGGTACTCAGAGTACCCTTGTCTGGCCTCTGGTCTGTTTCTGGCCCTTTGATAGAGACGTCTGTGTTCGAGACATTTGCGCCTCAATTTCTGCCAGTGTAATGTCCGGTATTGATTCGCTTAATTCCAGCCTTCGGAAAGTCGTGGTCCTTCCTTCGTTTACAACGACTAGTCCTAGCCTTGCCACCGTATCTAGGACTGCCTGGCCCTTAGAATTGGTTGTAGGTATTCCCTATTCTACTGTTCTTGCATTAAAGTCTCCAGTGACTTTAAGTTTGCCGTCCATGCAATCCCTGATGGTATCTTCAAGGTAATTTCTCTTTCTTCTGTATTCTACGATACTATTTTTTAGTGAGAAGTAGCAGCTGACATACGTAATGCCTCCACTCTTTAACCAGACAAAATGTTCTTCTAATGCACTTGCGTCTTGTTAGAATTTTTCTGTTCTAGGAACTCAAATAGCCGACATATTCAATACGTTGCTCAGCCACTTAGGCGGCTCATAGTTGCTGTACTGTTTACTTATAAGCGCTATGTCTACACTTGTTTCACAAAATTTCTTGTAGCAGAAGGGCATCTGCGTTAATTGCCCCGTTCATGTTCCTTTAGAGAACTTTGGGCATTATATTAGGTTCTTTTTTTTCGTCCAGGATCTGTCTAAAGGCCCTGCACACTTTAGATCTAGGGGTACTTTAGATCTGCATAAAACGCATCGTTGTTCGGCCTTGCAGTCCTTATCTATGTGCTTATCCTTTTCGTATCTCCAGCAGAGGCCTGATTGGTCCAGGCCTCTACCGTCGTATCTTGTGTGCCTATATCCCAGGGACCTGTAGCATCGCTGGATGATGATCCTGCGTCTAAGTCGGCACCTGATCCATCCTACTGCTATCGTTCCTTTTCTCAAAATTGACACAGCACCAGCGTCGTTAATTTTAGCCAGCGCCATTCTCTCTAGCCATCAACATGGTGGTAGCATAGCTACTTCAATTTTGCCTGGGTTTTCTTTTACGGTTTTAGCAGCCTCTTAAATAGCTACATCATTTTTCTCTTTATCAGCGACCGCCTGTAAGTCCAATACCTTCAAAGTAACACTAGGTTTCCTCAATTGTACCTTGCCTGCGCCTGCGGTTCTGATAGCCAGTGAGATGGTCAACGTCAGGTCATCGTCATTATTATCTTTATTATGATTATCATAATTTTTATGGAATCGTTGATTATTATCACCATTTTTCCATCATCTTTATCATCATAGTTATTATTTGCAACATCGTTTTATATACATTATTACCATTTATAACATGGTTATAATCATTATTATCATTGCTAATATCATTATTATTATTCTCATCGTAATTATTGTTAAATTTACTCTGCTCATTATTACTTTTATTACTTCACTTATAATCATCATTATTATTTTCATCACTATTATTACCATGAATATTATAATGATTGCTTTCATTATTACTAATAACGCCATCATTATTGTCATTATTATTAACTTCAATATTGTCATCAATATGATTATTTTATAATTACTTTCGTCATTTTTATTATTATTCCTTGTTATTTATAGATCTGTTATTATAAACATCGTCAACATAATAATTAATGATCCTTTTTGTTTGTTATCGTTGTCATTATTATTTTCTTCATTATCATTGTCATGATTATTATTATTATTATTATAATCATATTCATACTTTATTGTTATGATTTTTTTCGTTGTAACTTTTATTATTATTACTATTATTACTATTATACACAAGCTGGAGGTTCTTTTATTTAAAAATTACCAATGTTGCAAATTATGGTTGATTGAACAATAGA
>NW_019379771.1:390128-442183 GCF_000648655.2 Copidosoma floridanum | reverse complement strand
ATTTACTTTATTATTATTATTATTATCATCACCATAACTGTTATCATCATCATTACGTCATCATCATTATCATTTCTATTTTCATTATTATTATCCTTTTTTTTTTTTAATTCTATCTTTGTCGTCGTCATTATCATCATCATCATTGATAATATTTTTACAATTGTGATTGTTATTATTATTGTCGTTGCCGTCGTTGTAGTTGCCGTCATATGAGTTTTCATCATTGCTTTTATCAATATTGTTGTTGTTATTATTATTCTCGTTATTATCGCAGTCATTACTATCACTCTAATAATTATTGATATTACATGATTAATAGGTAAGGACTTTGTCTAGGCCATAGACTACGGGTTGGACGAGAAGGACACTCGTGCAAGTGCCATCTAGAGA
This sequence comes from Copidosoma floridanum, assembly GCF_000648655.2. The sequence goes on along the minus strand of NW_019379771.1, from coordinate 441,790 downwards.
ATAAGGTGAACTAGCAAGTGCAAGTAAGTCCAGAGTAGAGAATGCGTTACGGCGATTGGTTGAGCCTAGTGCTAACAATTATACGCTACTGACAGATTCCATGGTACTGACAATGATGACAATGATGTATACGTTGACGTACACGTTATCTTTTATAATTTCAGTCTTTAGATGGGAAAAAACAGGCTGCAATCTAAAAAGGAATAGTTGCGATTGATCACTGTTGATCCTCACTTGCAAAGGTGTGTAATGGTGGGTTTTCAGAGCAAGCAAACTTTTAGTGCGATTACCTGCACCCTTGGTAAGTGCTTTTCTTTGACAACAGAGATTTTTCCAAGAAATGTTGGCACACCTTAAGAAAAATTCTCTAAGGTCAACACAAGAGAATCAAGAACTTCTAAGGGATTCATTGGGACACAGATAAGTCAACCAGCCTGAGCCAAGGGTGACCTATGCTTGATAGGAGGCAATAAGGGAACTGGAAAAACAAATCTGACAACTTTAGCAGATAATTAAACACCCCTCGAAGATGGTAGGGGAATCCCAAAAATTAAAATAATTGCTCAAGAATCAATTTTGAAAAATGCATGCAGGATTTCTATTAACCGTACAAAACCATTCAAAGCAAATTTTTTACTCCTGGGTAGGAAGTGAACGTGGTCAATCGGGATTTGCAGAAACGTGGTGATGAGTACGGAAGGTGAAAAAGTAAACAAACCCAATAAACTGAAAACAAGTATAGGTTGGATTGCGCGAGGATAAAAAGAAAGATATACAAAAAACTATAGAGAACAAGACTAAAGTAGAAGGTTTCCAAATAAGCGAGGGTATATTTGGGTGAATGAGAGTCAGAGTTAAAGGCAAATAGTTAAGATAAACGAAGAGTTAGGTGTTAAGAAAACTTGTACATGTATACGTTTTTATATCTTAGAGTAACGTTAATGGATAATGTCAGTTATTTTTTATCAGAAAATCAAGCTAACAAATCTTTAGTTATGTAACAGAATTAACAAAAAACAAAAAAACAAAATAATAGTGGTGTCAGAACTCAGATCTACAAACAGTTTTTCGTGCACAATGCAGCCAAGTAAAACGTAGTGCGACAAACCTAACCTTCACACAACCTCGGGCACTAAACAGAGTTTATTGGCTCACAACCTTGCTGGACTTGTTTTAATTTTTTTCACTATGGTGGAAAACATACAATTTGTGATTTAACAGTTCACTGGAGCGATTTTTCGAGTGGGTCACCTGTCCACTGTAACTAAATCAGCATCTTTATGCATGCAACTTTACCATGCTGCCCATAAAATTGCAAAGGCCAGGAGAATTTATTGCCTGTTTCAACTTGAGACAACCATAAGCTATGACCTTCTGTGGGTATGGATCATGTTTTAATTGGATGCTTATTGAACTAATGTTCGTGGGTTCAAGTTATTACTTCTGCAGGATTAAAGTGTCAAGTTTTTGGGAGAACATTTAACTCCTCAAGGATTAAAGAGTCAAGTTTTTGGGAGAAGATCGAGGTGAGGACGTGGAAGAGTTGGACGGCCTGGGACCAGGGACCATTCTCCCTGTAGCCTTCTGTAGGGCTACTTTGTGGACTCTGTGCCTCTTTGACCCTAGAGCTTGGCCTGTACTGCTAAAATTTTTTTGTTTTTCACTCGCTATCTCCAAATACGGAGTTATTTGTAAGCCTGGGCTAATTTTTATCTTTCTAGCTAGTTAAACTAAATCACTTCCTCTGACTGGGCTGTAGTACAGGCCAAAATCTTAAATCTCGGTAGTCTACATGCCTACATCCCATAGCGGAGGGATTACTATGTATGTTCCGTAAGCTCGGCTCCTTGTAACTCTTCGGCTGCACCTTTCTGTCCTGAGGTGGTAAGAGTGGCTTTCTCAAACCAATGCGCTAGTAAACTATTCATTTACATACACAATACAATTAATGCATTCATACATGTAATATACAATTTCAAGACATGCATGCATTCTTACAACGAGGCTGGTCAGATAATATGTTAGCAAATGATGAAATATTTACTCTAAAGCTAATACACATGCCTTTATGTGACTTATAACCTTCTGTATATACGTAATACAGAGTACATTTTTTTCGTGATAGTCAATAATCATTTAACACTTCTGCTTTAATCGTCAAGCAGTATAGATATCAAGCTACTGAATAAAAAGCGTGCGTTAGGTATGAATAACTGTGTATGTTTTTTTACATATACATGTATGCATATTAGTATTTGTTTTAGTGAGATTCATGATAAAGGTCTCGAATTTTTTGTGTAGTTAGAGTCTTTTCCAGTGACAAACAGTAAATAAAGCTGTTATAATTTGTGCTCATCATGTAGGACTGTAGTTCTTGTACTACTAAAGTGAAGATAAAGGAAAAAAAGAGGAAGATAGTGATTTACTTTTTCATTAATGATTTTCTTGTAGACTTCTCTGTTTTGAAATCAAACATTTGAAGCAGCTTTGGAAACTTAACTTAATAATAATTATATATTTATGTATATCACTACTAAAAAATTTAATTACACATTTAGAAACACACATATATATATATATGTATGTTTTTTTATATTATAGTGCTCTACGTCCGGCTTCTTCAATAAGGGCACTACTATGGGCAGTTAGCGCTTGGGAGAAGGAAGGGAAGAGGGATGGGAGGCCTCTCATTACTGGGAGTGGGGTAGGGGGTAATTAGAAAATTTTTGCTGCGAGAAGGTCACCTAAACCCTCCTCGAGGAGCATTGCGTGGTGAAAAAGCACATGTGAAAAATCACAGAGGTACTTGCCCAAAAATGTCGCACTGGCCGGGAATCGAACCACGGTCTCCCGCGTGTCAATCCACGACCTAGCTGACGAAGCCACCGCGCGCTCACACACACACACACACACACACACACATATATATATATATATATGTCTAAATGTGTAAGTGAATTTTTTTTCTCTGTAACAATTCAAAGGTAGCAGCGTTTTACTTTGTCAATATGTTTGTTACTTTTTTTCCCATTTCCTTATTCTTATATAACGTTAACATTGCTATGTATTTTTTTCATTTTCAAAATTCCGTTATAAAATCTATAGAGTTTTGCTTTCTGAGGTTCTTTCAGCACATAGACTATCATTCCAACGTCCAAGTTTTGTGGCTTCAACTTATTGTCATAAAATGATTTTGTATTTTGTTTTGATATTTTCAGTCTGTTGCAAGCTATTTCTTTGATTGTACATAGATAGCAAGCAAGGTCACTAACATATAAGCTGTGTGTTTCTAGTTGAAATTCGTCTGGATGTAGATTGAAAGAACATACCTGTATACCAAGGACAAGTTCAAAAGGTGTAAGGCCTGTTTCTGAATGAAGTAAAGTGTTGTACTCATGCACTGCAAGGGAACTATTTTATCCCACTTGTTTTTATTCTTATGGATAGTTCCTCAAAAATTGTTCAACAAAGCGTGGCTTCTCTTTTAAGATTGTTGGTGGTATGCTCTGGCGAGAGTCTAATGGAATACAAAAATTTTTTTATTGTTCTGTCAATACTTGATTAATAAAACTTTTTGATCTGTCACTGAGAAAAGTTCTAGGTACGTTAAAAATTAAAATAAAATGTCTTTACCAAACATAGGCAATAGTGATTTAATTTCCTATAAATAAGGAGCAGGAACTGCAATGAAAAATTTTGTAAGTAAGCATCGCATTGTTAAAGTGTGCTTATTGCCAGATGTACTCGTAATTTGAGAAAAAGGGCGTACTGTATCTATAGTGACTTTGTAAAATACTTCTGATAGCGTGTTTGTTATAACCACAGGTTCTCTGAATTTTGTGTGGACTAATTTTTGTTCCTGTTAAATTTTACATTTTTGTATATATTCGGTAATAACGTGGTGCATTTCCTTCCAATTTCATTTTTCTCTCATTCATCTATCAATTTTTACAACTACTACTCTATTACTTCTAAGAAAGCTAGTTTGACGTTTAATTAACTTTTCTATTCTGTCTTTTAGGGATTGATAAAAATGTGCAACAAAACAAATTTTCATCGTAAGAGAAAGATGACGTTATTCTTCTTATAAAATGGATGACAGTTCTTCTCTATAAAGAGTATTGGTGAGTATACCTTTTCTAGAATAACAAGCAGTGTTAAATCCCTTCACTGATAAAGCATTAGCAAAATTCAAAAAGCAGGCTTGTAAAATACTAGGTCTTATTTTGCTGTTGAAGTTATTATTTATCTCTTGTACAAATATGTAGCGGTGTCAGTTTTTTTTTAAGTGATAACGTCTTCTAAATTTTGTTCAATTTCTGATAATTCTTCTTCCAATATTGTTCATATATCTGTTAGTAATGTATTAATTATTGATTTTAAATTTATAGTTTTTGAAATAAAATGAATGCAGTTGTCTTTTATATGAGTTTGATTTCGCGAGTACTTAAAAATGTCAATATTTTTTTTTAAAGTTACATTAGACAGATTTTTAATAGGGCTTATTTTTCTTGTGATCTTTTTGCTACAAGCCTAGTTTCAATTTCACTGTATGAGTTCAAATACTGCTGTATTGCTTGCTCACAGTAAAATATTTTAATTGAAAGTTTTTTTGTGAAATAGTTATCCTGAACAGTTTATTATTAGAATTTAGCAATTTATTCCTGGTAGGTCCATTTCTGTGTGGTTTAATTAAAGATTTGACTATGATAAGATTCTCGTTTGCAATACATTTATTCATTATTTAATTGGTTTATTTATTAAATATAGTAGGAGAAATTAAACTTCAAGAAGATAATAAAAGTAAATTTAGTTGTTCTTGATCAAAGTAACTGCTATTATGATGTTCAAAAGGGGAAGTTTTTTTCCTTGTTAAAATGTCTACATTTTTTTTCGTTATTCCTCCAATTTTACTTTACCAATTTTAGAATTTGTGTCACTTGAACTTTCCATTATATTCTGTGTGATTTCTTTCGCAGGTGCATTTATTAAACTCAGCATAAGTAATTGTTTTGTAATGGTATTAGCGTGTTGGATTGTGTGTCACTCAACTGTGACATAGACGTGGTGTTGAGTAAAGATGACGAGTCTTTCATTTAAACTCTTGGTGCTTTTTTTGTTTGTCTAGCTTTTAATCTCTCTGCTATTATAAGTGCATTTAATTCACCTTATCTGCCTTTCATACCCTGAGGTAGTTTTAATAGTGCATTCCTAGGTTTAATCCTTTTTACTTTAGATGCTAATTGTATACTTTTAATTGTATCGGAATAAGATTGATTAGTTTTTTACGTATTATGGTGAGCCACTAAAGTTTTAGTTTATTAAGGTTTTATAGGTTACAAACGAGCTTTAAGTGATATTCCGTTGCACAAAAAATTATCTTCTCCACGTGTGTCTTTATTAAATTCTATTGTATTTGTTGATAAGGCATCTGCGTTTGTATTAAATCCACCAGGTTTGTATTTATGATTATTGTTGTAATCTCAAAATTTTGCTATTTATCTACATAACCTACTTACAAGATCTTTAATAGATTCAAATCAAAATAGCGGTTCGTGATCGTAAGCCTTAAGTTTTCTGCCGTATTAGTAATGTCAAAATATTGGATTGCTACAACTACTGCTAAACACTTTTTTTCGTTGTTGAATAATTTTTTTTAGCTTTGTTTAGAGTTTTTAATACATACATAATTATGCAGTCTTTTTTTGGTTCTCCTTTGCTTAATCCGACCCCTCATACAGGTGTTCTGTATGATATTCTTTCCAAACCTTTTTTGCTAATTATCTGTCCACTCTAACTTCTTTTCCAAACAAAGACGTTAGAAGTTCTGCAATTTCCCTGAAATTTTTAACAAAATGACGGTAGTTAATTGTTAATACAAAGAATTGTCTAAGATTTGAATAATTGTATTGTTTCAAAAATTTCCTAACAGCTTCTAGTTTTTTTGAATCTGGTATGACTTCGTAGCTACCTTTTTTTTTTGTCCTAAATAAACTAATTCAGGCTTTAATAATTGACATTTGTCTAAATGTAGCTTCAAATTTGATTACATAAGTTTTTCAAACAAATGAGTAATTTTTTTGTTACACAATGTTTTGAGTAGACAATTATGTTAGGAAATACAAAAAACTAAAGTCCTTGCAGTCCTAATACAATAACTTACATTAACCGCTGAATTATTGCAGGTGCATGGCATAGCCCAAACTGCATTCCAACATATTCATAATATGAAATATTTATCTTAAAGCTAATATACACACACGTATATACGTGACGTATAAAATTTACTTTTGTCATGTAAGCTTGTATACATACACAATACGTCTTGTAAGAATATGCCAGATAAAGTGCGTTTTTACTTATAATATAATTTGCCTGTATCAATTAAACATGTAACAATAGAAGGTGTTGTAAAAAAAAATTTTTGTCAAGTTTAAAAATTTGTAAAACAAAATTTCCAGTCTTCTACTTACAATGTGTTTTTGCAACATTATTTAAAAATTTTTTTCTTGGAAATAACAAATACGTAAGTTTAAACATTTTTGAAGGAACTGAGGTCTAAGTTGAAGAATTCATAGTTTTTATATACAAAAAAACATAAATTGTTGTGTTAAAATTTTTACCTTATATATTTCTTTTTTTTAACTTCTATTTACGTCATATCGATACGAACTCCATACGATAAACATTGATTTTCATAGCTTCTCTGACATTATATCCCTCTAATCTTCGTGATTTTACCTATACGTAACCAATGTCCTTAATACATATGTTTTGAAGCACACTGCACCACACACGTTTTTTTTAATTCTGCACGCCCTTTATAAATGATTATTTTCTCTGTAACCAGAAAATTTTATGGCACTTTGACTTCCAAAGTCTCCAAATTTCTTTTTTTCACTTAACACATCTTATCTTATCTCTGAACTCTCTTTCTTTTAATAAAAAAACTTAAGGCCCTTTCACCTTTACAGGGTACCATCATGTAAGAAAACAGGTTTTTTCACGAAGTCGTTTAGCAATGAAAAGCTTCCTAACTATTCCGGGACCCCGATGTTTTTACACTATTACTTGGTCTGTTACTAGAAGATGTCAACCTCAAGTTAAGATTATATAATATTTGGGCTGCATTAACAGCCCACATGAGCTTACCTTTCAAAAAGACATACTATCCTGATACTGTAGCACTCCTTTTCCAGCGGCATTAATAAACAAAGTAAATTTTCCCCCTACCCCCCTCCTGTAATGAAAGGCCTCTCATCCCTTTCCTTGTCCCTTTCCCAAGTGCTAAGTGCCCATAGAAGTACCCTTATCAAAGGAGCCGGACGTAGAGCACTATAAAAAAAAAAAAAAAAGAAAATAGATAAATACTTCATGTCTTCATTACCACTATCTACTGATAATAACGATGCAAGGGAGGTAAGATCACTCCAGAAGTCCTATTTTGAAACCATCCATTCTCCTTAACCCTCTAAGAGTCCATTCAATTTAAAAAACTGCGCCGGTATTCGAAGCCTCCAAAAATACCCAGCTAGGGACCTCTCTTGTCCCCCTCCTCCGTCATCCATCACTCCTCCAACAACTTGGCTAACTCTCAGACAACCCGAGACAGACCGTTACGTCAGAGGTGTCTGAAAATGACTCACCCCTGCCTCTGCCGTCAACAAATTAATTTTGTAATGAATTTTTTGGGAAACTTCAAGAATTTCATGCAAGACTTCTTTTGTAAGAGTTTTTTTGTACTTTTGTATATCTTCTTTTAGTAACTGTCCTCCTCTTGTGAATTTAAAATTTTCGGCAATCTCGAGTGCGGCTGGGGTATATGATTATTTTAATTTTTCTTTCAGTGTCGTTTGATTTCGCGTAAGATTTTTCACACCCATATTATTGCACAAGTTATTAAATGTGATTTCTTCTATGCAGTCTAGTAGATAAGGAACTTTTTTCTCTGATGTTAGCTTCGTAATAGTAAATAGCCCTTCAAGTCTCCATCGCCATCTGTACCACAAGACATGATATTTTAAATTTAATTACACCAAGTAGAATAAAATAAAACAGTAAGCTATGTGGCAACGAAGATGCACGGCTTGCTAAAAAAGGTTAACAGTACTGCGTCAGCACTTGGTGCTTCCACAATATTTAATAAGCTCGTACGCGTATTCAAAATTTTACGCACTTAAAAGAACTGCATCCTCATAATCATTTTGTTATGTATTTGCTTGGGAATAAAATAAGAAAGAAAATACCTACTATACGTAATCTGACATTCCGTTCCTTCTATGCTTCCCATTACATAAGCGGACTAGGTGAAAGTTACATATAGTTTGACTGCTGTTAGCTTTTGCAACATTCTCTTGTCTTGTGATATGTACTCTTTACACTTCTACGCTATAGAATACACAGACCTGTACTCACATACTCTTTCACGTTTGCTCATTTGCGTACGCAGACATCGACTTTTACCTGACAATAGTACTTTCTATAATAACTAATGTAACCTACAGAAAGATCTACTGTAGTGTGACAAGAGTTGCTTTTTACAAAACGTAATTTTTCTCTACGTTTAGAGAAAGATTTATGAAAAGCGGTCTAGTCACATTAAAATAAAAGATAATAGTCGTAGAGCTGAAACTAAAATCCAAAATGTCACTTTACTAATATTGTTAGCTTGAGAAGCAACATACTTTTTTTCTAAAATAGCTGTAAGGACCGTTGTGATTTAAATATCATACAAATTAAACTAAAATTATTATTTGAAGAAATAACATTATCTTTAATGATTCAAGTTTTAAGTTAAAAGGCAACACTAATAATAGTTTGTTCATAAATAAAAAATATTTTTCCAAACTAAAAATAAAATTTTTTATCTAATTTATTTTTAACAAAAATACTGTTTGTTTAGTGCTTATCTAGTTTAATTCAAAGATTTAAAAGTTGCTAGGTCTGATAGTCTGCAAAATTATGATACTAATGATGCAAGTAATATTTTCTGAGTAACATTACAAGAGCTTGGAGTAGTAAGTAGCTATCAAGGTTAAGTTGCACATATTAATAAGAATAAGGGTATTGGTTACTAAACAAAAACTCTTTCGCAACATACAGGACAAAAAAGTGTCATCTGTTAACGAATTATATATATATATATATATATATATATATATGTGTGTGTGTGTGTGTGTGTGTGTGTGTGTGTGTGTGTGTTAGCTATAAATAAACAAACGTATAACCCTTAATTCTTTCACTACCTCCCGTTTGTGTGTTTATTGATCTTAGATATAAAAATAATCTATTTTACGAATGCAAGTTTAATTCAAATAAAATGGGATCAAATCCAATTAACTATCAGTTAACCTCAAAGATACAAAAATACGAAGGCAACAAATATGTGAGGTGATTAATTTGTTGATTATCTATGGCCTACTTGAATGTTATCAGTTAACTCTTGAATGACAATCGATGCTTAAACCAGGATTATTTTCCTTAGCAAATAAAAAATACATAAGCACAAATAATATAATAAAATAATACGTCCAGTGACAATTTGGAAATGATTAAAACAACGTTTAATGGTAGTACTATCATATTTTGTATTTATTTAAAAAACGAAGAAGCATTTCGGCCATTTGGACAACGGCCTGGCCCTCATCAGGTACAATAATCTATGGGTAATAACAATTCTTTATAATACAAATTTTAATATGTTACAATGAATGCAAATTTAGTTGAGTGTATAACATACCTTTCACTGTTACGAAAGGGATGTAAGATCGTCACGTAGTCACAGTTCTAAGTTAAACTGCTTTCATGCTCTGCACATACATAAATGACATATTACACGCACGCAATACTATCAAATAAGAATCGCAAGCAGTTCTTTGTGAGGAGCCTTCTATAAGCGTTGAGAGAAATAAAAGAAACTCCGTAAATTATTTATATCAAGTTAATCCTCTTTGCTAATTGTCTGAATGAGGGACTAAATAAATTTTTAATTTCTTTGTATCATGTTCTTTATAAATATTTTTATTAAAGTAAAGTATATTGAAAATTTCGAAAAAAGGCTTTTTCTGTAAATTTTTTTTTGTCTAAGATTTTTATTTTATCAAAATTAAGAGTATATAAAAGCTTAACGCTGGGTTGTGACGACACAGATCCATTTTTTTTTTTCTTATGTCTCTTTGGCTTTCTGCAATTTCCAATTTCAGATCTCTGGATGTTTGACCGACATCACAGCGATTTTAATTTGCACATGGGATGTGGGAAACGACGTTTTTCATCGAGTAGCTTAGTTACATCCTTTCCAAGAATATAAATCGAGTTTAACTTATGATTCAAACTGTATACAAGAGCAATGTAAATTTATTTACAATAATATTTAATATGACTCTGCAAGGGATGAATATACGGTAATGATAAAATAAGTTTATAATTATTATCATTTCTATAGCGATCGTTCGTTGTGTTCATGTTTTTCAAGGTATTTTTTCTTTTATTCACGAATGTATCAATAAATTTTTGAGGATAATTGCTAACCATTTAAAATTTACAATGAATTTTCAATTATTATTATGAAATTAAGTGTCAGCTAGTTCAATGCAAAAGTCTACTGGAGTATAAGTTATACCTATTTTATGTTGTATTGGATAGTGGGAGAGGAAATTCAAGTATTCGTTGCAGTGTGTGAGTTCTTCGTTACAATTGGTTAGTATTGAATTATTCTGTTGATTAATAATTTTCAAATCTAAGAAACTAATGCTGTTGTTAGTACATGTCTTAACAGTGAATTGTAATTCAGGACAACAGCTATGAAAAACGTTTAATGATTAAAAGAAAAGTTGATTATTTTCTTATTATCTAGTTTAGTTTAGATTTGATTTTAAATTTAAAACAACATGCATCGATTTTGAATAAAGTTAGAATGGTCATGGTTTAGTGAAAATGTCAGCAATTTGAGACTTTGACTTAACCCATTTAATTTCCTTTACATAGTGCTCGCAAACTTTGGTCATGTGTCACACTTTGCCCCCCCCCCCCCCCATCAGCTTTAGTTATTAAAGTTGCAGCCTGATTACCAAACAAAGTACACTCCTGACACGCTCTACTCATCGATATATCATGTTCCACCTGACAGGTAGAAAGTGCGACAAAAGACTGTAAATGGACCTTCCTACCTAGCAAATCTCCGAATGACATATCCACTGGTAGCTAAAGATCCCTTGTAGTCCGCAGAGTTAGGGCTCAAATAAGCCTTTAACTTGCCAAAGTTAGTTCGGAAGTTTAAACTCAGATGTCTAGTATCCTTACGATATCAAAAAACTCGTTTTACTGCCCTTCCATCATCCTCAGTGGGATTGCCTTGGTGACGACTTAGGATTCACTGAATAGACGATATCTGGACGAGTAGTATTGGCTAAGTGCAACAGACTTCCTATCGCCTCTCTATATGGTACATTAACTTTCGATTAAGCTTCTTTAAGAATCGAATCATCAAATTTTTCTTCTTTATTCTTCAAACTTCAAATAGTGACTTGATTTATGATTATAGAAGATTTTTGAGGTTTTGCATCTTGAAATCTGTACCTATCGAGTATCTTATCATCAGTGTAGTTGATTTGAAAAAGATTCAAGTGCTCCTTATTTCGATTTCAATTAATTTCAATATTGAAGAAAGTCTTAACTTTACGCAGATAAGTCATTTAAAACTCTTTTTTTAAGTTGAATCTTAGCTTCACTGAGTTTTAGAATGCAGGTACTAGCTATTATCATGTAGTCAACATAAAGCAACAGAATAATAGTTGTGCCTAAGTGAATAGAAATGGTTCTGACACATGACAGTTGAGCCCAATTTTATGAGCAGCCTGGAAAAAATACTTATTCCAGCGCTTGGAGCTTATTTTTGAACTATATAACGATCGATTTGATTAGCAGACCTTCGATTTTATGCTTTTGTACAGGAGACTCAAATCCTTAAGTACTTTCATGTAGGTGTCTTCGGTCACATTTCTTTAAAAGAATGCCGTTTTGACATCTAACTGACGTGTCTCCAGGTCAACTTTACAAATTATAGCCAGAACTGCTATTACGAGAGCTAGGCGAGACAGGAATGCGTAAGTCTCCAAGAGATCATAGATGTTATGGTTGCAGAACCCTTATGTGACCAGACAAGCTTTGAGCTAAGCCAAACTGTCCTGGTCAACTTTGCGCTTGATGACCCATTTGGGGTCAAAGTCAATCAAGTTTTCCCTTTTTCCTCCTGCAGACGAGTACGGCCGATCAACCAAAGTTAAAACCTGATTCCTATACATTGAATGTAGCACCTACTTCATTGCTTTTTCCCATAAGTACTTTTTGGCTGACTACATAGCTTCTTTGTACGAAACCGGATCTTGATTGATACTAGCCAGGACAGCATAATAAGTTTAAATGTCAAAGTTAAGACTTTCATCGATCTCAGAGAATAAAGTTTGATTAAAATCATCTTTGTCTTTAGTTTTTATCGTATAAATTCAAATCTTCGCAGAACTAGTATCACATATAAGAGTAGAAAAAAATTTTGTGTTATCAAGAACTTTCTTAGGTACCTCTGTTGGGATCAGCTGAGCGTGTCCCGGAGCTCGAGGAAGTTAAAGGCGAGGGTAGGCGCTCAAAGATGCTCACTCGAGTGTACTAAATAAATGGCGCTTTATTAGCATACAAAGAATAGAAGGCACAATGGTACGGCGAAGTGTCGAGAGCTGTGACGGCAGCGGAGGCTGCGAGCGTGAGCGTGCGCGAATGCAGCTCATGCGAGGGTCGAGCTCGGACTGGTGTGGGCTGGACGCGCGCCACACTAGGTAGCTGCTTGGCGGCTAGAGAAGGCGGCGGCAGCGCCACTCGGCGTGGACAGCGCGGAGACCTCGCGTGGCTTCAGCTGCTGCTTGCGTCGACCGCCTGTGTGTGCCTTGACGATAGTCGAAGGCGCCACACCTCTACCTCTTTTCCTTTTTTACTTCCTCCATTTCTTTGATTTCTGAATTTTCATCTAACAAATTCCCGAATTCTATTGGCCATTTCTCTTTGTTTATCTATTTTACCTACGTTTTCCAGTTTTTAATACAACTTTTTTTATAAAAATCATGATACACTAGTTTCTCATTGAATCGAACATCCAGACTTTCATAGAATTTACTCTATTGTGCTCTCAGAAATACATATCCCAATCTAGTGTAACCTATCATGATGACTCGTCGACCCGTGCATGCAATCTTAGGGCCAATTTTCCTCTGTATCCTGAATTAAGCATGACATCTGAATCTTTTTATCTTATCAATATGGTTACTATAATTCAGGGCAAATCACTGTAATGGACCTATTGTTTTACTTGATTTGTGATGGGATCGATTGTAGGCATATACGGTGGTGCTAAGAGCTAAATCCCACACATCCTCAGGTAAACCTGAGTCAACCATAAAAAATCATGTTTTTTTTTAATTGTTCGATTAAACCTCTCAGCTCCACCATTCAGTTCTGAAGGGTTTGAGCTTGCAAGATGCAATTTCACACTTTGTGTACCTTGACACTCAACGGTGTACCCTCTGGTAAAGCTGGTGCCTTGATCAGATCGCAAATATAAAATTTTAGCGTCATAACCTAAAATATTCCGGGTTGACTTTACAAATGTTTCAGGATGCGCACCAGTTTCATCTTTCAATTTCATTGGGTATGCCATGGCCAATCGGTAGATGTCGTTGATAAAAACTCAGATAAAACGATATCCTTTAAGAAATATCTCAGGACTTATAACACACATAAGGTCCGAACAAATTACTTGCAAAGCTTGGATTTATCTTTTTTAAAGTGATTTAAAAGGCAACTTAGTAATTTTGAAAACCAAACAGACTTCGCAATCTAGAATGGATTCATCGAAAATTGCACTGTGCAGCTGTTTATTTTCCAGAAAATGTATTTAAGAAGCCCTTAAATATGAGAGGGACGCATGCTCTAGCCTATAACACCAGAGCAAGGCTCTTTTTTTTTATTTTATCGAATGTGTTAGAGGGTAGACCTACACTTTTAAATTCATAAGTATTGCATTAATTCACTAGATCATTGACTTTACAGTATCGTACTGTTGATTCAAAATTAGGAATGTCAAAGTAATTGTTGAAGTGCAGTTTTTATTTCAAGTTTACATTTAATTCTTCTGATCCATTATCATTTGAACTTCTTATGCTAGTGTCTGCTTTGTTATCCCTGATGTTCCTCTCAGTTTCAAATTGAGCTTTACTTTTTGAAATGAGGTATCTCGGCGTATTGTTCGAATAAGAAGTTAAACAGGCTACAATTTAATTTTTAAGTTCAGTATCTTTGTCAAGATTTGATTTAAGTTGATCTATTTTGAAATCATTCAGCCTATAAGGTTGGTCATAAACTTCCAAGTTAATCAACTCTTTCGATTCAGGCCTAATTCTATAAATAATTTCAGTATTAAGGTAGATAAAAAATCCTATGTCTACAAATTTCCATAAGTACAGCAGGTTTTCAGCTAGATCTTCAGAGAATATTACATTCTACAACTCAATTTCTCTATTATCAACAAGTCCTGCTATATCACCTTCTCCCTTCGTTTTCAAACTTGTGGCTCAATCATTTTTAGCACAATGAATAACACCCATATCTTTATTTTCGAATGTTTTAAAACACACTTTTAATTCAACTAAATACTCGGTGGCTTTCTTGTCAGCCATGAACCTGGATGCCGGAAAACTTTTACAATTCAACTGCTCTAAGCATGTGGAGTGAGTTGATGCAGGAATTAGATTAGATTTTGTTCTACTTATATTAGACTTACGTAGGCTTCTTTTTTCACCTGGGAAATTCTAATCTTTCCTTTTGTTATCTTGATTACTTTTATTTAAATCATTTGTTTTATTTTTGTTTTTAAGGTTTTTTTGCTCTTGTTATCGTCGTTTTTATTTAAGTTATTTTAATGCTTTGTTAACCAAACTGACGTTTTCAGTTTTAGATTATTTGTATTTAATCTAAAACTAACATACCTCAAGTTCTCTCGTTTTGATCTAACTTCCTCATAATTTGCTTTCCTGTCCGGGCAGTCCCTGGAAATGTGACTGATGAATTTTTTTTTATTTATAGTAAAACTTGACGTTGGTGCCTCGATGCAGATACTTATCTAGTATGTAACTGGTGCTTTCGCATTAAGTGCAGACGCCGATCCATTTGTTCGAATTTGAAATAACATTTTAGTCATCAAAGCATTCCGTTCGGCGTCAAGTTTAATCAGGAACGATTTAAGCCTATCTAATGACATACTCACACCATATTTACTCCGATGCAGGAAGTCTAATGATGGAACAGCTGGGACTGGCAGCATAATCATATTGTAAAACATGTCTTGTTTGTCTTTGTTAGTCACAAGAGATTGATTACTCAAGTTGTTATTAGTTCTGACCAACTCTTTGAATCGATCCCAATAATTTGCCACGGCTTCTTTTTTAGGATTGTATTTAATAGCATATAGCTTTTATCTCAAAAATTATGTGGTAAGATTATTTTTTTATTTCCATATTTCTCCAAGTTTATCAACTATCTCGACTGGTTTTTTAAGATGAATAACTTTTGCATAGTATTTCGGATTGATTCAACTGAACAGAATAGCACGCACTCTGTACTCGTTTGAAGTTTTTTTTTGCGTGACACTGTGAAAATACATTTTTATAAGCACTGTATACTTCTGAATATAATCCTGCATTTTGACAAGCGTCGTCAGAGCCTATGGAGCCGACCAATTTAATGAAAAAGGTTTTTGTATTTTTGATAAGAATGTTGTCCTATATCATGTTGCCATATAAAGTTATGCTTCTGCACAAATGCATGTTATTGTATTATTCTCACATCGTTTTTCTAAAGTATACTATTTCCCCATTTTTTATTACAAAATTATGCGACCACATGCCACAGTTTTAATTATTTGTAAGCCTAATTTTGCAATACATTACACGTGTAGATGCGTGGTCGTTTAAATGAATAAGTGACACGTGTATTCTAGTTAAGTTTATAACTTGTTTTAGAACATTGCATTCTCCTGTATTTACTACAGAGAAAGTTATAAAATTATCAAATGATTGTCTGCAATTAGATCCAATGATTGATGTGGCTTAGGTAAAGGTTTTGGAAAAGGTGATAAGCCATACAGTTGTTTTTATCTGTAGAATAAGCAAATTTGAATTTTTTCCGTGCAATCAATCACATTGTTTTATTTTTTTAGCGTGATCATTTGGCAGCACATTGAAAAAAAATGCCAACAAAAATACACACTAGTAATAGGTGAGCAAAACTGGCATAAAGGTTATATTTTCCTATAGGTAGTGATTGCTTGTGTATGGAACTTTTTTGTTTTCAATTCGTTTATTTGTTCATTCGCTTAGTGGCTATAAAATGTATGAGTAGCATAAGCTGTTGTTGTGTAATATTTTTATGTTTGCTTTATTCATCTTAATTTTTACGTATCCGTTTTCCCATGTGTCGATCACCAAGTAAGGTCCTGATTACTGATCGTTAAATTTATGACTATTAGGGCCCTGCAGAAGCCGTACATTGTCTTCTATTTTAATAAATTTATGTTTTAATTTTTCACCGTAATTTTTTTTTTCTTTGTTTTTAGCCATTGTTCAATTTTTTTGAGCGATCGTATGAAATATACTTAGTTAAGTAACTAGATTGGTAATGTATTGTGTGTATATGGGTAATAAATCGTCTGCTTTGAGGGGTTTAATACTAGGTAACCTTGCCATGTTTTCAAAGACTAATTCAAAATGTGTGTACTGGGTGCTTTCGTGTTTATTAGTATTAAAATGAAATGTCACTAACTCCACACATTTATTTCACTGTTCTCTTGCATCAAATGTTATAAGGTATTCAGCAAGTTCATTGTCTGATCATTCAAGGGAGCCGTTTGATTGGGGGTTGAAGGTTCTTGTCTTTCATTGTTTCCTTTCGAATCAACTTACTACTCTGTTAATAAATTTGCGAAGAAAATTGGTGACTTGGTACGTCAGTATGGCTGCTTGAGCTCCATATATACAAATGAATTTCTTTACAAATGTGTCTGCTTCTGATATAGCAGCTTAATCCTTTAGTAGTACTGCTGTAGCGTACTTTGAGAAAAAGCATCGTATTATTAAAATATATTCGCTATTTTTTTATGTTGCTGGTAATGGACCCACTTTATCTAAAACGAGTTTTCCAAAGGTGTGGTAAGTGTGTCAGTGATAATAAATTTAGGTTTAGTTTTTATACGCACTAATTTTTTTAGGTGCATCCAAGGCATTTTTGTATGAATAATTCGATGTCTTCTTTCTGATGTTTCCAAAAATATTTGTGCTTTAGTTTATTATAAGTTTTATTTACTCATTCATATCCCCCTATAGTACCGTTACGCATTTCTTTAATAACGTTATATTTATCATATGGAGACTGATGTTGTATTATTCCTAAACAAATCATAACTTTTGTTTATCTAATGTACTTCCGTAACATCCAATATATCTTTTGGAACTTAATATTTTCTAGTTTGGTGGTTCTAGCCATACTGACTGTTGATATAATTTTTTCTCCAAATATTTCGTTCAAGTTTAAAAGTGACTTACTTATTATTAGTGCTGTTATTATGTTTGTTATGCTTACTTGGTCTTGACCTCTACTGGGTAAAACTATGAGGAAATTCGTCTTATTATTAGTTAATTAAGGTGTTCTGAGGATAAATTTTTTTACATGGGGAAATTTTTTCATTGTAGGGAGATATTGTGCTTCGTCATGTAATAGTTAAGCAATGTTGTCGGTGATGTAAATAAAATCATCTTTTCTTATATAGACCTTTTCTCTAAAAAAAGTTAATTTATTTTTTTTTTTGCGTGATTTTGGTGGATCAGCTATTCTGTGTACTATTTTCAACGTGCTGTCCTAGAATGGATGATTCGCATAACAGTAGGGTATTAAAAAATTTATGACAGTCACGCTTTTGACTTTTATTAGATTCTTGATGAGTGATTGGTAAGTTTCCTTATGTTTGCTTTTTTTTTAACAGAGGAGAACGCCTGCTTTTGCACGGTCTTCTCAAACATAGATAAGTTAGTTGCATGGTCTTGCTTTATAGTTCTTGAGTTTTTATTTTTTGGGAGCTAAGGCTGATGTGACTTTTCTGTATCGGGAGCTCTTGGTTCACCTGCTCTTTGACAAAATATCGCAGCTAGAGCTTCCTTGGGATAGGTAGAAGCGTTGCTTCCACTTTTGTTCAAGGTGAAGTATATAAAACTGATGGGCCTGTCTTTTCTTATTTCTCCTTATAAGAATATCTCTCCTACAGTAAAACCTAACATACCTTTTATCAGTATAAATATTTTTTAACGTCAGGATTAATTAAAATTGACGTCAAGCTTATATTATTTCTTACAATTTCAAATGTTGTCTAAGCTTTTTCATTCCAGGAGAACTCCTGATCTTTTTTGTGCAGTGTATTTAAGGGTTTGGCTTTTTTGCAAAGTTTTCTTATAAATCTATGATAGTAGCTTAATAATTCTAAAAACTGCCGAACTTTTATTTGATTTTTTGGTCAGAAAAAATTTTGAACTGCCTCTATCTTTTTAAACTTGGGTTTCAGTCTTTTTTTACTAACTATGTGGCCACAATAATTTATTTCTTATTGTAGAAATTTGTTCTTTTAGCTAGAAGATTAAGTTGGCTTTTTTTAGTTGCTCTAAAAATTGAATGATTATTTTACAGAGTTTTTTTAATTCTTGGGAGTATAGGCATACATTGTCGAAAAAAAAAACTGATCTTTTAATGTTCAGAATTAAGGCGTCCATGAGTAAAGAAATGTTGGTGCACTTGTTTTTAATCTGAAAGGGCATCTTCTAAGATAAAAATGTTCTGTATCGAACATAAAGGCAATTATGTCTCCTTTTTATTCTCATTTGGTGATAACTAGCTTTTGAATCGAAAACTGTAAGATATTTAGATGCACTTATTTTGTCTACAATATCTGTTATGTTGATTGTGGAGTCCTTGCCGTCAGGTATTACACAATTGTGTTTTCAAAAGCCTATTACGACTCTGTATCTCTTTTGTCTATCTGGTACCAGCTTTTTTAGCCCGCAAAAAAAGGCACTACGTAAATGCTCATGCAAATCTCAATTACTTCGTTGATAAGCAGTTCTTTAACTTGTTTTTTTATTTTTTCTCATTGGACGGTAGGTTGCTGGAAGGGCTCAGTTCTAATGAGGGTACTTGTAAGTTAATTAAGCTATTGTTGAGATGTTTAGCTCCATAAGGTGGGTAGCAGGTAAGCTTTCATCTTTTTTTGTGAAATCTGTTGTCATAGTCTACTACTATTTTTTTATTGTTGTTAGTTTTTTATGCTAAATGTGTTCGAGACGTTATAAATTCAGAATCTTTTGTTGATGTTGTGTTACGCTTGAGTGTATTAATGTGTTTAAGATCTTTATATTTTTGATGATTCTAGTATGAATATATTTCTATTTGTTTGTGTAAGTTTTAAAGCCTTTTTTGGTATTGAGTCTTCAAATATTTTTTAGATAGATTTTAATATTGCGTGTAGTCACAGTATTTATTTTTGGGTATCAGTGATTTTCAAAAGCTTTCGAGGCTTTCAACGATTTTGTTTTTAGTGCCACTTTCATTTGCATTATAATTTTGCGTGTATAGATTTTAAGTAGTTTTCGAAATAGATTGCTGTTACGATTTCTACCTTGGGTGTTTTTAAAATAAATAACGATTTCGCAATACTTTCTGTCAGGGCTCAAATTTTTTTAATTTTTAAATATAGATATTTGATAATTGTTGAGTTCAAACTTTTTGATTTTTGTGTCGTAGGTGTCTGTATTCAAGGTCTTACAGATTTTGGATTTCAGAAATTGTTACAAAAGTTTCTGTTTCTTGATTTTAGATTTCAGCGTTTGTCATATCACTTTTCGTCTTATGACCTCGGATTTCAGAGATTTTTGATAATTTGAAATTTTTAGTTCTTCTATTACTACAGAATTTAAATTTTTTAGTTCTTAGAGGTTCTGAGTTCGAATGCTGAGTTTCTTTAAAGCATAAAAAGTTTTATGGAGTATTTGTGTATGAGATGGAATTTTCAGTCTGTTCTTAAGAATGTTTTGCGTTACTTATTCTAGTTTTAATAGGTACAACGTAATTTTGTATTTTTAGTTAGTTGTCATAGTATATTAGTTTCATAACTTACTTTTACCTTATAAGTACAAAATATTTTATTTTTTATTAGGCCGTATGTTTCTATACGGAAATTATTCGTTATATTCAGTTATTCAAAGAAGCATCCATAAGAGCTAAAAACGATGATGTATCCTTGAGTTCTGATTTTCCCCTTCATTATGCCTTCTAGATGCAGAAAGATTTCTTAAAAAGTCATAATGTTAGGTGGATTGACGGATGTTTTAATGAGTAAGGCCTTTGCATGAATGTCAAAAATATACGACAAGGAGTTATTGATTTCACTGAATTTAATTGATACAGAAAGTGTTTATACTTTGATAAGTAGTAAGATAGTTTTGTTAACCAAAGTCTGTTTAAGAAAGATGTTAGTGTTACGTTGCTGATTTTTCCCAAGCTTTCTCTCTGAAACAAACCTGAGTCGTTTCTTGATGCGTCTTGCTGAATTTTATCGTTGTAAGCTGTTTTTTTTTAAATATACTATCTATGTGACCTAAGTTTTTGCAATATTTTCATGCTTTTTTATTGTTTCGATCATTATTGTTTGATTTTCAAGCTTGTTGCTGAGTGTACTTACTTGGTACATCATTGTTAGGTTGGTATGTAAAAACAAGACTATAATGTGATAGTTCACTCCATGACACGCTTTTTTTCAGTGGTTGTGTGTATAATAGCTTAGAAAAATGGCATGGATGGTGTTTAGCTGCAGATGGTGTAGCGTTGTACATGGGCGTGGCTTGGCGTGAGTCGGCTTTACTGGTATCATAGCAATACTAGCAATCGCCTGCTGCGTGGCCTCCATCTTCCAAAAATTAGGCATTTTTTTGGTAATTTGATAGAACTTATTCGTGCACCTAGACTTTGTCTATTAATTATGATTTTTACTGCTTTTATTTAATGTTCAGATTCATAGCACACCAAGTCTTTCTTGATTCATATTCCTTCAGTTGTCACTGTTTTGGGGTTATTTGCGTAGTTTACTCGTGCTTTTATTAACTAGTGTTTCCTTATGATAAAATATTTTAATTTTTCCAGTTCTAGTTGCGTATAAAATTCCTCACTCATTAGAGCGTTGCGGAGAATCACTTTAATTAATTCTTGGTCAATGCCCTTAACTCTATTAAAAAAAGAGATAACGCTCTCAATTTTTTTTGTTTTAACGCTTCTAGTTTTTTCATTATTTAATCCTACATTTTTGCGGATCTGAAGATATTTGTGATTTATATTGCTATTTCTTCCATGGTGTCAAAGATTTTATTTTTGATGCAGAGAAATTCTTTTCCTGAAAGTAATATTTTAGCTTAGGTTACTTAATCTGGTTTGCTTATTTTTAGAATAACGTGGCATGCTTCACTGCAGCTGTGTAAAAAGGTGAAGATGAGAAAGACATCTTTTATATACAGGTTATATAAAGTTTAAATAATAGTTTATGTTATACAAGCTGTTTATAGTTAGGAAAAAAGGTGTTTGAGGCAGACTTTTTATAATAATTCCAGTGGTTATTATGTATGAAAGTTCTTAGGGTTGTAATTTTTAGGTGTTTCGATACTGTCTTTCATTTTGGGTATTGTAACAGTGCTCAAGGTGTTCGTGATTTTGTTTTTAGTTAATTGGGTTGCATTATTGTATTGTAGAAGTTAACATTTGCGATATTTTCTAATAGCATTGATGTAAATCGGGAGGCGTGTGTGGCGTTGGCGTGTGTATCTGTGGCAATATGAACGGGGGACTAGTGCCCCATGCCTCCATCGGTGTGGATGCATGGGTCGGCTCTGCTTGTGCTTCTTGTACTTCGCTTTTTGCTGCTTCCGTGGGTGTCACTCCATTGCTTGATACGGGCCAACAAAAACTAGCACCCGTCATGTATAGAAGTAAGTGGCAGTTAAAACATTCTTCTCAGATACATGCATCACACACTCTCACTAAAAATACACAGGGACACTTACGAATTGTTCTGGATTGCGTGTGGCGGGTCCTTTTCCGGGCTTGCGTTGGAAGCCTGGCGGCGGGTGAAGCCAGATAATGAGGCCCAGGTAAGACTGGATAACCACATCTTAAATGGCTATACGCCTCATAAACAAGAAAGACGTGGTGGACCGACTAATCTAGGATTATTACCACTGAGGTGGCCACATGGCAGCACCTTAGTGCCTTACGCCAGCTCATTTTGTTGGGTTGTCTGAGCGGTCATGAGATTGTACACCCGCTACTTGTCTCGCTGAGATGACTGTAGTGAACCAACATATACATATATTTCTCACGAACACCATTCTTACACTTGTTACTCGACACCAGGGTAGTCACCACGGGTGGGACTGAGGGAGAGTGGCGATTCCTGGCCGGCCCAAGCAAGTAGCGGTTCTCTCAGGTAACAGAGAGGGCTGCTGCCCTGGTTTTAACCCTTTCCAAATACTCATTTCTAGAAAAAAGGGTAGTGCTGGCCTTTGCAGGTCAGAACGACACTAAAAAGATGCCAAAATGAAGAACGTCGATGCAAAACTAGTACCCCAGGCGGTAACCTCTCTGAGGAAATCCGCCGGCAGTTCCAATCCAGTAAAAGCCTAGGTGACTGACGCAGGCCCCACAGACTCTGGGGGGAAACACAAAAACGTGTCTCATAGACAACAGGGACTACTAAATGTTCCATGGCCTTTACTTACAGACAAAGGACGAAGAGGAAGCCTGTCGAGTATAGGCACTGACGACACTGAGGACAGCAACGTGTCGGTATTTAGCTACCAGACCCAGGAAGAGCTTGCCTCTTTAGAAAAAAGTGTCACAAGGCTCGGAATAAAGCAACAGCAAGTTGCTGATAAAGTCCAATCAGCAACGAATGATATTACAGAGACGCTACAAATGATTAACGATAAGTACGGCAACACTGCGAGCGCTGTTAAAAATGGGCTCGAAGCGGTGCTTAAGCATCTTCAAGAGGCAGAAGTGCTAAGAAAAAGCTGTCTCACTAAAGAAGATTTGTATACCAACGCTTGGAAGTCGTCATTTGAATCCCTGCAGTGAAGGAAAAAAAGGCGAGATAATTTCCGACGTTATCCAGAAACGAACCCTGAACACTGTCTTAAAATAAATGGAACGAAGTGAAAGAAACAGGAGCCCATCGGACAGCCCTGAGAAACGCCAGCATACTATGTCTTCAAAGAAAAAGAAAACAGGTAGTGGCAAACAAAAAGAAGTTTTCCTGAATAAAAAAACAAGCCAGAAGAAAAAAGTAAACGCCATAACCACAGTGGTAGTGAAGATGGCTGAAGGACAGACCTTTGCAACGGTGCTGAAGACGATGAAGGCGAACTTTGACCGTGATAAGGCTAACGTGGAAGCGCAAAGTGTTGTCACTACAAAAAAAGGAGACATGCTTATTAAGGCCAAAGGTGTAGAAAATGCTACTGCATTCTCACAGCAAATTAAAAAGTTGGTAGCCGGACAAGGTACTGTCAAAATGAGCAGCAGAAAAGTGACTTAAGAGGTCCGAGACCTGGATGCCATTGCAGAGGAAGGTGAGGTCAGAAAGGCTTTTGCTAGGACTTTTGGACTTAAGAGCCAGGAGCCAGAAGTAGCTCTCTTAAAGCCAAATGCCAGAAGACAGAGGCTGGCTTTAATCAAGGTGGACGAAGCAACTGCCAGACAAGAAGTAGAGAAAGGCAGGTTATGAGTCGGCTTTGTAAGCTGCCGAATACAAAGAGGAATTAAAGTAACGAGATGTGACAAATGCCTGGGATATGGACACGTCTAAAGCTTTGTAGTGAAAAAAGCCGATCAAAGCTTTGCTTTCGGTGTGGAAGCTCAAACCACTGGAACAAAGAGTGTCCAGTCCCAGTACGGTACTTCCTTTGACCAACAACGGAAAACAAGCACAAAGCAGGCAGCGAAAGAAGCCCTCTGTTTAGAAGAGCCTCGAAAAAGGCCAGGGATAAGGCCCAAGCAGGATCAAAATAAGGCAAAAAGGCCTTGAGTTGAAAGACAGGCTTGTGTGGACCCACGCTGCGCTGGGTACTTTTTACCTACCAGCAAGGGAAAGCATTAAGCTTGTAGTGGTGCTGGCCAAGTAGGAGGCCTACTATAAAGCGCTTGACAAGGTGCTTGTCCTCAGGGACCCCGAGTCCTTTTAGGACTCGAGAGCATCAGCACCTCTAGCAAATGGTGGCGAACTAGCTTGTTAATGCTGTGAGATGCGATGGTCTTCCTGGTGGCTCCACCCTGAAGTAATGCTATCGCGGTTCCAGGATGGATCAAAAGCCACGTGGCGTGGCATGGGGGGGGGGGATTTTAGTGGGTATAGGTGGTCAAAAAAAAAAATCCACTGAGTCATACACTACCGCTGTCCCTGCGATGTGCCTCAATGCATTTCCCCTCCCTCCACAAAAAAAAAAAAAAAAAAAAAGGGGGGCTGCTAGACCTTGTCGCTCGTGGGGGTGCCTGGCTTGGGATAGGGTAGGCTCCAAAGAAATAGGTAATCATTTGTCTGAATGTGTGAGGAACTGTGTTTCCCCAAAAATACAAGAAAAAACAAAAAAGAGGGAGTTTTAAAAAATGAATGAGAGAATGAGTGGTGTATGCAAGTAGAGACTAGAGCTCGAACTGAGCTGTTTGGATCCCCGAATAAGAACCAGCCTGACTAGAAGGGCTGGCAGGGGCTGACTCCCCGTCCAAGCCACTAAGAATCAGCCTGCTGTCTTAGTATGGTGGTAACCTTGACAGGTCTTAGCCAATCTTTACCCTGTCGTGTACAGAAGTAAGCAGCGGTTATACCATTCTTTCCAGATACATGCATCAGACACTCTCACCTAACAAACACAGAAATACTCACGTCTTGTTCCGGGTTGCGGGTGGTAGGTCTTTTCCCGGGCTTACGTTGGAGGCCTGGTCGCAGGTATAGCCGGACGATAAGGCCCTAGTAAGTCTGGGTAACCACATCTAATATGGCTGTACGCCTTAAAAACAAAAAAGACGTGGTGGGCCGACTAATCTAGGCTTATTACCACTGAGGAGGCTACATGGCAGCACCTTAGTGCCTTACGCCAGCTCGTTTTGTTGGGTTGTCTGAGCGGTCATGAGATTGTACACCCGCTACTTGTCTCGCTGAGATGACTGTAGTGAACCAACATACACATACATTACACACGATCACCATTCTTAGACTTGTTACTCAACGCCAAGGCAGTCACCACGGGTGGGACTGAGGGAGAGTGGCAACTTCCGTGCCGGCCCGAGCAAGTAGTGGTTCTCTCTGATAACAGAGGGGGCCACTACCCTGGTTTTAACTTTTTCCAAATATTTATTTCTAGAAAAAAGGGTAGTGATGACCTTTGCGGGTCAGTACGACATTTAAAAAGATTCCAACATGAAAGATGTCAATGCAAAGCCTGTACCCCAAGCGATAATCTCTCTGAAGAAATCCGCCGGCAGTTCCGATCCAGTGAAAGCTGGGGTGACTGTCGCAGGCTCAACGGATCTTAGGGGGGGGGGGGGCACAAAGACGTGTCTCATGGTCAACAAGGACTGCTAAATGTTCCATGGCCTGTTGAGCATAGGCACCAACGACACCGAGGACAGCAACGTGTTAGTATTTAGCCAGCAGACCCAGGAGGAGCTTGCCTCTATAGACAAAAGTGGTGCTAATCTCAGAGTAAAGCGATAGCAAGCGGCTGATAAAGTCCAATTAGCAACGAAAGATATTACAGAGACGCTACAAGCAATCAACTATGAGTACGGTAACACATCGAATGTTGTTGAGAATGGGCTCAAAGCTGCGCTTTCGCTCCTTCAAGAGGCAGAGGTATTAAGAAAAGGCTTTTTTTATGAAAAAAAGTATTTGCAAACGCTTGGAAGTCATCATTTAAATCGCTAAAGTAGAGGGAACAAATGCGAGATAATTTCCGACGGCATGTACAAAAAAAAATCCTAAATACTGCCCCAATAGAAATAGAACGAAGCAAAAGAAACAGAAGCCTATCAGACAGCCTTGAGAAACGCAAGCAAACCATGTCTTGAAAGAAAAAGAAAACTGGCAGTTGCAAACAAGAAGAGATTCTCCTGAATAACAAAATAAGCCAGAAGAAGAAAGTGGACGTGACAACAACAGTAGTATTGAAGATGGCCGAAGGGCACACCTTTGCAAAGGTGCTGAAGACGATGACGGCGAATTTCGACCCTGATAAAGCTAATGTGGCTGTCCGAAGTGTTGTCACTACAAAAAAAAGAGACATACTTATTAAGGCCAAAGGTGTAGAGAATGCTATTGCATTCTCACAGCAAATTGAAAAGTTGGTAGCTGGACAGGGTACTATCAAAATGAGCAACAAAAAAGTGATACTAGAGGTCCGAGACCTGAATGCTATTATAGAGAAAGACGAGGTCAAAGTGGCTTTTGCCAGGACTTTCGGACTTGGGAGCCAAAAGCTAGAAGTAGCCCTCCTAAGACAAAATGCTAGAGGATAGATGCTGGCGTTAATAACGGTGGACGAAGCAATTGCCAGACAAGCAGAGGAGGAAGGCAGGTTACGAGTCGACTTCGTAAGCTGGTGAATCTGAAGAAAAATTGAAGTGATAAGATGTTACAGATGCCTGAGATATGGATTTGTCTCAGGCAACTGTAAGGAAGAAAATAGATCGAAGCTTTGCTTCTGGATTGGAAGCTCAAACCACTGGAAAAAAGAGTGTCCAGGCTCAGTACGGCGCTTTTTTGCCCCTATAACGGATACTTAGCACAAAGCAGGCAGTGAGAGCTGCCCTCTATTTTGAAGAGTCCAAGAAGAGGCTAAGAATAAGGCTCAAGCAGAACGAAAATAAGGAAAAGGGGCCTTGAAATGATAGGCAGGCTAATGTGGACCCACGCTGCTATCAGTGCACTTTTTACCTATCAGCAGGGAAAGCATCAATTTCATAGTGGTACTATTACTTCTATTACTAGTACCATTACAGTGGTAAAAATATACCTTTGAGTAAGTATGTGTACGTAAGTATGCGTTAGTAAGTAATTAGTTTATTCTCATGATTCTCTTAAGTAAAGTGAGCTTATGAAAGAATTTTTTCAAAAAACCTTTACAACCACAATACAAATTTAATTTTACTAACTACATGTTATGATGGAGCCGCTGCATCAAGCACTTGCACGTTGGTATCTGGCTGTAGTAAATTCCTTTATCTTAAGCGTACGGGCCTGCATGTATGCTTGGCATGATTAGATTCTGCCTCTTAGGCCATAAGTCGTATGCACGCGCTTGCTAAGCAGCACTGACGTGACTTAGGTATAAGAGGTGTGGCTTGTTGGTTTATGGTAGGAAGATTGCTTGTGACACCACCTTAGAAGGGGGGTTCTGGCTCACCTCCACTCTTCTCCCTAGGAAAAAGCTGTAGCATGAGGGCTTTGGCTCACTTGGGTGGTAGCTACAGTGCGCAGGTATGGGGCTATTTCTTATAAGTAGGAGGCTGTCTTTACTCTGCGTGGAGGAGGAGTGTCGTGAGAAGTGCACATACGTACACGTTCGTGTGTGAGAGCTCGCGAGTTAGCTGTGCTATTGCACGAGCTGGTTCACGCATCCCCCTTTTCTTGTATTGGATTGTTCCCAGGATTAGTTTGGGGATGGGCCCCTTTGATCTGTTACCTACACGCATGTAAAATGTATAGATGTGTACACACATGAATGTACTTGCATGTGTGCTAATATTCCAAGTGATCATGTTTGCAGTTATCAGCAAAATAAACGAAGTGAGCTAATAAAGTCTAATATTTTGTGTAAGAACATTTTTCACCTTTGATGATGTACTTTTTTCTTAGAATTGTAAGTAAATATTTTTTTGACAATAATACGTGGTACTTATGTCTTACTTTTATTAGACGCAGTACCTTGACAATAAATAGAGCAAACTTATATTAAGGTTTGAGATTGTTAGAATGATTTGTAAATAGACTTTAATGACAAAAAATTTTAATTTAACACATATAATTGTGAGCGTGCGGTGACTTGGTTGGCTGGCTTGAGGAGGGTCCCTGGAAGACTGGAGTTCAATTCACAGCCAGTGAATTTCCCGATCAAGTACCTCTGTGAATTTTCATACGAGCTTTTTATGATAGGCAACCTTGTTCCAGAAAAATGGCTTACCACATAGATCACTCGCTCTCAACATGGTCTATGTACCATTATCACCGTACCCACGAATTGAAATACTGTATCTCATAATGTAAACTGTGTAACCAATAGTGTAATATGTCACCAATACAGTAATATATAAGAAATATAACCTAAAATTTTCCCTACTGTAATGGAGCTATATGTACTTGTCTATATTAAAACCATAAAATAAATACACAACGAAAGTAGATATTAAAAAAAAATAATAAAAAAAAAATAAACATAAATTTTTAGTAGTTCCAATAAGTAGGGGAAAACTCGAAAGGGTTGTGCCAATTTTTTTTGAGAGAACGTAACCTTAAAAGTATGACACTCAGTGGGATAAAAAAATGCTTGGCATGATAATTTGAAGAATCCTCTCCATGTGTGAACAAAAATTATAACTGCAGGTAATGCTGTTCACACGTACTAGTTGTAAAAAAAATGGCATTACTGACCACTTCCGGGGCAGTTGTGTCAATGCCTGAGAACAATTGCGACGGATTGAAAAAAAATACATTGAAACCGTTTTAAATCACTTTTATTGTATTTTATGTTTAACAAAATGTAAGAGGATTTTTTTGGGAAATAAAACAGCCGGGGTTGCATAGGAACTTTTCCTGATAAAAACAGTTTTTTTTTTAAATCTGCATTCACCGGAAACTGAACCTATGACCCCTAAAGCAGCGTTGTATTAGTTATAAGCACGCTTACCATTAAGCCAACGCCACTCTAATGTGTATCTTATTAAATAACGATGAAAAATACGTATTATTCGATTTGTACATGTACATCGATAACCGCAAAAAAAATTAATAAAAATAATTACTTTTGGCTTTTCAAAAGTAATGTAGGCCTCTACTGTCATTAATATTTCACAACAGATAATGTTATACTGTAAAGTGCAAGTGGCCAAGCACTCCGCTTCTCTCCCCTCTTTGTTTTTGGCAGTTTTCTCTTACAGTTTCCCCAATATGACCACTGTCACAACCGTCCTTTGAATCTGCACTTAGACTAGTTGCTGCTTCTGGGGCTGATGTTGCTATTGATACCACTGCTAATACCACTGCTGTGAAAAAAAATTAGGAAGCGTTTATGTTAAAAAATGAGTTGAAGAGTTATGGTTTCTATTTTAAAAAATAGAAGTTTATCTGCCTATCACTGTTGCAGTTGCTACAACTGTTGGCTTTGAATATGACTGCTGCTGATACTACAAGTGTAAAAGAAAAAAGTTATAGAATGGTTTATTAGGTAAGGTTTTATTGATTTGGAGCAATTAGAAATGTCAGAAAAATTCTTTTGTACAGTTGTGAAAAAAAATATCATGCACTACTACTAAACATCTGTTTATAACCACTTTTTGAGTTTATAACTCACTGAAGTAAGTTTTATAGTGGCAGACATGTTATACAATAGGTTTCTATTATAAAGAAGTAATGACTCTCTTGGTGATGATATCAAAATCGTTTACTCCTGTGAACAACGTTTCGGCCCGTACAGTAACCCACGTTAGAAGGCCCTCATCAGGTACAACTTCTTAAGTAACAATTATAAAAATATAAAAATATAAAACAATAATATTTTAAGTCAACAATGCTTTAAAAGAAAATCGCACAATAATGAACACTCACATAGCCACGACAATAGCGACTATAGGTATCACGATGGATGATAGATCGAAAAATACGCACTTCGTAAGTCCCGATCGTGCTTATATACTATCGATCAGTGTAAGTGTGTCACTGTACATGAGTACATTTTAGTCACACAATGCTACAGCCGCCCCGCCCCAGTACAAGTCAACGAACTCGCATATTTAAATTAAAGTAAATCTGTTGCTCTGTGTAAGTTTGGTTATAAAAATTTTGCAACATAATTTCAAATTTTGTGTGTCATGCATTCTGTTGATATTATTTCGGTAACTATATATGTATAACATCTCTGAGAAAAGTCGCTTGAATCTACTACTTTCCGTGTTAAGTATTTTTACTTCATCAAAATTAAAAGAACAATTCGTTTTAGCACTATGGTCAACCAATGCAGACTTATCCCTGCGATGCTTACAATCATTCACGTGTTCATTTATTCTAGTTTTCAAACGCCTGGAGGATTGACCTATGTAGCAACTATCGCAATCATTACATACAATTCTATAAATAGCGTTACATCTATCTGTGTGTTTGGTTCGATCTTTGCCTAACCAAATAAATTTCGAGAACTTGTCAATACATTCAAAAATTAGGTTGATATTATTTTTATATAAATATCTCTTACTTATAGAGTCAAAGCCTTGGAAGTAAGGTAATATCATGAGACCCCTATTGTCAGAGACCACTTGATTTAAAGGTGTATTTATAGACAATATTGTCAGTCTTTTTTTGATATATTTGTTAATAAACTTTAACGGATATTGATTATTCGATAACAATTTTTTTGAAATGTCTAAATTTTTCTCATGAAATTTGCTGTCCGATAATTTCATACTATAATCGACTAGGGTATAAATAATGGCTATTTTTCGCGATAAGGAATGATGGAAGTTATAATTTAAATTACGTCCAGAGTGGTCTATAAATATACCTTCAAATCGAGTGGTCTCTAACAATAGGGGTCTCAGGGGAATATCAGGATATTACCTTTCTTTCAATGCTTTGACTTTATAATTGAGAGATATTTATATAAACATAATTTTAACGTAATTTTTAAATGTATTTACAAGTTCTCAAAATTTATTCGGTTAGGCAAAGATCGAACCAAACACACAGATAGATGTAACGCTGTAAATACAATTGTATGTAATGATTGCGATAGTTGCTACATAGTTCAATCCCCCAGGCGGGGTGGCTGTAGCGTTGTGTGACTTAAATATACTCATGTACAGTGACACACTTACACTGACCGATAGTAGATAAGCACGATCAGGACTTATGAAGTAACACATTATTGTGCGATTTTCTTGTAAAGATTGTTGACTTAAAATATTATTGTTTTGTATTTTTATATTTTTATAATTGTTATTTAGAAAGTAGTACCTAATGAGGGCCTTGTAACGTCGGTTACTGTAGGGGCCGAAACGTTGTTCACAGGAATAAACGATTTTGATAGCATCACCAAGAGAGTCATTATTTCTTTATAATAATTATCTATCACGAGAGCCACTGACGAAATAGGTTTATATTCTTTTAAAGTATTTGAACAACTTACAAAATCAGAAGATAAATATTTTTCTAATCTCCACGATATTCCTTAAAAGTATACAGCACCGCACACTAGTGTATGTGTCTGTCTTTAAACGTAAAACAAAGTGTAATGGGTCTGCACTACTTTTAGCTTTGAAATCAAATTTCTACAGTTTCCATGTATTGCTGTCAGTAATAAGTTCTGAACACACACTATTCAGTCGTTTAACTAAAATGTCCCACAGTTGAAAAAATTTATAATGATTCTTCTACAGTAGAATTTCTACCATAACGTTCTCTTTTACACACTACATAGGAAGCAGTCAGTGACTTTTTGAATCAAGGAATGTATGAAATCTAGAATTTTCTATTGGTAAGGTCGTATTGGTAAGGTCGTACTCTTGATAAACGATGTGGGAGCATCGTTAGGAACGGTGGCTTCCTCACTCGAAGATATCTTAACGACTGCAGCCTTTTCTAGCAGTTCCTTTTACTATCAAAAATTTAAAGCTAGTTGAAAGTTGTATGTTTTAACTGTAAATATAAGATTTAAACGTTCATGTATATTTTTAAGCTCTTTTCTACAGTAGAGTTGCTAAATTTTTTTTGAGTATAAATTTGCTGAACTATAAAGGCATAAGCAAATGGTCTTTCAAGAAACTTTTATTTGTCTAGAGTCATAATTATTGACGTCTTTCTCCACGTCTGTATATATTTTCAACGCGAGTAGGCCTTTGGCATTGTGCTCAGAAATTAGCAATTTCCTTAAAGTATATGAACAGTGGCTTGTGAAGATAAGGATAAAAAGTCAATACTTAAAAGTATTATTTGTGATCACTTTAATAATACAAATAAAATAAAATCACTTTCCTTATGAGTCTGGCTGCTGCTTTTGCGGCTGAGGTTTTTTATTTTAAATTTCTATAAATCAACTTTATATCAAGTATAGATTATCGGTCAAGCCTTATTCTTTTTTTAATATGTTTTTTTTTTTTTTTTTATAGCTGCAGCATTCTTCACAGAGCATAGGCTGATTTCAATAAATGATTTCTACGTGTCACATAAGTAATGTTAAATTTTTTCAATGAAAAACATTCTTCAAGTTGTGAATAAACCTAAGAGGACGAAAATAGTAACTTATTTCTTATTTATTATCATTTATTTATTTTAAATTGGATTTTATAAAGCAAATACCTACTGAAAAGCACTTAAAAAAGCCATTTTGGTTTTTGAAGTCATTTAACATAAATAACGTCATCTTTTTGAATAATACTGAAAAGTGATAATTAAATCTGCATAAAGCACTTCTCCACAGTTACAAAAGAGACAATAATATTAATGTTAATGTTAATGTATGATTAAAATTAATGACTAGTATAAATGTTGACTTACAACTTTTTTCTATACTCTATACGTGTGTTATAGTTTTTTATGGCACCACCACGAGGTAGCACTTTTATCTACGTAACCAAATAGCTCAAAAAATTTGTTAAAACACCGTAGAAATTATTTGAGGACGATAGCAATTGGCGTCTGCATCATGAAGCGACTTTCTTATAGCTCTGCTAATGCTCACTATACAGAAAATTTTGTGATATTTAATGGAATAGTGTGAGTAGAACATCAACGACTGTTAAATAGTAAATATAAAGAAAAAAAGTTCAAGATATAGTTGACAATAGTGTGATAGTGCTTGAAAGCAATAAAAACTATCAGAAATCTGTGAAATTATCACCATGCACTAGGCAAAAGTTATTAAGAAGTAAGCCTCTTATAACAACTTTATTAAAAACATTTTTTTTTTAATTGTAAATGCAAGGATATGGCCTTGCTACAATAATATTAATACAACATCAGTCCATAATAATGATGATGCTGCTGTGATGTAAAAAGAACTTGATAGAGCGTTTTAGAATTGTATAAAAACTGTCTTTATTGTAAATAGCAAACACCTGAATGTGGTAAGATTTCTGAGCTCTGCAAAAAAAAATTTGTTTTAAAAGTGCCAGAAATTCTATATAGCTATAGTCAACAAACTGTACTTAGCTGTTAAAAACCAAAACACTCAGATCATTACCTCAATACTTATGCCGTGCGAATATGTAGATTACAGAGTGTAAAATGAATGATTTTAGCCAGTGGGTAGTGTTATACTTAAGAATTAAAAATAATTAAGTACTTACTCTTTGGACATCTGAGTACTAAAAGCCATTCCGTGACTATATGAATGCAGCTCAGAAGCTTATGTATTTGGTGGCATACCTATAGGTCTGTTTCATTTCCAAATACATTTATATACTAATACAATTTCCATAGTGTGGGTATAAAAGATTTTAACATAAATTTTGTGTGTAATTGAGTTTTATATACAATTGAACGACTTCTACGAGTGTGGCTGCTGCAGGCAGTACCAGAGTCTATATATATTGTTTTCTATTTCACTTGCTCTTTATTTTCCTAATGTCCCTAAATCAACAAACTCATGAGCGTTGATAATACACGACGAAACAACTGATGTTGATTTTATATTGAATTAAGTAACAAATAACTTTATTCAGGTCACGAACTTTCCACCGGGTGTAAAGAAAAATCGTATACGTCACTTGGCAGGAAAATAGCACATCACCGTTCGCGTATTTGTCACCCTCGGCTTCGCCTCAGGTAACTATAGACATGCGGATGGAAATGTACTACTTCCCTGCCTCGTAACGTAATATACTATTTCATACAACTGATTTGCATAAATGGTTCGAAAAAAATTTTCAGGAACCCATTGCTACCCTTATAGACGAATTTCAAGAACGAGATTCTAGGTAGACTCTGCACTCTAATTTAAATTCAGTAGTAAATACAAAGTTAATATCAGGCTTTCAGTAGTAGTTTTAACATAGAACTACCTAATTCTGTTATTAAAAAAAAGCTTGCACTAATGTTAAGAATTTTGATCGCCAATGTTTCAAATGGGCCATTTTATTGGCACTAAATCCTGCAAGTAAGAATGTGTATCGAATCTTAAATTGTAAAACGTATGAAAATTCTTACTAGTACACAGTAGTAACATTCCCAGAGCAAACTAATCATGTACTGAAATTTGAAAAACAAAATGATATTTTGCTTAACGTATATTTTTTAAAAAAGAGAAAAGACTATTAAAACTTCTTCCCTTCATTTGACAGCTAAAGAAAAGGCTACTTATGTAAATTTGTTACTCATACAAAATTGGTATATAAGAATGAATTACAAGAAAAAAACGAATAATGTGATGATTTTCATTATTCTGAAACAATGAAAAAGGTAGTAAAAGATGATGCAGAAGGAGATTATATAGAAGAAAGTGATAAGACCAATTGTGAACTTAACCGTGCTAATAATCGGATTATAGACGAGGTATACGAAGAAGAGGCATACGAAGGAAAAGATGCTGAGTTAAAGGTAAGCTTAGAGAGCAGGGTTATCCGCACGGATGATGATAAAAACCTTTGCTATTATATGTAGGTTCGAGATGGATCTCGGCTTGTAAGAAGCTTTCTTACCAAACGTAAACGTAAAATATACATTTGGAATAGTTGCCTGCATTACTTCAAAACTCATGAAAAAACTTATAACACACACAGTGGAGTGCGTGAAAGTCAAAAAATGTAAGGTTAGCTTGCCAAAATGTGGTATTAGTATTTTAAAGTTTGAAAATTATCAGAATAAAAATCAAGTGCCATTTGGAGTATATACAGACTTTAAGTGTTTATCAAAATCTGTACACAATAGTGAGAGAGCAACAAAACACCCCAAAGCATTAAGTAATAAATACTACATAAACTGCAGTTTTGACAACACTTAATCACGATACGTTTTTTATTGAAAAGAAACAGAGAGCTGTAAAAATCCAGCTACCTGATTTATTAAAGAAATGCACTCCAGTACCAATAAGATGATTAACTGAAAAAGAGAATTCTGATTTTTTGAATGCTGACAAATGTCATAAATGCAAGAAGTATATTCAGTAATGATGATAAAATTCATGATCATTGCCATTTTACTAGAAAATAAATATTTTTTTTAAGACTTTTTGAAGTATTATTTTCTCCTCAAACAAGTTTCTAGTTACAGGTATCAAGGCCCTGTAC
Organism: Copidosoma floridanum; assembly: GCF_000648655.2. The sequence continues at coordinate 406,120 of NW_019379771.1, read as the reverse complement.
ATAATTAATGTAATCTCAAATACTGAGACTCGTGATCAATAGCCATAATTTTCCACAACCTAAGTAACATTGTTTTATATGACAAACTTGTTGCTTGTGTTTCTGGAAGAATGTAAGTTACATCTTAAACAAAAGAAAAATATATTTCTTTCACAAAATACATTGAGGAAATGAAAACCAACTTCTATATGATTTTCTCTTATCAATTTTTATCTTTATTGCTCGATAAATTAGCATACTATTTGGAGCAGCATGATATTTAACAGACTGCTTCAGTCAAGACGATGCATACACCATACATCAAATCAAGCTGGTTAAAAGAACGGGTGTGCTTCCTCACGGTTATGTAATAACATTTGGAAAACTCCAAGAAAGTGTGCTTTCATCGAAAAATGATTCTTATACCAAATTACATGACGCACATTCAGGTACGAAGAATTATATACATGCTCAAACAATATGAAAAATATTTAATATAGCGAATCTTGGACAGTATTTAGATATTCACCTTAATGTGAATGTGCTTTTACTAGGAGAACTTTTCGAAAACCTCAGAAGAAATTGTCTAGTTGTATACAAATGAGATACTACTCACTATTTTACAACACCAGGCTTCATTTGGGATGCTATGTGGAAAAAAACGAAAGTAAGTTAAAATACATGCAGAAAGAGTTGAACTCAAGTATTCAATAATAAATTTGTTACTTTTTTTACAAATATCACTGACATTGACATGTTCACGTTCATTGAAAAAGGCACAAAAGAAAGAATAAGTAAGTGGTACAATAGACATGCTAAAACAATTCATCACTGTAGGGATAATGAAAAAAAAAATAATGTTGAAAAACATATCATCTGTTTGGATGTAAGCAGTCTATATGGTTAGGATATGACTCAACGACTTTCTTATATAGGATTTGATTAAATTAAACACGTTGACAAACAATTCCACGATTTTTATAAAATTAGAAATAAAAGTTAATATGGATGTAATTTTTAAAGTAAATTTGGAATATTCAGAGTTTCTTCATGATTCTCATAAGAACTTGCCGCTCTGCTCTGAACACATTTCAGCTCCAAATTCGGAACAAAAAAAATTAATTGCTTTATTACACGATAAACATAAATATGTACTTTATTATTAAGCTCTCAAGCAAGCTGAGAATCTGGGATTAAGAGTAATGAGAATTCATCGGGCTTTAAAATTTCAGCAAAGTCAATGGTTCAAGAAGTACATAGATCTAAATAGTCATAAAAGAAAAAAGCTAAGAATAAGTTTTAAAAAATGCTTTTCAAACTATTAAACAACCCTATTTTTTGAAAAACAATTAGGAATAAAAAAAAGCCAACGCACATTAAAAATTTAGGACACTGAGATGGGCGTTACGATGAAGACGCATATTCAGCTAAACCCAACTTTTATAGCTGTGATAATTTTTATGAAAATTTTGTAGTGATTTTATTACAACGTTTAAAAGTAATGATGAAAACACCCATGTATATTGGTTTTAGTGAATTGGACTTTTATACTGCTTTCATTATAATTCTATGATTTCTAAACTGAAAAATGACTGTAAACTGTTGTAGACTGATACAGGCAGTTTAGTACATGAAATTAAAAACCATGATATTTATAAAGATATGAAAACTAACACTTAGAAATTCAATATGTCTAACTATTCCAAAGATAATAAGAATAAAATGCCACTTGATAATAAGAAAATCGTGGATTTATGGAGGATAAGTGTAATAGTAATATAATTACAAAATTTATCGGGCTTATAAGTAAAATGTACAGCATTTTCGTTCAGAATCAACAAATAATAAAAAACAGAAAAAAGGTTTCAAGACCTATGTTGATAAGGCCACTAATGATTTTAATAATTACATGTATTGCCTCTGCAATCAAAACATCAACATTAATCAAGAGCAGATTAATATTAGATCTCGTCTGCATAAGATTTATACTGAAAAAACAAAAAAATTGCTCTTAGCTCTCATGACGATAAGTGATGCAGTTTCCTTGATATTACTGAAAAATTGCCCTAAGGGCATTATAAAGTAAATTAAAAATGGCGAGATAGAGTTGCAGAAGAACAAAAAGTTAAAAGGGATAGAAAAAAGTCCAAGAAATGAGAATCATACTGATATCTCACAGAGGGATCATAAAATAGTAGATTAAGAACTGAGATTCACAACACATGGAGATGAAGAGAAAAAAAAGTAATAAAGAGGATAGATAGGAATAGCTTGTATAGTAGAAAGGTTTCAAAAAAAGATAAACTTAGTGACATGATAAAAAAATAAGGAAATGTTCATGTCTAAAGCAACTGCAAAATAAGCATGCACATGATCAAACGCTATACAATCAGCGAAGTATGATTACTTCTAGTTTTTATGATGGCAAGCAATAAAATGGTACTTGATGACTAAATATTGAAATAAATAAGAAACGTAATAGAAAAAACGAAAAGGTGACAACAACGGTCAAAAAGTAACTTGACAAAAAAAATTAGGGAAGATTACTGTAGTAAGGCTACCTTAAGTGGCAGTAGAAACCTTATATTAAAAACAGCACCAACAACTGCATGCCAGTTTGATTGGACTAGCCAGACAACGATATGAAGTCATCGTCCGTATGTGTAGTATTTGAAGCATGGGGTATCAACCAACAACAACTTTACAAGAGAACAAGTGCAGAAACGGACACTTTTCAAGAACTCTTACTGAGAAAAAGTCCAAAACACTAATTTTAGGAAAATATAAATTAGTTTTCTTTATGCACAGGTTTTCTTACTTATTACTTTTTTTTTTCATAAATATCAAAACGATTAAGAAATTAAGGTTTCTTTGTTACAGATATCTGGTCTGGTAGTTTTAAATAAAGTCGCTTCTAGGCTTCCTCCCATACAAAAAACTCTTCGAGATGACAGTAAACTACAGCTTTATAATTACCAAATAAAAAAAAATTAATACTAAATACGGAATGAAGGCAGTTGTGGAACTCAATGATGAGTTTTGAATATTTTTACCTATTCCAGTGTAAAAGATAGTAATTTGCTGGATTCCTTACAAAAAATAAAGCTCCTAATAGCTTATAATGGTTGCTATAATTAATTTGTAAGTATTTCGGTTAAACAATTTTTGTGAAAAAAAAAACAACCATATACTGTATTTTTTCATCAAAAGTTTTCTTAGTATCAACTTCTCCATAGCTCGAATATTTTTATTTACTTTATTTTTTTCCATACTTGTGCCATGCATCTTCTGAACATCATTTTTTCTTAATTACAATTGATCCTTTGAAATCTATCTATCGTAGGTATTGTCAAAACCCAGCAATTTAACGAAAGTTTAATTTTTTTGTTGGCATAGAACTTCCCCAACAACATAAGTATTAGGATACTTAGTTTTCTGCACTTCTTACTTGACAAAGCTACCAGAGGTTGGCTGCTGCTGATAATCCTCTAAATAGTCGTGAGTGGTTGTGTTGGTGCTACTCGGGATGTAGTAACAATTTCTGTGGACCAGTTAGGCGCATAACCTTTTTCAAAGACTTGCTTAGTATTACTTACACGTAGTTTATCACTAACTTTAAGTTTGATTTTTTTTTTCTTTTTTTTTTTTAATATCAATTTTTGTGAAAAAATTTTTTTATTAACCACTGAAACATCTTTTGGCTTAACACCAATTGTTCGGTGTTTTTGATTACTGTAAAAATTTATCAGCTAATATAAAATATTAAACCTCTGATAATAACCTCTTACACAAAACTTTTCCGACATACCATGCTTAAGTGTGCGATTAATTCACTTACATATGGACGCCTTAAGATTACTGTACATGGAATATAAGTTAATTTTATAATTTTTCATGAGACCTTGAAAGTTAACGTTGTAAAACTCTTTACCACAATCGGTTTGCAAATTGGTTGGAACTCTTCTTTCCGTTTTTATAGTTTTCATGAATGCAGTCACATCTGTACCAGTTTTATTTTTTACGAGCGTGGCCCATGCACACTTAGAAAATACATCTGTGACTGTCAGTAAGTATCTGTAACCTTTATTTTTACAAACAAAAGAAATCATCTCCACAAGATCCGCTTGCCATGTTTGAGACAAGCCCCAAACATTAAACTTTAGGTGAAGATGGTTGCGTCTAATAGAATAATAAAGCTCTTCCACTACTGCTTTCATCCTTCCTAACTATCTTCTAAAGTTACATTAGATATCTGGGTCAAGATCTTCTTAATTGTTTTTATTTCATGCTGCAAGTTTAGTATTGTTTTTAAAAATACATTACTTAAATTGCTCATTAGAATATTTATTTTTTCTTGTTCATTCAAAATAAGACCTTTTTGTTTTTGTAAATTAGTAAGATTAGAAGCATCGTTAAGTTTAACAGCTAATGCAGCTTTTCACAATCTTTTATTTTCTAAGTCAAATTGACCATCTGAGGTGAGCTACTATCTGATGCCAGGAAGACCTTGTCTACCACATTTAGACTTAGCTTATCCACGTCTGAATACATCATTGCTCATTTTAATTCTAAAGTTAAATTATCAAGCAAACTTTATACGTAATATTAGCCTTACGAAGCTCCTCAATGACTACATTTATTTTATGAGTATAACTAGGATTACCCGCTGACCTTTCTGCCACTAGTAATCTTATTCGATTAACTAGCTCGTTAGGGTTGTTCCAGTAAGCATAGTCAATTTGCCTGTTTAGTTAACTAATTTTAAGTGAATCTATGAATGAACCTTTTATACACGTGTAAAATTAAATAATGCAGCAATAACATCATTAAAATTTTTACTGTTGTATGAACAAAGAGTTTTATTTGTATCAAATTTTCTTTTATGTGCACTTAAAGTTTCCAAAATATGTCAATAACGAGATGAATTATATAGTGTTATGCATGCTTTATTAAGATCCATTTTAATAAGTAACTGTATCAACCTATCAGTCATTGGCTATCTTAGATTCTTTATTCAAATTTGATTATTTATTAGAGAAATGGGTGATTGGCAAACATTAAAATAATCTCTGAGTACCTATTGTCCATTTTTTCTCTCCTTATTTTATAAATTAGATCTAATTCTGGCTTATTTTTATCAAGAATTTTTGAATAAAAATTTATGAATTAAGTTTTATTGATATCATACGCTAAATCATCATTATAATTACTTTTTTTAACGTCAATATCATAGTTGTTGATAACATCATTGGATGAAAACGTATGTGCATTATCACTGTTACTATTAGCTGATTAAAACAATAATGTATCAATATTTTTTTCTGTTTAAAAGGCTTAAAATGCTTAAAAGGCTCTTTGGAATAAGATTCGAAGCTTTTTGGTACGTTTTTTCCCTCATTTGTTTTACGTATAATTTTATTAAGTGGATAAGGAAGAGGCTTAAGGGTCTTACTGATTTAGTTTTCAAAATTTCTTTTTCCTAATTTTAGAAATCGATGCTTACATTTAACAGCGTCTTTCACTTTTTAAATTTGTTGAAAAACGTGTTTTTTTTTATCAAATGCATTCATGTTCACCGCTTGATAGTTAACAAAAAATTGTTGCAAACTCAATGTAAATAAGTAGTATTTATTGCAAAGAAGTCAAATCCTTTTTTATATCAACCATTATTTACATCTCTTTTATTGTCAATTACGACAATACATGCTTCTTGACTCCCTAACATTCAACAGATAATTCTTTAAAGTAATTACACGTCAGATTGGTATTAAAATTATCATTAAAAATGTGTTTTAAATTCATATTATCTTGACAAAATATAACTTAGAAGTTAAGATTATCTCAGATTTAATGCTTTAAAGACATAACAAGCAACATTCTTGCGACGCCCCATGCAGAAAGAAGCACTCATATTATCTTATTTTTTATAGGCAATGTCATTGAATATTATAATAAAGTGAGATAGTACCTTATCCAGTGATATTAGTTATTCATGTTTGCTGAGTAAGAAATATTTTACAAGAATCTGTTAGATACTAGTTTTTGATTTGATTCAAAGATTTTAAGAATAAATCAATATTCTAAAATCTTAATCCATTGGTGTGACTAAAAAGAGAAATGAAGCTATTTGTTTTTCCATAGTTTAATGGACTGAAAAAACAGCTTTTTTAGTATCGGGTAGCAAATAACCATAGGGTTTTATTTTCCATGTTGTTCAACAGTATTATCAAAATTAACGATGGGAAGTTTAATATTTTGTTTCCCGAAGCTCATGTTAACTGTATGCTGACTTAATTGAGACTAAAAGTGATTGTGTAGTCAGCACGCTTTTAAACATTTAATCCTTTTTTTTAACATACGTAGCATGCTACTGATGTTTACGAAATCAGTTAAGGTTTCACACTCGAGAAATGATGATTATTTATTAAGAAAAAAGTCGTGGTGTCATGAATACAACCATAAACAAACTGCCAGTAAAATTACACGTACCAGAATATCAGTACTGCGGACCAGACACTAAATTATCTATGAGATTAGTCCGTGAAGATCTGGACATCAACGTACTGGATAAAGCTTGTAAACAACAAGATATAGATTTTTCTCAAAACTCTGACAGTATTACAGCTAAGAATTTAACAGATAAAATTCTTCCGGAAAAAGATTGGCAACGCTTTAAAGCTAAGGATTCAAAAATTAGTAAAAAGGCTCTAGCTTTTGCTGTTAGTAGCGCAACAAGAGTAAAATCAAAATAAGAAATGAGCTTGTTAAGGAATAAAAAAATTAAAAAAGTTAGAAAAAACAGAGTTGGAAAGATAGTGACTTCGGAAAACGTAATTTTAAGTGCTGAAAAGTCTATGATTATAAGTGAATGGACTCACAAAGTTGTAAGTTCTGCTTTAACAATAGCTCAAGCAGCCATAAAAAAAGATGGAGGTTAGAAACATAGAAGAACCCCACGCATGTTAAACATACCTCAAAAGATTTAATGTTTTTTCCCATACATTGTACCCATGTTTGTAGGTCTTAACACTATAAAGGCTATTGCTAATGGTGAGAATGATTTGTATAAAACAATAAATAACGTAAACAACACGAAGAAATAGCTTGAAGAAAGTGCGAGACACAATAAAAAATCAAGTTCAGATTTATACTTTAAGCCAGAAAGGGAATTTTAAAAAAAAAGTTTCAAGTAAAACTGCCTGTCTCACAAATAAATATATTATGAAGTATGAAAAATTTTCAAAGATACCCCATTTTTGAAGAGTATTAATCAAAAACTATAGATCGTTTAGTGATCTACATCAGAATCAACATCAGAATAAATCAGGTATAGTTAATCTAGATGATATAGAAGGTCCTGGTACTCATTAGATTGCATACTAAAAACAAAGTGATGACGTAACATATACTGATGGTTTTGGCAATCTACAAACACCACTAAGTTGAATTTTATACCTCAGTGGTATTATTAAGCATAATTACAAAAAATATCAGGAATTCAATCTTTATAACTGTGGTTATCTCTGTGAAAGATTTTTAAGTAATAACCTAACCCGTAAGCCTTTATAAGCAAGTGATAAGGAAGAATTTATTATCTATCAATGAACTGTCCCGAGAGACACATTGACTCTAAACTTATCTAGTACATTATCCGTTCTCGAAGCACAATATTTTTCTCCGACTAAGCTCTCCCTGCAAAAAAAGGACATTCTTGGTTTAGAGGAATTACTTACCGTTAATTCTATATCTAAGATTGACGAGGGTAATAACAAATTTTATTTCGTTAAGAGGTGGTTACTTTACCTATGGGCAGCTATGAACTTCAAGATATAGAAAATTTTTTCATCGACATTTGAACACCTGAAGATATTTCGATAAGTATAAAGCCAACCAACGAGTCGCTTTGTAGCCTGATTCTGTATAGCTACCCAATAAATTATTACCAGAAGACTCGTAAGAATTAGTTTTAGGTTTGACAAAACGCATACTCACACCAAATATGACTCATGAGTCAGACAAACCTGTATCGATTTTGAAAGTAAGTGCACTTCGAGTTAAGTGTATCATTACTAGTGGAGCAGGTATAAATAAATGCAAAACTCACAAGATTCATGAATTTTTCCCTGCAGGTTCTCCTGGGTAAGAAATAATAAAAGTTCCAATACGAATAATTAACCTCTCTTTACAGTTAAGATAATAGATCATCTTTAAGTTAGAATCGTTGATCAGGAACAAAAGTTAAGAGATTTCTGAAGAGAAGTCATAACAAGAAGGCTGCACATGAATTAATGAAATTAAACAAATGGGTTTTTTAAACGTTATAAAGAAAAGAAAAAAAAAATTTAATAGAGGATATATAAGTAAACCAACATGGGAAAGACAAACTAGTTATCAATGAGGAGCCAAAGCATTAACACGTCAAAATTAGTCAGATGTCACATTTGACGAATAAATTGTTCACTATGGAATTCATGTACATCTGCCTTACATTTCATCAGTATTCTACAATAGTGGTAAGATCCGCATCTCAATTCAACATCAAGATTTATCTCTCTTGCCCTTATGAAATCCTCTGCATATTTGCGGAAGTATTATATTAAACAAAAACACTGTAGTAACAGGAACTAAGTTAGTTGATTGTTTTATCTGTCATTTGTTTGAAAAATTCGTAACGATCTAAATGCCATGGAAATAGACAAGAGCAAAAATAATGGTATAACAACTTTAATCAAAGGTTAGGTATCACACTATACAGATCGAAATAGAATGCTAAAAAATACAGGATAGCTAGATATGACAGAAACACATAAATTGGTAAATGATCAAGGTTATTTTTATATTTTTATACATTTAAGTAGATACTTGGATTTGCTGAGGACTATCGTAAGGTTGTAGTAAATGCAAAGCATAAATTAATCCTCACGAGATTGAGGAATGACTTAAAAGCAGTCGTACAAACAGTTGCTAATGATACTTGTAAAGACGTTAAAATAATATTGACTATAATAGAATGGCTGTTGCTTAACGTAAGTAAGTCAAACAGAATAAGAATTCGTCTGCTTAATATCATTGCAAAAAATAAGCCAATTTTCATGAGTTTTAGCAATTGGGAGTTGTATAAATATCTCTTCTTTCAACAACTATGAAACATGTTTTGACCGTAAAAACATCAAATTAACTGGAAAAACCACGCTTTGTTGTTTTAGGATTTCAAACAAATCGTAAAGGTCAGGAATCTTCTAATGCTAGTCACTTTCATCATTGTAACATAAGAAATGTTAAGTTATTTTCTAACTTTTAGTACTACCTCTATGGCAATCTCAATCTTAATATTAATCATGATCAATTTTATTTACTCTAAGGTATATATACAAATTTTTAAAATGTCTACTATGGTAAAGGAGCAGAACCAATGATTAGTACAAACGATTTTATTATACACACACCACTCATCGTTAGTGACTGTTCGAAACAAAATAAAGCTTTGAAAAGCGTACCAGTTGATGTGCGTTTGGGATTCGAGTCAAGAGATAATTTTTTGCCAGGATCAGCTACCTTTTGCCGGATTCTACATAATCGCATAGTCAAGTATAATTCTGTGAATGAGAATGTGAAAAAACTTGTTTTTAACTTGCTCATAAAAAATAAGGCAGCAGTAGTCATTTAAGTCAGTCTATTCTATGCTGTAATGGAATATGTAGTGGACATGCGAGGCTTTGAAAAGCCTGGCAATGATTATGTGATAATAGAGTTAGTAGTTATTTCATGAATTGAGAGGTTTGAACCACATGTGTTTCTTTTTACACCACTGTTTTCTTACAGTAAGTTGATCGAAAGGTATTAACGTAAAATTTTATAGCTTGAGCGTAACTATCATAAATTGGATAAGGAGTCTGGTTATCTTCATTATACAGAAGTTGGAAGTAAACTGTAAAAAAATTTTAAAAATGCTAAGAAGTTTTGTGTAATTTGAGAATTAAAGAAAAAGTGGCTTGAGAGATTTCATTTTCAAGTTAATGACATAATTGACTTTCCAGAGTTTGAACTCCCAACATTAGCAACTACATGTCCTCATCATAATGGTGCATATAAATCCGTGTGTGCCACTCACAATATCAAACAAACGAAAAAACTCTATTTTGCTACGGAGTAGAAAGATGTCACTGATTCTATACATAATGTATGATAAAAACTTAAGAGAACTGAATTTTTTTTTAATTATTCTTACAAATTAATAAATTGAGTTTATATTGTTGTTTTTATTCATCTAACCTTACTCTCAAACTAGCATACTATTAAAAAATTAAGAACCAATTATTAACTTTTCAAAAAACATAAACATACACAAGCTCATAGTAGGATATATATAAGCAAATTTCAGCACCAAGTGCTGCAAAGTTTATCATGCAGCATTAAACGTCATGGACACGCGCTGATGTCAAAGTAAGTACGACGTTTTTAAGCTACAAATTAGAAAAATGGATTGATTTACGAATTATATTATAAAGATTTAAGGTTTTTTCAAGGCTGCTCGACAGTTTTTACTAATATAAGTAGGTGCTGTGTCTCTTATAACGCGAGCCATTAGTAATTGGATTGAGTGGCCCCCATAAAATTTTTCTACCTTGCCTAAGGATGTACGCCAACACCACGATCATTAGTGAAAGAAAGTGCATGGACTTCGCTGGTTCATGGGTAGTTGTTCCATTGGAAAATCTCAGCAGCACTTGTACACTGTTGCAAAAAAAAGTGCGTCAAATTTACATTTATGAAGATAGTACAGCTGAGTATTTGGAATTTATCATAAAATGTGCTGTGATTAACTTTCTGCAGTAGATGCCATCATGTCATATTCTTTGTATAGGATATTTAACAAAGGCGTTATTATGGGGTACTCATTATGCACACAAAAGTGTACATAGAAAGATATTTTGCACGCTTAGTAAAGCTTATCAAATTAAATTATTTCTGTGCTTTTTGGTAAAAAGCAGCATTGAAGCAGATACGTTATGTTTGATAGACCCACTTAATAGTTATAAAAATAAAATTTTTAAATGAGATATCCTTGATGGACCTACTACTGCTAATACTGATAGTGACTCTGAAACTGATAATAGTATTGATGCCAAAAACGATGGTTATGTGTAGGCAAAGAAAAAAAAAAGTTTAAAATTTAAGATAAAAAATATTAAAGGACATCTTGCAGCTGAGTACAAAGAAGTTAGTGCCTTCTAATTAGCTAATAAAAATTCATGTACAGCTTCAGTTATCCTGAGATAATTAAGCAGTCAAAATCAAAGAAACATGGCTGTGTACTTGAGCAAACAACAATACGAAAGCCTTAGTAAGGAAAAGGAAAATCAAAATAGCCGAAAATCTTTTATAGAAAAGCATGTTTTGGCATCTCAACCAAAAGTCAAGGAAAATTATTATTTCAAAATTATTCGCTCTTATCCAAAGCAAGATGAATATGATATACTTTAAAAAAATCAATAACTGGTCCTTGCTAGAACTAAGAAAAAACTTTTTTTTTACTTATTAAATCTACTCCAAATAAATATGTATTGAATAAAAATTTTTGTTATTACTGGAATTCATTTACATATCAACCTTACAGGTTAAAAATGTTCTTACACTAAACATTTAACTAATAAGCTTGTGCAATAGCATGGGTGACCCACGAGCTTCTATACATACGCGCGTACATATGTGCGTTTCTCACGCCACTTGCCCTCCACGCAGAGCGGTGACAGCCTCCTACTCGGAGGGAGGAGCCCCGTACGCTTACGCCGCTCACGCTAGAGCTCTTCCCTAGGTGAGCCAGAACCCTCACACTACAGCTATTTCAGGGAAAGGGTAGGAGGTGAACAAGAACCCTCCCAGTATACCTACTCGCCTCCACTGTTTAGGCAGTGGAAAGGTCTGAAACATGAAGACCAGATGGGTGGAGGCGCCAGTACGTTTTTCCGTTAATCGTTTAATCGTTATGCCAATAAAAGGTAAGGGATGATTAAATACATGAAAAAGGGTGCTGTTGCATAATAAGCCAATTAGAAATCATTGATTAACGGTACGTAATTGATCAAGGGTTATTGGCAGAGAAATTTCCGAGGTATCGAGCAGGGGGAGCTGGTTGTGTGGAAGGTGGCTGCAAGGGTTGCAAGAAGACCAAGACTGGAGCTGACATTAAGTACAAGAAGTTCCAAGGAACCAGAAAATCATGAGTACATGAGTGAGTACGATTTATCTGTACATGCAATGGTCATAGTATGCGTCAGATGCGTTAGATAGTAAGGTCGACGCGTTTATGGATCTGTCATTCCAAGTTAGTGGCTTTCTTGGGGCAGGAGTTAGTGGTTGCGTGACATGTGGCTAGGGATGATTCGTGCCCCCCTCAAGCAAATCGGGTAACGGCTGCTGGTTCGTGGTTAGTGGCTCTGGGGTGTGTGAGTAGTGGCTACTTAGGGTCATTGAAGCAGCTCCTTGGGGGAATTTTAGTGGCTTGTCAAAGGTTATCCAGTGGCATTATTAATGTAAAAAATATACAGCTGCGCGGGGCATTTCGGGTTACGGTGCTGCAATACAACGGTATTACCAGAGAGACCGAAGCTCTACAGCTGTATTCGTAGCATTGTACTCAAGGGGGTTCTAGGCGTGTACCAAGCTGGCTGGGCATAACGTTAAAATATCTTCAAATTGAAGCATTAACGATTTTTGAAAATCTAGCCTTTATTTTGTTCCAAAATTCTTGTTATCTGCTGAAAAAAAAACTAGTTTTGTTGTCAATATTCCTTTTTCTCATATTTTTTACCACCTTTAACTATAAAACTTTTATCAGAATTGCTACGAAGATTTTTAAATTTCCAACACCCATGCAAAAAAACTTAATTTTTAGAATCTCATTTGTATTTAATTTAACTTTCTTAATTATTTGTTACGTAACAATTAAACTTGTTCCTAACGACAGAAATAAATAGGTTTTTTTATAGTTACGTTTATAAGTTAGAATACTGATTTAAATTTTTGAAACACACTTATCGTTATGATATTGAAAATGATAGTCTTTGTCTTCTTCTGTGAAATATTTGGAAGAAAAACAATTGATTGCAAGAATTGTACCTTAAAAAAAATTTGAGCGTATTGGTAAAAAACAGTTATTAATAAAAAAACTTTTCCTCTAAATGATTACTATTAACGTCATTTTCAAGTAGTTGACAATAGAGTACAGAATGCTTCTACTCGTACTGTACCTTAAATATTAACAAAAACATCAGCAAATTTATCGGGCATCATATGATGTACTTTATGCAATACATCAAACACGTTATTACTGAGTAACTTTTATTTCGACTGTAGCATTTTTAAACGTTACGACACCAACACGGTATTAAAATGTCCACAAATAGAATATATGAAATTAAAGCTTCTCTAACCTCATCACTTGATAACCTCTAGTTTTATGACTTTATATTGTATCTAGATAACCAGAGTGATTACACATTGTAATACCTGACGGTAACTTTAATACTTTATGAATAAAAATAAATCATTAAATAATTAGTTTTAAGCTAAACTTGTTCCAAAATAATTGTTTTAATCATTTGTATTTTAGTTAAAAAAATTTGTAAAAAACTAAAGATTTGTGCTAAACAGAAATTATTAGTATATCTCACATCTTTAGCGAATTATTATTCTAATATTTAAAACAATAAGGTTATTGAGCACTACAACAGGTTTTATACCTGCTGTAGAACATGTTAGAACTTAAAACATGTCAATTAAACTTTGTTTACATCAAAGTGAAATCTTTACACGTCATCATGTATCCTACAATAAATGGATATTTATAGAAGACCAATGACTCTAGGCTAGCCACATGATAATGTAATATAAGCATGTGATTTGCTCAGCTATTGTAAGATTATATTTCTCAAATTATAAAATTAACTTACTAAAAACAAACAAAAACTGTGCTAATTTTTAATTATTTAAAAAGTTTTATTACAACTATCACACAAATCCAACACATTCATTGACTAATAAAGTAATCATTTAAATTTTCAAAGCATTGATTTTATACTAAAACTAATCCTTAAGTTTCAAATGTTTGTAGGTCTTAACACTATAAAGGCTATTGCTAATGGTGAGAATGATTTGTATAAAACAATAAATAACGTAAACAACACGAAGAAATAGCTTGAAGAAAGTGCGAGACACAATAAAAAATCAAGTTCAGATTTATACTTTAAGCCAGAAAGGGAATTTTAAAAAAAAAGTTTCAAGTAAAACTGCCTGTCTCACAAATAAATATATTATGAAGTATGAAAAATTTTCAAAGATACCCCATTTTTGAAGAGTATTAATCAAAAACTATAGATCGTTTAGTGATCTACATCAGAATCAACATCAGAATAAATCAGGTATAGTTAATCTAGATGATATAGAAGGTCCTGGTACTCATTAGATTGCATACTAAAAACAAAGTGATGACGTAACATATACTGATGGTTTTGGCAATCTACAAACACCACTAAGTTGAATTTTATACCTCAGTGGTATTATTAAGCATAATTACAAAAAATATCAGGAATTCAATCTTTATAACTGTGGTTATCTCTGTGAAAGATTTTTAAGTAATAACCTAACCCGTAAGCCTTTATAAGCAAGTGATAAGGAAGAATTTATTATCTATCAATGAACTGTCCCGAGAGACACATTGACTCTAAACTTATCTAGTACATTATCCGTTCTCGAAGCACAATATTTTTCTCCGACTAAGCTCTCCCTGCAAAAAAAGGACATTCTTGGTTTAGAGGAATTACTTACCGTTAATTCTATATCTAAGATTGACGAGGGTAATAACAAATTTTATTTCGTTAAGAGGTGGTTACTTTACCTATGGGCAGCTATGAACTTCAAGATATAGAAAATTTTTTCATCGACATTTGAACACCTGAAGATATTTCGATAAGTATAAAGCCAACCAACGAGTCGCTTTGTAGCCTGATTCTGTATAGCTACCCAATAAATTATTACCAGAAGACTCGTAAGAATTAGTTTTAGGTTTGACAAAACGCATACTCACACCAAATATGACTCATGAGTCAGACAAACCTGTATCGATTTTGAAAGTAAGTGCACTTCGAGTTAAGTGTATCATTACTAGTGGAGCAGGTATAAATAAATGCAAAACTCACAAGATTCATGAATTTTTCCCTGCAGGTTCTCCTGGGTAAGAAATAATAAAAGTTCCAATACGAATAATTAACCTCTCTTTACAGTTAAGATAATAGATCATCTTTAAGTTAGAATCGTTGATCAGGAACAAAAGTTAAGAGATTTCTGAAGAGAAGTCATAACAAGAAGGCTGCACATGAATTAATGAAATTAAACAAATGGGTTTTTTAAACGTTATAAAGAAAAGAAAAAAAAAATTTAATAGAGGATATATAAGTAAACCAACATGGGAAAGACAAACTAGTTATCAATGAGGAGCCAAAGCATTAACACGTCAAAATTAGTCAGATGTCACATTTGACGAATAAATTGTTCACTATGGAATTCATGTACATCTGCCTTACATTTCATCAGTATTCTACAATAGTGGTAAGATCCGCATCTCAATTCAACATCAAGATTTATCTCTCTTGCCCTTATGAAATCCTCTGCATATTTGCGGAAGTATTATATTAAACAAAAACACTGTAGTAACAGGAACTAAGTTAGTTGATTGTTTTATCTGTCATTTGTTTGAAAAATTCGTAACGATCTAAATGCCATGGAAATAGACAAGAGCAAAAATAATGGTATAACAACTTTAATCAAAGGTTAGGTATCACACTATACAGATCGAAATAGAATGCTAAAAAATACAGGATAGCTAGATATGACAGAAACACATAAATTGGTAAATGATCAAGGTTATTTTTATATTTTTATACATTTAAGTAGATACTTGGATTTGCTGAGGACTATCGTAAGGTTGTAGTAAATGCAAAGCATAAATTAATCCT
>NW_019379771.1:301606-388306 GCF_000648655.2 Copidosoma floridanum | reverse complement strand
GAGAAATGAAGAATTTCTTGGTCTCTGGATGCCATAACAGGTACCCTGTTAGGGTAAAACCTACTACTATGGCTTTGAGTGCTCTCTCTGAGAATTTTGTTTTGATTATTGGGATTTTAGCGTATGCTAAACACCCAAAGCGTCTGATTTTGTCTAAATGGGACTTCTGATTCTGATTCATTTTACTTATTGGTGTTTCGGAATTAATACTTGAATGAGGAGTTCTGTTGTATATATGAGTGGCCACTTCAGTAGCCAATGACCACATACTAGCGGGTAGTCCTGAATCGAGCATGAGTGCTCTAATTTTCCATTGAATAGATTTATTGAATCGCTCTGAAGTGCCATTTAGTTCAGGAGTGTGTGGTGGAGAGAATTCCCCCACTATCTTTTCTTTTTCCATAACCTCTGAGAACTTTCCTCCAGTAAATTCTGTTCCATTGTCTGTTCTAATATAACAAACCTTGGCATCTGTACCTAATAAACTTCTGACATGTTTGAGGTACTCTTCCAAACAGTCACCTGCCTGGTTTTTGTTTCTGACGGAGTATGCTTTGGCATATCTAGAATAATCGTCTATAAGGACTATGATAAAACGGTTATCTCCTGGGTACGAGTCTGGTTTTATAGGACCCATTGTATCTACATGTATTCTTTCTAATGGTCTGTTGGCTTTGACTCTAACCTCTGTGAAAGGTAATTTTTCCATTTTGGCTAATTTATATGTTTCACAGTCCATTATTGAATCTGTGAATTTTACTTTAGATAAAATGTCCTCAGATTTTTGTAATTGTTTTAAATATTTTAAAGATGCGTGTCCCAATTTAATGTGCCACATCAGGCCTTCGTCTAACTTCTTCTGAATGTTAATAATGTTGTTGGAACTTACATCTAATATAATTTTGTCGATTTCATCTGAATTGCTGTTGTCTAAATCAATGTAGATTTTTTTCAGTAACAGATTGTTTGGCTTTAGTGAAGTATGATCTTCTGATTGCTCTTCTGAAGTATTGAGTTCATCTTTCTTCTCCCTCCCAATCTCAGACTGGGTATTCTCTGGACTGATAGACTCATCCATAGACTCTGAATTTTGACTGTTGAGAATATCTACAATATCAGTCTGAGATTGTGTCATGAACTCATCCAGTGAGACTATCTGTGCCGAGAACTGATATTTATTCCAATTTCTAGTTTTTGCAGTGGTTTGATTTTCAACTTCTAACTCTATTATCCAGTTCGGTTTCTCATATACGCCTGAGATATATATTTTTCCCGTTTCCTTGTCAAAGATTTCTAGATATTTGTCATCTAAATAGATGCCTAAACCGGCATCGGCAAATCGTCTTAAGGAGATCAAGTTGTTGGAGATGTCCTTCGCAGCTATCACGTTTGTTAATTTAAACTGTTCATTTAAATTTAGTTTAAAAATTAAGTCGCCTTTCCCATCAATAATGATGTTGGCTGTGTCGTTTTTATTTGCACTTCTGATGAATTCATTGTTGCATTTCTTAAAATTTGTAAGAATAATTTCTTTGTTAATAACGTGATGAGTTGCTCCGGAATCAGCAATAAAAGATATTTTAGTTTTACCTCTGTAGTTTTCTATATGATTACCTGTTAACATAGCCTTAAATTTGGTTGCCTGTTGTTGTTTGGCTTGTGTCTACATGTAACCTTACTTTTTATTTACACGGCCATTACCTCTGAATTTAAAATTACCGTTGCCTTTGCCTCTACCATTACCTCTGAGCTTGCTATTGTTTTTACCTCTATTATTATTATTGTCATTAGAATTATTTTTAACATACCCATCTTTAGGATGATTCCTGTTTGGGCATGCATCTCCCNAAGACAGTCGGTCGGCCAAAGGACGCGCATCGAGTGGAAAGGGAAGGTTAAACAGCGAGTTACCACCTTTAACTATAAAACTTTTATCAGAATTGCTACGAAGATTTTTAAATTTCCAACACCCATGCAAAAAAACTTAATTTTTAGAATCTCATTTGTATTTAATTTAACTTTCTTAATTATTTGTTACGTAACAATTAAACTTGTTCCTAACGACAGAAATAAATAGGTTTTTTTATAGTTACGTTTATAAGTTAGAATACTGATTTAAATTTTTGAAACACACTTATCGTTATGATATTGAAAATGATAGTCTTTGTCTTCTTCTGTGAAATATTTGGAAGAAAAACAATTGATTGCAAGAATTGTACCTTAAAAAAAATTTGAGCGTATTGGTAAAAAACAGTTATTAATAAAAAAACTTTTCCTCTAAATGATTACTATTAACGTCATTTTCAAGTAGTTGACAATAGAGTACAGAATGCTTCTACTCGTACTGTACCTTAAATATTAACAAAAACATCAGCAAATTTATCGGGCATCATATGATGTACTTTATGCAATACATCAAACACGTTATTACTGAGTAACTTTTATTTCGACTGTAGCATTTTTAAACGTTACGACACCAACACGGTATTAAAATGTCCACAAATAGAATATATGAAATTAAAGCTTCTCTAACCTCATCACTTGATAACCTCTAGTTTTATGACTTTATATTGTATCTAGATAACCAGAGTGATTACACATTGTAATACCTGACGGTAACTTTAATACTTTATGAATAAAAATAAATCATTAAATAATTAGTTTTAAGCTAAACTTGTTCCAAAATAATTGTTTTAATCATTTGTATTTTAGTTAAAAAAATTTGTAAAAAACTAAAGATTTGTGCTAAACAGAAATTATTAGTATATCTCACATCTTTAGCGAATTATTATTCTAATATTTAAAACAATAAGGTTATTGAGCACTACAACAGGTTTTATACCTGCTGTAGAACATGTTAGAACTTAAAACATGTCAATTAAACTTTGTTTACATCAAAGTGAAATCTTTACACGTCATCATGTATCCTACAATAAATGGATATTTATAGAAGACCAATGACTCTAGGCTAGCCACATGATAATGTAATATAAGCATGTGATTTGCTCAGCTATTGTAAGATTATATTTCTCAAATTATAAAATTAACTTACTAAAAACAAACAAAAACTGTGCTAATTTTTAATTATTTAAAAAGTTTTATTACAACTATCACACAAATCCAACACATTCATTGACTAATAAAGTAATCATTTAAATTTTCAAAGCATTGATTTTATACTAAAACTAATCCTTAAGTTTCAAAAGACTTTTTAGAGAGCTTCGGGGCATTTTATTTGCTCGTATTAATTTTACATACAAAAGGAGAAGAGTTCTATTAAACTGTATACCAGATTTTTTATCACACAATACTGTGAGAAATTACAATATCCAAACAGAAAAAAAAGTTGTTAAAGCAGATTGTATGTGCACGTGTAAAAATCTATGACATTGGATAAATTTGCCTTTAAAGACAGATTATAGACAAAGAAACCCTAAAATTGGCTAGTCTTTGATTGCATACTCATCAAAACTATAGTAGTGTTGAGATCCCACAATACCAATGCGTTTTTACGTATTCAATATGCTTAATCTCTTTACGGTCCTTGTTCTTTTTTCTTCTCAGATGACTCTGTCATCCATTCTGCTGGGTATTATTAATAGGGTGTAACAATTTTCTCAAGCACACCCCAGTTATTATCAAGTTCTATGGAAAGATATGTTCTAAATTGAGCATTAGGCGTACTCTAATAGCAGTGGATGGATTAATAAATAATCAGTGAACTCAAATGGTTATACTGCTAACTTGTGTTTATTATTGAACGACGTTTCGGCCCGTACAGAAACAAGTTTCAAGGCCCTCATTTTGGACCTTGGGGGCATTTGAGGGCCTTGAAACTTGTTTCTGTACGGGCCGAAACGTCGTTCAATAATAAACAGAAGTTAGCAGTATAACAATTTCAGTTCACTAATTATTTAAGATTTGTTCTAATACACCATCTAACTTGCTGTAATAACCTTTTTTGAATCAATAGTGATTTTACCCGATAAGATGGCTAGGTGTTAGCTTTCTTTCGAAAAAGAAGCCGCTGGTGGTCCAGACGTCACCAAAAAAACCTACTGTTCGATTTTTAAAATTGGATCAGGGATGTTTTGGCATCCTGGTTACTTATCCCATTGAAAAAACTCGAGAAAAAAATCTAGATGATCGTCGATGGGATTTCAATCAACTATCCTTCGAGTTAAATTATATTTTACAGTACAACTTATCGTATCATTATGCTCTGTCATTGCGGATCAATAATATTCGTAATTCTAAACTAATACCTGTAATTTATGACACACAAGTAGAAACAGAACCCCAGTTAAATAAAAATTTGTATACAAGTAATTGTATGACTCCATAAGTCTTTAATCGTATTAAAAGGAAACTTGCAAGAATTTTCTTAATTCAATAGTTCACTATTTAAAGGATAAATGGAGTCGCAAAAATTAAAAATTGTATTAAGTAATTTTGGAGTAGCATATGATTACAAGAATATATATTTTGTTTTATTAAGTGTTATGTAAGCCTAAAGCAGTTTTCAAGAATCGCCATTTGAAAACTTGATTTCACATACTGTAATAATCTCATCTTAAATCTCATTTGCTACATCTTTATGAAAAAATTTCTGTCACTATGAGTCACTGTCTAAACAAAAAAATAATAACAAAAAACTGTTGTCAAGTTCAATACTACCCGCAGATTATACTACAGTTAATCTTGTGTACCACTTACTTTAAACAAAACTTATTTATCTTAATCAGATTAAATAGCTCTTAAGCAAACAACAATTTAAATTTCAGAAAATGGCGTGCAAGTACTGTATTAATATTCATAACTTTGCACTTGAATTAGTAAAAAAACTTTGTATTCATTTCGTTAAATATAATTAAATTATAGTTAAATTATTTATGGAAAACTAAATTCATATTATTAGACAAACCTAGTAATGCTTCCCACTTAAAAGAGATAAGATCATTAGGACTGACAATTTGTTAAAAGTTTCTAACAAAAAAAAAACTACGATTAAGAAACCTTGTGTCCTTATCAAATTAAATTTACACATTGATTCATTACAGTGAGGATATACAACAAACGTAGTAAGACAGTCGTTCTTTCCGTCAAACAGTTTCAAAAAAATGTACTTGATGACAAACTTTAATAACATTATCGCTATCCTGCAAAACAGTAAGCTGGTCTCTGTAACTAAGATCTGACATGAATATTTTAGTGTATTATGTAGTGTGAAAACAATTTACTATTTATCATTTCGTTAGTAAAAAAAGTTTTAAGCCTTTATCCAATTGTTCACCTTTCTGCGTTGAAAATATTCTTTTTTGTATAAAAATACTGCATTTTATATCTTGGAAAACTGATACTTTAATTATTTAATGATTCAATAGACCAAGTAACAATTTTTAAATAATTGTTTTTTTTCATTGCAAATTAATTATATATAACGATAACTGTAAAATTTTTATGTACTTGTGCTCATTCTCACGGGTCAAGATATATTAAATCAAGTTCAAATACGTTGTTAAAAATGAAACAATTGAGTATAACAAAAAAAAATGATAAATAAAACATACAACGTTAAATGTGTCTGAATTTTAGTGGTTCATCTGAACTGTTACATTAAATTTAATTTGCAGTTATCATTTTTCTATACAAATTATTGTGCTTCTCTTGAGTACTTTCTGGGCAAACGGTATACTGCTAAAAAACAGTTTTAATTTTATTATTTACTGTATTGGAGTTTATTTTTTTAAATATTTAATCGAAACATATTTAAAATAAACATCTACAAGAAAATTATACAATTGTTGTAATTTTATGACACAAAAATGCAGTTCTTAACAATATTTTGTGTTATTGGTAAACAAATTTAAAAAGTTGTATGAGAAATAAGCTTCGTTCAAAAAGTCGGAAAAAAAATTGTACCCTAACTTTATAACATTCTTCTAAGACGCCTTTCTGAATGTGTTAGGTCTAATTCATCATTTCTGAAAGGGTGTCAAAGGGAAGGGGTTCTTAAGACATCTTTATATTACAGAATTTGCTGGGAAGGATAGAGACTAGTCTTACGTAATATTTAAGGTTTCTATTTTATGACTTAAAAAACTAAATTGCTGAGTTTTAGACATTTAAACGAAACGCATACTGCACTGCCAATGCTCATCACCTGTGCAGTACTGAGTCCACAAGTTATAAGTCCCAGTGAAAAATCTGCTGCTCATGTGAACGCGACTTTATGCTGTTTGCCAGCCAAAAACACGTAGTGATAGGTTGTATGCCAAGTCCATAATGACAGCTTTTGCTGGTATGTTGTTTCATTTTTGTTTTATTTTTAAGAGTTCTATTAAATATTTATAATGGCTTTGTACAGATATTTATAGCCTTAGTTGTAAGAGGTCACGTAAGTGAATCGTCCAAATAGTGCGTTCAAGGTAAATGCAACACATACTAAAAGGATCTTTAACAACAGTTTAGAGGCAAGGAATGAAATGTTGCTATTGATCAGAAAATTTTAGAGCTGAAGGTTAGGATAAAATTAATGCAGGATAAAATCAAACTTGCTTCACTTTTTAGTTCAGGTAAAAAATTTATATAATCACATGCAACATCGTTTGTAAAAATTGATTTCGATAAATGTGCATTGACTCTCCTTTTGTGTTGTCATAATGATTGTGGTACGCCAATATACAGGTTCATCCTTAATGTAATACGCAAGCATAAGTATGTACAATTTTTCGTTTTCTTTGTGTCTTTTTACTTCAACTACTATATTATGAATATAAAACATTATTGTATTATCAAGAGTGATTTACGTGTAAGAAATGCGATTTTTGAAAAAAATCATTTTTTAAAACTGTAAATTGACGTTTTCACATAGTCATCTACTTCTGCAACTAGTACCAGTTGTGGTAGCTAAACTACTTCCACTGTTTTCACTGCAATGTCTGAAACAAGCTGCAGCAGTGCGACACTTGCTAAAGATGTTAAGGGAATTTTTGATCACGTGGAGAAGAATTTGGTTAATTTCGTTAATTATTACTCATTCGAAAAATGTACGAAAATGGAAGTATGAGATCCTGGCACAGAACAGTTCATGACAGAAGGAAAATGCAATACGAGGCTGGCTGTCATCTGGTTATGACGCACTACTGCTAAATTGAAAAAAGTACTCAAAGAGCTCTTCAAGCAGCAGCAGGTTGTTAAAAACAAAGAAAAAAATGATATATACTAGGCAAAATATTGAAAAAAAGTAAAAAATAAGCTTAAGAAAGTTACTTCTTCTAATGCTGAAATTGGTGTGTGGATGAAATCCGGACGTTCCCACTTTGAAAGGAATCAGTAAAGTATACTTGATGCCATTAACATGGTTACTGTCTCTGAATGCGCAGCTCATGAATGCTGTCAGTTACAAAAAAATTAAATGTTGTTAGACTTAAGATAAGTTGCAGTCCAAAAGTACAAGGAACGGGCTATGGTATTGTCAGAGTAGTGGGCTCGGAGATGACGGTAGGCACTCGCGAAGGAAAAAGGCACAAAAGATTTAATCTCACAATGTATTATAAACACGTAATACAGCCAGGTCAGTTTTAGGCTGATGCAGTAAAAGTAATATAACAGCTGTAAAGTGGCAATCAAGAAGAGAGACAGTGTATCGGTCGGCTGCCGAAGAAGCAGTGGGTCTAGTGAGCGTTGCCAGACGACCACGAAGAGCTCAAGTGACTGTAGTGCCCGATGTCTCCATAAGGCGGCGCATGTGTGAGCAAGCCGGGAATTTTGATTGCTCAAAGCTCACTTTCTTGACACTCCCTCCCTTTGAGTCAATCTAGAATTTCGTCTGAGATCCAATCAACTCTGAAAGTTACATCTGAAGATTGATTTTACTCTGAAGTTATGATTCGGTGGTCTCAATGGAATCATTGTCTTCCTGGTTTGACATATCTGAAATAAATATAAGTAGTTACAATGAGCGATTCGAGTAATTGTAAGTCGATCATGGAATACTTAGTATTTTATCTCTGAGGTAATTGTGGCTTTCTGTGGGCAACGGTTTTGTCATTATATCGGCTTCATTCTCTGAAGACGAGATCCACTGAACTTTAACTTTGTCTTGTTGCACACAGAATTTAATAAAATCTCCATGAGTATTTGCCATGTGGCTCTTTGAACCCGTGGTTTCTCTCTCTTTTAATTGACTCTGAATTGTCTTTATGTCATCGTCGAAATTTTTCAATCCATGACAACCATCCATTTGGGTGCATTTTATTGCTGATTGATTGTCACACCAAATTGTGACTGGGTATAAAGTTTTTCCTATCATGTTTCTGATCGCCTTGTCCAGAGAAATCAATTCTTGACAAGCATCGCTCATAGCTAAATATTCAGCTTGACAAGTAGAGAGAGTTACATACGATTGTTTGTGGCTTCTCCAGTTTATAGTGTCTCCAAAAAGCTTTATAATAAAACCTCCTGTTGTTGAAGAATCCTCCAAGTCTCTGAAGCTAGTATCAGTCATGGCATATAGGTTATCTTCTTTTCCTCTGAATATCAAACTCATATCTAAAGTACCTCTGATGTATCTGAACACTCTTTTGACATCTTTCCAATCATTTTCAGTGGGTTCCAATTGTCTTCTAGATAGGTAATTAACTGCAAATGAAATGTCTGGTCTGGTAGCTCCTGCCAGATAGAGAAGACTTCCAATTGCCTCTCGATATGGAGCTTTTGTCCGCTGCGCTACTCCTGCAGTAGTAAGCTCTGAATTTTTAAGTTCTCTATTCTTTACTTGTCTAGTTACCATTGGAGTTCTCTGAGGTTTGCTATCAAGCATGTTGAATCTTTCCAAAATTTTCTTCGTGTATTCTGATTGGGAAAGTGTTAAAATTCTTTGACTTCGGTCTCTGGAAATTTTTATACCTAGAAACTGTTTTGGTTCTCCCAAATCTTTCATCTGAAATGTTGTACAGAGTTTAGATTTGATTGCCATTAATCTACTTGCGTCATTTCCAGCTAACAGGATATCATCTACATACAGTACTAGAATAATCATCTGATTATTTTTACGCCAAGTAAAAAGACAAGGTTCGTTTATGTCTTTTTCTAAGCCTAGTTTTAATGCTTCTTCGGTGAAACGTTTATTCCATCTCTTTGGGCTGATTCGAAGACCGTAAATCGATCTTTTAAGCCGACAGACCTTTTTGCTCTTGAATTCTCCTTCGCACTCTATTCCGTCTGGGATTTCCATAAATATGTCTTCTTCTAGTGTCCCATTTAGGAAAGCGGACTTCACATCCATCTGACAGACGTCTAGGTCGTATTTGTTGACTATAGCTAGTGCTGCTCTGATAACTGCCAGTCTAGATACTGGGGCATAAGTTTCTCTGAGTTCGTACTCCCTCCTGTCTTTAAAACCTCTGATTACTAATCTTGCCTTGTAAGTTATTTTACCTTCTGAGTCCAGTTTCCTTTTGAATACCCATTTCGAATCTATCGTGTGTACTTTAATACCATTTTTGTCCAGGGAGGGTCGATCTATTATTTCCCACACGTTGTTAGATTCCATGGATTTGAGTTCATCAGTGATTGCTTCCAACCACTTTTCTTTATCAACTGAATTAACCGCTTCTCTGAAGTTGATAGGATCTTGATTTGTTCTGGCTATAAAAGCATAAGTCAGTTCATCCTCTGAATTTATGTTTTCTAAGTCGGTAATTCCTTTTAATGTGAAATTGATGTCAGGAGACGTATCTTTTTGCGCCAACCTCAAGTGGGACCATGTTGGTCTGTTAATTCTAGCTGTTCTGTCTGGCAGCTTTCTCGTCTTTGGCACGATCTCTGCTGTCGTCTGATCAGCTTCTCTTTTCTTTGGTCGGCCTCTCCTAGCCTTGCTAGACTCGTGTGCATGATTAGGTTCTAGTATGTCTTCAGAATGTAGAGTTTTGTCATTTTCTGTCTCTGATTGGAAATTCCAGTTTTCCAAGATCTCGGTTTCATTGAGTTTTGTATTTCTTCTGATGTCTTTATATACTATTTTTTCATTAAACTTGACATTTCGAGAAATGAAGAATTTCTTGGTCTCTGGATGCCATAACAGGTACCCTGTTAGGGTAAAACCTACTACTATGGCTTTGAGTGCTCTCTCTGAGAATTTTGTTTTGATTATTGGGATTTTAGCGTATGCTAAACACCCAAAGCGTCTGATTTTGTCTAAATGGGACTTCTGATTCTGATTCATTTTACTTATTGGTGTTTCGGAATTAATACTTGAATGAGGAGTTCTGTTGTATATATGAGTGGCCACTTCAGTAGCCAATGACCACATACTAGCGGGTAGTCCTGAATCGAGCATGAGTGCTCTAATTTTCCATTGAATAGATTTATTGAATCGCTCTGAAGTGCCATTTAGTTCAGGAGTGTGTGGTGGAGAGAATTCCCCCACTATCTTTTCTTTTTCCATAACCTCTGAGAACTTTCCTCCAGTAAATTCTGTTCCATTGTCTGTTCTAATATAACAAACCTTGGCATCTGTACCTAATAAACTTCTGACATGTTTGAGGTACTCTTCCAAACAGTCACCTGCCTGGTTTTTGTTTCTGACGGAGTATGCTTTGGCATATCTAGAATAATCGTCTATAAGGACTATGATAAAACGGTTATCTCCTGGGTACGAGTCTGGTTTTATAGGACCCATTGTATCTACATGTATTCTTTCTAATGGTCTGTTGGCTTTGACTCTAACCTCTGTGAAAGGTAATTTTTCCATTTTGGCTAATTTACATGTTTCACAGTCCATTATTGAATCTGTGAATTTTACTTTAGATAAAATGTCCTCAGATTTTTGTAATTGTTTTAAATATTTTAAAGATGCGTGTCCCAATTTAATGTGCCACATCAGGCCTTCGTCTAACTTCTTCTGAATGTTAATAATGTTGTTGGAACTTACATCTGATATAATTTTGTCGATTTCATCTGAATTGCTGTTGTCTAAATCAATGTAGATTTTTTTCAGTAACAGATTGTTTGGCTTTAGTGAAGTATGATCTTCTGATTGCTCTTCTGAAGTATTGAGTTCATCTTTCTTCTCCCTCCCAATCTCAGACTGGGTATTCTCTGGACTGATAGACTCATCCATAGACTCTGAATTTTGACTGTTGAGAATATCTACAATATCAGTCTGAGATTGTGTCATGAACTCATCCAGTGAGACTATCTGTGCCGAGAACTGATATTTATTCCAATTTCTAGTTTTTGCAGTGGTTTGATTTTCAACTTCTAACTCTATTATCCAGTTCGGTTTCTCATATACGCCTGAGATATATATTTTTCCCGTTTCCTTGTCAAAGATTTCTAGATATTTGTCATCTAAATAGATGCCTAAACCGGCATCGGCAAATTGTCTTAAGGAGATCAAGTTGTTGGAGATGTCCTTCGCAGCTATCACGTTTGTTAATTTAAACTGTTCATTTAAATTTAGTTTAAAAATTAAGTCGCCTTTCCCATCAATAATGATGTTGGCTGAGTCGTTTTTATTTGCACTTCTGATGAATTCATTGTTGCATTTCTTAAAATTTGTTAGAATAATTCCTTTGTTAACAACGTGATGAGTTGCTCCGGAATCAGCAATAAAAGATATTTTAGTTTTACCTCTGTAGTTATCTATATGATTACCTGTTAACATAGCCTTAAATTTGGTTGCCTGTTGTTGTTTGGCTTGTGTACTCATGTTACCTTGCTTTTTATTTACACGGCCATTACCTCTGAATTTAAAATTACCGTTGCCTTTGCCTCTACCATTACCTCTGAGCTTGCTATTGTTTTTACCTCTATTATTATTATTGTCATTAGAATTATTTTTAACATACCCATCTTTAGGATGATTCCTGTTTGGGCATGCATCTCCCTTGTGGTACTCGAAATCCTGGCAGTAAAAGCAGTACCAGAGTCCATACTGGCTTAGAGGACAGTTAAGGAGTCTGTGACCGTGTTTGTTGCATCTGAAACACTTAGTGTCCTTATTCGCCTGATCGTTGACTCTCTGACTGCCTGTAGCCATGTTGGCCCTGGCCTGCTCTGAATTCGACTCTGATTGATTTCTTTCTGCCTGCAATTGTATTAGACTTGTCTTCATTTCTTCAAGACTCATCTCAGTACTTGTGGTCTGTCGCCTAACCATGTTAGCTGTACGTAGCTCTGAGAATTTGTCTGCCACGGCTTGGTAAAAGGCTGACCTCTTTTCCTCCTCAGTCAGAGGTACCATACCGTCTGAGTTTTCATACTCTCTTACTATATGATCAAACCTGTCAATGAAGTCATTGACTTTCTCTTTCGTTGTAATTTTAAGACGATATAGTTTGGCTCTGACTGACGAGGCTGTTATATTGGCTTCAGCCATTCTAAAGGATTTTAATTTATTTATAATTTCTCTAGGGTCTACAATGTTTAGTACCTTCTTGTGATAATATTCATCTAAGTGATTAATTAGCAATTCTCTAACTAGACTCTTCTTAAATTCGATTTCATCTGGAGTGTATTTATCAATTAAGTTACTATTTTCTATGAAATCTGAAAGATCATTAGTTTTTAATTCTGAAGTTAAGTGATCAAACCAAACATTGAAAGACCCTTTTTGAGTCAGAATGTAGTTTTTCTTAAAGAAAGGTTTAGAAGTATTCTTATTTGAATCAATTGATTTTCTGAGATTGTCTAGTGAATTATTTAGATTATCCAGTCTATCAGTGTCATCTAAGCTATCTCGATTATATGGTCTCTGATTAATGTTACCAAAGGGAGTTGGGAGAGGATTATTATGAAGAGTAAAGTCACTCATATTTGTGTTTCTTTGAAACCTCTGATCGTTAATGGTAGAGTTAAATAAAGGTGGTACCTCTGAGTTTCTATGGGCTCTCTGAGAGTCCTGGATGGACTCTGTGGCACGTGTCAAGCTGTCAATCTTAGTGGATACTAGATTGAGAGCTTTGGTCATGAGGTTGGCAGCCTGAACAAACTCCGGAATCTTTTCTGTTGCACTGGACATGGCGTCTGCCGCCCTTTCCATCTTTGTTGACAGTATTAGAAGTTTGTCAACTGCCGTATCCCAAGATTGGATTACTTCTGCTTGTTCAGCTCCAACGTTCCTGATTTCAACAATCTCTGGTTGCTGAATGGTGTTGTCAGTGTCCTCTGGTCTTAGTTGAGGGGTAGTCGTGTTCTCCGACAACTCTGAAATTGTGAATCATGTCTCTAGATTGTTTGGATTTTGCAGAAGTTGAAGCTGCTGGTTTTATATTGCCAGCACCTCGATAGGCCTCTCTGATATAAATGATTCACAACTCTGATACTCTGGAAAGAACAAGTAGGAGAAAAAAATATTCTCACCTTCCTCTGAGTTGTCAACTGGTAAATCTTGAGGACTGTCCCTTGGAGGTGTTTCGGTAAAGTTGGACTCTACATTTATTTGGGACTCTTGGTCTTGTTCATTCATCTGAGAAACAGCCCTCGTTGTTATTGTTGACACACATCTGAATATACCAAACAAGAAATTAATATGCATGCATGCATTTATTATGTGGGCGTGTTCTCGTACACGGACGGCACTGCCTGTCCAGTTGGAATCAACACCTGGCTTGTTAGCACCGCTAACCTCAAATCTCACACACGCGCTCCCTCCCAACTCTTGTCACCGCACTTTGTGTAACTCGAAAAACAACGTGGGAAAGAGGTGCACTCGCGCACGTAAAACCGAAGCTTTGCGAGAAAAACTAACAGCCTCTCTCCACAATGGTTAAGAAAATCAACTGCTGCGGGAGTTTATTAACTTGCAGCACCGCTTGCAAGTTACGTACCTATAGGTACATACACCTATTCGAAGGATGTAAATTTTAACAAACTGACAGCACCAAATTAATAGGAAAAAAAAACGTACTCTGAGTAGAGAAAAAAAATTTATCCTCTTAAAGCAAGAATTCGCGTATGTTGTTCACGTGCATGTAGCTCTCGAGGCCCGTGCGTGCCATCAAATGGCGGCCTCGCTCAGGTCTGCGTGATCGTGGTGTTCACGCGGGCTTTTATTATGTCGACCACCAACACGCACTTCTACATTGAACTACGCTGGCCACACGCGGACAATAAAAAATTTAATAGCAATGTGCCCTGCACCATTCGCTCACGCACATTATCACCCTGACACAGGAAACACGACTTGTAACCTCTGAAGCAAGACACTCTGAGAAAAAGAAACTCACTGCTTTCCTCCTCTGAAGCCCTTCATGGCAAGGCTGGCTCGTCCTCTCGAGAGAAAAAAGGTGGGGACCATAACCTGTCAGAGTAGTGGGCTCGGAGATGACGGTAGGCACTCGCGAAGGAAAAGGCACAAAAGATTTAATCTCACAATGTATTATAAACACGTAATACAGCCAGGTCAGTGTTAGGCTGATACAGTAAAAGTAATATAACAGCTGTAAAGTGGCAATCAAGAAGAGAGACAGTGTATCGGTCGGCTGCCGAAGAAGCAGTGGGTCTAGTGAGCGTCGCCAGACAACCACGAAGAGCACAAGTGACTGTAGTGCCCGATGTCTCCATAAGGCGGCGCATGTGTGAGCAAGCCGGGAATTTTGATTGCTCAAAGCTCACTTTCTTGACAGGTATTTTAAGAGCTGCACTTTATACTAGGCTTATTCCAGAAAATCCTCGAACTGGCAAGGCTCATGCCACCTAGTCTCTTGTCATGCTCGTTGACTATTGAATTTAACTTCCAGATCATGACTTTGTTATTGGAGAGTGGTATAAGCTTGTACTCTGAGTCTACGCTAGAACTCACATTAAACCGAATAGTAAAGGTGATCCTAAAGATGTTACTAACGGTGGCTCAACATTCATGGCAATTTGAAGTAAAAAGAATTCTTAGTATACTGCTACGACTTATGCCTATGGTACTTACACAATTACGAAGGAGCTGAGCTTCAGAGAGACTCGGAAAACTGAAAAGACCGATGTTAAGTCAATTATAATTTTTACTGTAGATGGAGGTCCAGATAAGAATCCAAGGTTAATTTTAGATTGGAACTTACGTATATAAATAAATATATTAGATAGTAAAACAAATTGAATTATCAGGATACTTAGAAAAGCTGTTTTTGTTTACATTATTCTGCACTTCACTAATATAACTATATTGACGTACAAACTTTATAACATCTTGAGCTGTAATAGTATTTATGTAACTCAAAATTATTTGCTGCTCAAGGCCTTAATACTTTTGAAAAAGCTACCTACAGAAGATAGACTGAAAATAAAAATTTTTTTTTTTTGGTTTTTCAGAGTCCTAATATCTTTATGTAAACCTAATACATAATAAATAATTTGCGGTAAAACTAATGAATAATAGTTATTAAAAAATTTGCCTGCAAAAACTCAGACAGTAATTAACCGTTTTTTGTTTGATTATGAGGGGTCCACGAGCTTATACCACCAAATTTTTATCCACTGTATAAAACAAGTGTACTCAAATACATTGTTTACCATACATACAGAACATTTTGTCAAAAAACTATGTTTTTATCGATTACATAGCTTGTGGTAATGACGGCAGAACGTTGAAACAATTTATGGACGTATAAATACCCACCACGTTAGTTGCTGTCAAAATATGATTGTAGATATAAATTTGATAGCAATGAATCAGTCTTGTAATCAGTCTTATAGTCATTTTAACAAAGGAATGTAAATGAAAATATCTTTATAGAAATGGGTCGCTTATCTTTGAAAAATTTTGGTTAACTTCCATTTTGAAGGTATTCACCTTTAATTACAAGGTCCTATTGTTAATTTAAATACTAGTGAAGAAACATTTTATTGTCATAAAAAATTATGACAGCTTTTTTTGCACGTTATCGAACGGTAAACAACTATGAACGCGATTATTTAATTGTAAAAAAATGCATTATATAGTACGTTAGCATGGAATATTTTAAATGTACTATGCATGAGGACGGGCAGAATTAGAATTATTCATTTTAAAAGATCGATTTAATAACATAGTAATGCAATGTACCTTATTTTCTTAAGGCAATACCATTAAAATGAAGCAAAGCGGTTATGATTAGGTAGTCCTCTCGTCACGTGGCAAATATTTAGCTTTATTTAGAAATAGTTACACTATTAAACTAAAAATAAATCACGTCAAAGCGCGATGAGATAAGTTTGAAAAAGCAGATAAAGCCTGGGCAACCGTGCTACTATTTACTTCAGATTTGCGTACTCAAGTTTTTAAATACCGAAAAATAAGTAGTTTTGCCGGTATGCCTCATTTATTTTGATTTAATTTAGTCTCTGTTACCCTTCTCTACAGCTTTACCGAAAAATATAGGTCAAAAAGTCTTTATAACAACGAAAACGAAGCATGTGTATCTCGAAAAGCTCAAGCCAAGATTTTTTCAGGCTCAGTGTTTAAGAAATGGTCTTATCGTTAGGTTAGCTACAAGCCAAATTTTTTCTGTGTCTGATTGAAATAGAAGTGTTCTTAAAATCAAGCAAAACTGCTAAGAATGTAATACTAACTACAGGTACTTCCTATTTTTATAGGGGATAGCACACAGCATTGGGAGTTTTTAGTAGCTAAGATGGTAGAATACTTACTTTCTACCTAAAGGGCTTGGGTTGTGGGCAACTGGTATAATGCCTAATACCGTGGCAAGTAGATTTGCCGATAATAGTATAGAACAACGATTTTTCAGAAAAAGGAAGGAATTGTTAGATAACTTTCTGATAGTAAAATTGTCCCTTATACAATTAGTAATACAAAGAATAAAAAATATACAGTGGATCAAAGTCATGCATGTATGTATGTACTTTGTACCTTGCCATATAAACAAGGACAGACGAAACGTAGCGTTTTTAAGGTACGATACCTACTTAGTGGTAAACTTTAAATATACACAAAAATTAAATATCTAGTATTCATCAATATCCTATCATCCTAACCCTCAATCCCTTCAATCTTATGAGCTTTAAACCTAAATACTTTAAATTCAGTATCTGATTTAAGGTGTGTAATGAATGACTCAACTATCAACAATAAATTGTTTTATTTTCTTAGTACTTAAGCTATCAACAATCAATCGTGAGACACAGCTGAAACAGTATCAACATAATCTGAGCAATAAGATAGGAAACTCTATTTCTCAGAGTGCCCTCAATAACAAGCTGTAATTCTTACGACCTTCCTTTCTTTTAGTTCATCCCTTAATAGTTAGCAGTAGTCAAAATAATGGCTAAGAGTTTTATCTGTACCAAGGAAACTCTAATATTAGAAACCAACACACAATCAATGTCAGTGATTAAACGTTAAAGGGTGGGTTCGTTGCCCAGAGTAAAATAGCGAAGTCGCTCGGGTTGGCAATTCTATAAATAAAAACATCCCAAGGTATTATTCATTAAAATTAAAAAGACCATATCAAATAATCTATTAATCCCTGAAATATTTACAGTGATTATGTTCGATTACTGCTTTACGGATTATTCCCTTATTTAAAAAGTAAGTTAAACTATTTCTTAATGTCTTTTATTTTCTTTTATATATTTGAGTAATTCTCTCTTATTCTAAGATTCATTAACGTCTCGTTGAGCAAACATAAAATTCTTCAACCGTAGAAATTAATTTCTTGCATAATTTAGTTTCATAGCAAACTTTAAAATAAAGCAAAATAAGATGGGATAACAATTTTCAAATAAATTTAATTTTTCAATTTGAATTAAATGATGGCTTCATAAAATATCTTACTAACCAACGTTTGAGTTTTAAAACAAACCTACAATATCTTAGGACTCGCAATCACCTGTGAGGGGTAGGTTTGAATAAACAAGTACATTTTTTTTAAGTTATTTTAATTTTAATCATAGATTACCTATTTAAATACTATATTTATTACTCATATTTATTTAAATTTTTGCGAAATTCTAAGTCACAAAACGATTTGATTTATCAAAAAAAAAATTTTACAGACGCTGTAACATTCGCGCTCAGACACGTACTAAAGTTTTTATTTAAATGTCATTTTTCTTGCACTTATTCTAAGCGATTTTTGTGTACACGATAATTTTATCTTCAAAATTTTCCAGCACTGACTCTCTCCTACCTTCACTTGATTAGGCTATGGCAGATTATTAGCACAGCCACGGAGTATTAGTACTGAACTCTATGCCTCTTCTGAAAAAGTTGCGTAGAGTTAGATCATCCCAAGAGACCTTGAGTGTCTTGAGCACGGCTTAAGGAATCAACCCAAGTACTTCGCCCAAGGAGCGTTATCGCTATCCCTAGTATCTAGACTGCTTGGGGGTACGTGATAATAACGTTATAAGCGGTTAAGCAGCGGAGATCCAAGTTAATAGTAGTTACAAGTGGTAAAACTCTACTAGTAAACTTACAATGATGCTCACAATTTTAGCTATGATCCTCTTTATCTCAGCGTGTGCTTTTCGCGGTTATACTATCATTACACTAGAGAGTTCCAGGTCTGGGTAGGCAGTGGGCATCCAAGTCCCAAGCTTGCTGAAAAAGACATAGTTTCCTCGTGCATCAGCACCTTTTATAGCTGATTCTCACACGATTTGCCACCATAATCTGCGCTCCCTCTCTGCGCACTATCGATTATACATATTCACGGATAATGCACAATATTCCTTACGCATATTTCATCGTGAATCCTGCACATGATTGACAGTGCACATTATATGCTTCGGGCCAACTCTTTAAGTTTTAACTTGACAAATTTAATGTTCGTTTGTTAATTATTTTAAGAGTAGAAAAACATAATAAAATAAATAGGCACAAAAAGTGTATATTATAAATTTTGAAAAGATAAAGACCGCTTGCGTACAACCTAAGCCTTATTTTACTTATCGATATAGGTAATTGATAATCATACATGAATCATACATTTTTTAAGTAGTAGTTAGACAAAAATAATTCATTAAAAATAAATTTTTAAAGTAACTTGTGCATTACTTTTACGATTTTCGTAGGTATTTTCGTTATAAATAATTATTTATTGAGATAACTCCGTAGCTAATTAACGACTGTAATGTGAAATGTCTGGATCTCATTATTACATAAAAAGACGTGATGGTCAAAACTAGTTTAATAAATGACAAATTTGAAATTTTTTATGCGTATAATTACTTAGTAAAAAATCTAAAAATTTAGTCAAAAAGAGTGATTGTGTTTATGTAGTTGGCTTAAGAAGATTTTATCCCTTACTATAGTCCATGCGATGCTCTCTACACTTTCGTATGTTATCTGTCTTTATCACTCTCATATTAAAACATTATCTTTTGTAGTTTTTACTTCACTTTTTATTAAGTCTCATTTTTTACAAGCAGCCTCGAGATATTTAATAAAATAAAATGATATTGAAAAAAGAAAAGTTAAGTTAATTCCGTAACCAATAAAACACTTCCTAAAAGAAAAAATTGCCGATAAGCTTATAACTAAGTATTTTGATGAAAAAAAAACGGATTCTTATAAGAAAATTTTTTCCATTTAGTGAATTCATGATCTATTCGTGACAATTGACCTCTGCTCATATACGTATATTTCAAACATATTTATATAAGCAATCTTAAGTGAATATTTAATCAGACCATTGCAGATCACCGTAGGTATATTGTACAGACTTAATTTCAATCAAGTACATTTTCATGTGCGGGATACATTGGTTATTAAGTTTTTAAAAATAAATATTCAAAAATGGTATTTTTCTAAAATGTCATGATATCCTCATAAATACCTTTTAACATAACTCGAATGTTAGGTTGGTTTGATATGTTAGATTCATATTTTGTAAAAAATTTTGGAAGCCTTCGTACACCAGCAATAAATAGTGTTCTTTCCAATGAATATGTAGTCTTCAAAAGTTTGGAAATTAAAACATAAAAACGTTAAGGTTTTTTTCTGGTGCAACACATATTTTGTATGACATTTGTATAATAAAACTATTTAGTACCCGTACTTTCACAAAACGTAATATCAACTTTTGCCCTAACATACTCATTTACTTTTGACATTGCAAGCCATTAATATATTTGATGTAAGGTTTGCATGAAGTACCAGTCAAAAGCCAATATTTTTCAGTTTGTTTTTACAAAAATACGGATACTAAACAGTATAATAATACGAGTGTCTTACAAAATGTATGTTACAGCCAAAAAAGCTTCAACGTGTTGATATTCTTATTTCAGAACTTTTTAAAGCTTAAGATTTATTAAAAGAAAAACTGTTTATTACCATTACATAGAGGCTTCAGGAATTCCTTACAAAATATGAACTCAATAAATCAGTCCAACCTAAGATTTCTGTTTTGTTAAAAGCTTTTTTTATGGAGTCTTTTTTATCAATATTTGCTGCATACATTACTCACATTTAGGTCAATTTAGTGCAGCTGCAATTCGCGCTTGGAAAGCTTAAAAATCGTACTTTGCTTGAAATTTTTGGGTATAATTCTAACTTTAAATTAATTAATTGTAAAGTCTAGCCAAAGTCTAATGTAATCATGCAAAATGAGTGTTTCACATCATTTTTTTTTATTTTAATGTTTTACAACCACTATTGTTACAATATTTATTGCGTAAGATACTACTTATAACAAAAACTGTAAGTACTAAAGAAATTGTAAGATTTAGCAGGAAAAAGTAAATGAAAATGTTTACTTTTAGTGAAGCAGCAGCTTGGACTTTCAAGGTTTTTTATTCAACAATGTCGGTAAACAGTATATTGTCACATTTTTCAGGAGTTTTTACTGATAGACTTTCCCAGACAAAACTAAGGTAGAAACTGATTGTACTATTGAATTAAGAAGAAAGAATAATATGTAGTGTATTTTGCACTAACTATTTTAATTATTTTTGTAGCCTTTATAGTGGACGAACGATATGAATAAATTAAAAATCAAATTTTGAAAGAAAAAGTTCTTTTTTTTAAGGTATAAAGAACTTTGCTGTAAGATTTTATTCCAGGTTCACGTTAATATTTTGAAGCGTAAAGAAGCAAAACCCTTTAGTTACGCACCAACGGGTTTAAAAAAAAAAAAATTAATGTCTACCCTAATGTACACATGCACATGTTAAAAAGATGTTGTTGATTTGTTTAAAAAAAAAAACGTTTAATCTGTGATGAACTACAATGACTAAGAATTATGTATTTTGTTTACCATTACATTCTCTCTTTATTCGATGTTTTTCTTAAAATGCTTCTTTCTTTGCACGAAGATGATTTTGTCTACTACATATTGGTGCATTAACCAGGAATTATTATAACATTGGAAATTCACGCAATGGGAAATATAAGAAAACTAAATAGTCTGGAAAACTCTTCAACGAAACGATAGCATGATAGTAAGAAACTGAATCATAGTGACAGCAGTGGCAGCAGTAGTGGTGGCATCTGCATCAAGACAAGCTGATATGCCATGGTCAGGACAAACGGCTCACACATTGCTAATCATCCTAACCTTAGCTGTGATGATGATGACCTGCAGTTGACGATGACAACTAGCCACCGCCACCGCAACCCCAAGTGCCAGCTACAACATAACCTCGTGCACCAAGTCAGATGGCTGTCTCTTTAACTTCTTAATCCTGACAACCGTCAGTGCGTACGCGTTTTTTTGTCTTTCTGATCCTGCTAACTGGCAGTGCGTATCTGTACGCCATTTCCTTAAATCCTGGTTTTTCTGAGATGCAGTGCGTTTGCGCTCGTCATCTGCTTGAGTTCTTGATCCTACTAAGCAGCAGTGTGCACACGCTTGCCGTATCATCGTATTGGTGATCCACTGTGAGTATGGGTGAAAAATGCATGGTAGGAAAAGCCAGGCTATTCAGTGGTCTGGTTCTAAGTTTTTGAAAATACATTTATCTAAGAAAATTAGTTTATTAAATAAATAAATTATTTATGAATAATAATTCTTTTCATTTATAGAAATTTGGTATTTATCACCAGATCAGGATAGTATAGGGGTCTTGTCTGTGGCTCTTGTAGCTTGGGGGCTTGATCACGTATATGCTTATAAGCTTGATATGTAGTCGTTACTGTCTTAGCTATCATCTCTGAAAAATTCAATTCTTAAAAACGTGCTTTCTTCCGTAGTTCAATGGTCTAAGAGCTATGTAAAATAAAATGTTTCTATTACCATGTAAGAAACTAATTTTTAATGAACCTGATGATTTTTTACCATGTACATGCAGATTAGCACAACAATACAGAGACATCATACGCACAATTTGTTAGAATNATTTGTAATTTTTGGTGATGTCAGAATCCGTATTATCATTCTCAGGCATCCATACAACTTCCAGTACTTATTATTTGGAGGAATCACACCCCCAATCATCAATACTAAATATCTTGTAAGACAATATATATATATATATATATATATATATATATATATATATATACATGTATGTTCATTGTAAAGTAGTAACCTACTCATATATGTGTATAGAAGACGACTTATGCAGACTTTATGTGCTTGTACAATGTATATCAATGACATGGTAGAATTATGCGGACGTCTGCATAATTCCACTTTTCTCCTCATAATTATCCTTCCATACATGTAAGTGTCCGCATCAGTCACCTCTGCATACACACACCCACACACATACACACACAGGCACATAATAAACTTTTTTGTTTTTTTACATGCTATTAAATTTTAATTTCCATTAGATGAGTAATTAATAACACTTAGGAAATTCTTAATTTTTTAGAAATCTTTTAAACTATGCTTTATCCTGTGGAAAATCTCAAAACTAATATTGTATTGCAGTTGTAAGTCAATTTAAAGATGGATAATTTTGGTAATAATACATCAAGATGGTTAGATGCAACGTATCAACCTTATATTTGTTCGTATACGTTGCCCCATACAATGGAATTAATAGATATTGCTGGTGATGGAGATTCAAGACTTATTGTAGCAGATATTAAAAGTGTTTTACCAACTCTCACTACAGTTTGTATTTATTTTAGTTATTTAATGATTTCTTTTATTTATTACTGAAAAATATAAGCTTTAATTTTTTTATTTACTATTGATATTAACTTTCTGAGTTTATTAGGAAATATAGAACAAAGTACATCATATTACTTTTGAAATGTTACATATAATTTGAGTAAGGCAAAAGTTATAATTGCCTATTTGTACGCCATGTTACCCATGTAGTACAAGCCTGTATCTAGAGTAGTGGAATTGCATAAAATATGCTTAACATCGACAGATTAACTGTTTTTTTTTACAAGTTCGGCCCCTTAAATTTTTGTACACTCTCCCTTACTACTTTCATAATTCTGTCCCTAAAAAAAATAGAAATTTTTTCTTACTCTTTCGTACAGCCCCTCACAGTTTATCTATATTTTAAAGATTATTTCCAAGCTTCTTAGAGCACCTCCATGTCTTCTATATATTTTTAAACTACATCAGGAACTATGAACATTGAATATTATGATTATAAGATATTTCATTTAAGCTTTTGAATGAAAGAAACATTATTAGTCTATTGCTATTCTTGATTCAGACAGAAAAGTATAGTTTTTTGTGTGCATCTGTTAAGATATCATTAGTAACTATGGTTTGAGCTGTTCTCAAGAAAACATGATAAGTAAAAACGCAAGTTGCCCTCACGCAACACATACTGGCTGTTCTTTTCCACTGATTAACACAAGTAATGTTTGGATTCTTTACTGCAATGTAATCAATTCATAGTTGGCTATACAAAAAATCAAATTATAGTAACTTTTACTTCAATAGCTTCTACTTCTGCAGGTTGTTTTGTATTCATCTGTTGTTATTGTAATTAATTATATAGGAGACAGATTAGTCGTAACTTGACGATGATGAGAAAAGCTGATAGTGTACTCTTGTAAGAAAATGTAGTTATACAATTTTTCGGATATAATATATTATCATTTTGCTGTTACTCATATACTAAAATATTTATTGATATGTACATAAACTCTTTTCACAGGATCTTAGCAGTTAGACTTGGATTTTAGCAATTTAGTTTTTCAGGTTCAACTATAGTTCAAGCCAGCATATTTCATTAGAGGCTAAAAGAGAACGAAGAAAAGTCAAGATAAGCTTTGCCCAGATCTACACATTACTGTGAGGGATTGTTTATAGTGAGTGTGAGCGCGCGGTGGCTCGGTCGGCTAGGTCGTGGATTGGCACGCGGGAGACCGTAGTTCAATTTCCGTTCAGTGCGACATTGTCGGGCAAGTACCTCTGTGACTGTTTACATGTGCTTTTTTACCACGCAATGCTCCTCGAGGAGGGCTTAGGCGACCTTCTCGCAGCAAAAATTGCCTAATTTCCCCCTACCCCCTCCCAATAATGGGAGGCCTTCCATCCCTTTCCTTGTCCCTTTCCCAACTGCTTAG
Organism: Copidosoma floridanum; assembly: GCF_000648655.2. The sequence goes on along the minus strand of NW_019379771.1, from coordinate 363,882 downwards.
TGCCCATAGTAGCACCCTTATTAAAAGGAGCTGGACGTAGAGCACTATAATATAAAAAAAAGTCCATATATGACGATCAATCAGCAGCTACTTCAGGTCGAGGTGTTACAAGTATACGTGTAGGTACATATCAACTATTGATCTACTACTACACTAATGTTCCAAATATTCTCTACGTGACTAAAAATACTATTTATTTCCAATCTTGGGATCGCTGNTGAAAATGAAAAAAAAAAAAAAAAAAAAAAAAAAGTTTATAGTGAGTGGTTCAATCTTTCGCTGGCTACAGCTAGTGGTACCTTATCACAGAAGACAGGAGGCAGCAGCTGGCTGCAGCTAGCAGCAGCTCAGTCTACATTTGATCCGTAGGCTACACGGAGAGAGCTCTGATGATATGGTAGTTTTCGTAACTGTATACTACCAGAGTACAGTGCGTCACATACTACAGTAGCACCCGTGGCACTCAACGGTAGTATCGAGAGTCTGCTACGGTAGTATAAAGACCTATATACAACTGTAGATCGTGAAACGCACTACGAAATCTTCTGTTTCATACTACAGTAGCACCCTTGAGGCTCTGTAAAAGTATCAAATCTCACGTACTAAGTTAGCTCGGGACTCATACCACATTGGTATGACTCTCGAGCAAACGTAGTATACGTCGTCTGTACTACGCCACTATACCGTTATTGGTAGGTATGCAAGTTATTTTTATAACCTTAGGATCGTTAAGACAGTGCCTATGATGATGAGATTTATTTAATGGAACGTATTAAAAAATTGCTACTGTGCCATCGAAATGCTTATGTGAATGTGTCTTACAAAACTTTTCAGATTTAAAAGTATGCAAACAAAAAATCTTAGTAACTTGAATTAGCGTAGTTATATTGTTCGTATGGGGTTTAATGGAGTGTTTTATGGTAAAAGAAATAATACTAGACAACAAATGATTTTTTAATCAGTTTTAACATATTGCTCTTAAAAAGTAAAAATGTACGGTTTCACAATGCTTTTTCTTTTGGATAATCTTAGCATACTGGACGTCTGAATTTTTTCTTACACTTAGTATTCTTCAAAATAAAATATTGAAGCTCACAGATTTAACATTACAACGTCTTTTTACAAAAAGTCTGATATAAAAATACAAATGAAATTTAATTATAATAACGGTATTGAGGTAATGATTAAACTCTTTAGAGTAAAATTTGTTACACATTGTACATCGTCATAATCAATTCTTCGTCACCTTTCATGACGTACTGACAAGGTGGCAGAATTGGAATTGTCGAAGCATCAAGTAAAATTGCAGTAGTGGATGATTCAACGCAGTATGAATGATAATATTTATAAAAATAAAGTGTTTTAAAAAGTGTCACGGCAATCAAAAATTTTTTTTGATAAAGTAAATTAATAATTCAACCAAAACATGGTTCTGTGCCCGATATGTTCAATATCATGACTGTTCCTGGATTAAACTCTGTACCTAAAATTGTGACACTTTTAAGAGAAAAGGTTGGAATATTTATATCCGTTAGAGGTAAATACCTCCTTAATTCCTCACAAGCGTTTTCTGCTTTTACGGTAGCAAGAGAAATTTTATTATTTACATGAGAACCGCATAATTGTCGATATGCACACTGCAGTTGGTGTCTTATTGCTATAGTTAAAGGCTCATTTATACTTGAGACCGTTGAGTGTTTCATATCCTTCATATATTTGTTCATTTTTTTGTAAAGTTCTGATGAAAAAGGCACTGCTGGCCCATTTGATTTTAATTGTGGTATATAATGAACCCATATGTGCATTTTAGGTTCTAAATAACCAAAATAATGTAATATAACCGATTATGTTTTTCTATCAACTTCTCTAACTCTTTGATTTCAATATTTGTAATTTTTGGTGATGTCAGAATCCGTATTATCATTCTCAGGCATCCATACAACTTCCAGTACTTATTATTTGGAGGAATCACACCCCCAATCATCAATACTAAATATCTTGTAAGACAAAGCATCTCAGATGAACTTTGTCTGAGCTTAAGCTTTCGTCCCTTTTTCCCTTCTGTAAAATAGACTGGTCTGGGTTTGTTACTTTTTTCAAAATTAGCATACGCAAATGACTTGATCTTTGCGTTCATAAACTCAATTGTTAAAATTTTATCAGCTATTAATGCATTTAATATTTTGGTTATCGTATAATTGGCAATGCCCTCGTGGAGGTCATGTGTAAGATCGACTGTAAGGTTCTGAGCAATATAATAATTTGTTATTTTATTGAAAATACCTGGCTCAACAATACCTGTTTGCTTTTGAATTTTTTTTAAGTCGTCTGCTTCATAAGACGTTATAGTTCTTACTAAATTGGTCTTTTCTGTAAACATTTTTTCACACTCAGCTTTTGGTGCTACGCATATTTGACAGTACAGAGAAGCTGAGAAGCTTCGTACAAACCCACAAACCGTATTAACTCCAAGGTTGTCCCCCACAACTTAGACACACTGAAAAAATGAATGATGCTTCGTATTATTAATAGTAACAACCAGCCCCTCTTTTGATCAAACATTTAGCTTATTAATCAGTACTGTAAATATTTTTTCGTTGCCAAACATATTTTTTCAAATTTTTAGGGTGGCAAATTGTAGACACAATAAAATTTTCAATTTTAAATGCTTCTGAAGGAGGTGAAGTTTCTAGTTTTACGTATACGCCACGATATTTCTGCTCGCCAGAATTTGTTCCTAACGCCTCATCGCCAACCTCAAACTCATCATAGTACACGTATAGTGGGTAAACCTTTTTACCTTCATATTTTGGTAGATATTTGTCTATCCACATTCGGCCTTGAATGTAGTTACTTAATTCGCTTGAGGAACCACTCAACTCCTATACATAGTTCTCAATACTTTTGTAAATGCCCGGTTTTTGAAATAATTTTGTCAGATTTCCTTTCAAAGGAATGTAAACTGCATTTATAGGCTTTTTATCAGTGGGACAACCATCATTTAAAACTGCAGCTTCTCATTCTATCTCAAAACTATCTGGATGTATGTACAATCCATTCTCTTTGTACTTTGAGAATATCTTGTGTTCAGTCATACAATTTTCAAATAAATTCTTATTTTTTTTAAGTATGAACTAAGATCTTTGATAAGACTGAACATCTGTATGTGGCTTGAAATCACGTTCAAACTGTTGTTGAATGAACGGAATAAATGAGTTGTTCAAAAATTTATTAAGTGAGTTGATCACGCTATCGACGGCTTTTCTTGACAACAACGGGTTATTATACAAACCCAATTTAAATTGAAGCATTTCGCGATCCAAAATTTTTTTGGAATCACTGTAACAATGATTCTGAATAAATTAAGCCATTTCTTTTAATTGTAGGTCATAAAAATTGTGAAAAAGTATATCTAAGTATAATAACTTTAAGAAATACTTTAATAAGAAACCTAACTTTGCACTGTACAATAAAATTTGCATCTTAAAAACTAATTTGATACTATGCAGTAAAATAAATATTAATTTGAATACTGAACACCATTCCACTTTAGCACATGTTACTTATATACCTGTGTATACAGTTACTGAGGTTGCAAACCTAAGGAATCCACTAAGTTTCCAACATTAACACTTATACCAACCCTTTTTATATGGTATATAACTCGTTTTAAGAACATCCAAGGGTCCTCAGCTACATGAGAGAATGGCTTCTTGAAAATTGTCATAGCTTTAAACGCTAGGTCCACAGCTTTCCCTAGATTATCTAGTTGATTAGACCAATTATCTATTACAACATGAACACTATTGAAGCTTGAAAGATTTGGACTATTCAAAAGAATGTATGGTCGTAAAGGCAAACAGTGAAGAGTATGTAATGCCCCCAAATCAGCAGCAGCCTGCGCTAGTGGACCCTTTCCATTCTGTATAACATATAAATTTATCATAGTTACAGCCAATTCCTTTTTGAAAATTAATTTCTTCTTTAAATAACATTTTCAGTCGGAAAAAAAAAAATTTGACTTCGTCAATGAACATTGAAAGTGTGATGATTACATCACAAAAAATTGAAGTAAAATATTAATTTACCTTAACATGATAAATAAAGCAGTTTTGCACATCACGTTTTTCTGGTTTCCAGTTTTGCTTGCTCTTCGATCGATTCGTAGTTTTGGTCAATCGTTTAAATATGTAGGGTTAAACTATCAAAGCTTAGTTACACTCATGATCTGTGAAACATTGAATTTTACATGAAAGTGTCATTACGAGCGTTATTGAATGAACAATTACCATTTTCTATTGATACGACCACCGTATGTCGAAAATGTGGCCGACTTTTATGGATACATAATTGTTTAGACATTCACTGTAGTCTGGTGAAACGTTCTCAAAACCAAATAGTACTCACCTTCTGATAATATTTTTGAGTTGTCTATTAAGATTTGTACTACGTCTGGGATTCTTGTAACATTCACATACCTTATCAATGGTTAAGCAACCCGAATAAATTCAGCTGCAATTACATCGTTCACTTCGTATTGCTTTGAAGAACCTGCTTCAATCTAAAAATAGTAACAGAATTCCCACAGTTTTTTAACACGCTCTTATAATACAAAGTAACTGAGTATCGATGTGCTTTGATAATAATATACTTGTTGGCAAACCCCAAAACTTATATTTTGAATAATTAAAATCTATTATAAAATCGAAATTCATGAAATTACTCAAACTTATGAGACAGTATCCAATAACATTCATGCAGTTTAAAAATAAAGAAAATATGGTACTGTAGGAAGACTTCTCGTAAAAAATACTTGTCTCAGAATAAGCTGTTGATTTCCATTTTTGCAAGTACTCAGCATCAATAATTTGTACTTGAGTGTACAGCTCTTGGAATTCTTCAGAGTGTTTAAAGTCTATACCAAAATTATAAAAATTATGTGAAATAAAAATTCCACCTATAGCAATGAATAAAGCACTGGATGTACTTGCCTATTTCGGCAGATTTTCCTTTGTTTCTTATAGGCAAGATAAGCCTCTTGATGGCGATTTCTTTTTCACGTTGTTTCACGTATATATAAGCGAGTGGACCACCTGCAGTTCTGTCCCTTGTGTGTCGTGTATAAAAACTCTCTGGTGTTAATGGTGGTAATAATTTGGCCAAGATAACGGAAAATAGTAGTAGATGCTCTGGTGCGATACTACGGTGCTCATAAAAATGAAATTATACATATAATTAAAAATATACATATATTTGCATAAACACATACATAATATTTTTCTCGTGTTTCAAAATAACGTGTTACTAAAAACGAATTTTTATGCATTCGCCTGACACCACCACCCCCTCCAAATTTTGGCGGTCAAAAAGAATAATTTTCAACTTTACTGTCACTAACTAAAGAAGTGTTGGGCAAAGAATTCGATAAAATTATACTCGTGTTTTTCCATCAAGTATTTCATCAATACCCGTGGTTCAAAGAAATAAAATTGTACATTTCGTCACCAGGACAGAACATATGACTGTCATGCCCAAAGCGTACGGTTTTTTTATATTTATGCCCAAGTGGTGTATATATGTGGGATGCATTGTTCCACACAGCCGAAGCTGTGCTTCCACAAGAAAAGGAGCACGAGGGGAAATAAGCACACGCAACAGATTTTATTATGAGAATACAAAAGACTTTATTTCATTATGTACAATCGGACTTTTTCGCTCTGCTCACGTCGAGAGCTCTAAGTAGAAGAAAAATGTATAGCGCCGCGCGACTCTTCTCCCTCAGCTGTAGGGCACCGGCGGTGGGTGTGTGAGTTGGCTCGCGCGTGCGCAGGAAAAGATGTTCCTTGGGACGATGGCCTGCTTTCGTCTTGAGCACGAAACTGGTCGCTGTGGCTGAGACGCCACATCCACTCCCTCCCCAGTGACCGGCGTAAGAGCCGGGAACGAGACATGGCGAGTTGCTGAAGACTGTGCGGCTTGGGCAGTTGGGGTGGACGTCGGTTGCGGCGACGGCTGATCAGCGGCGCTGGGCGCTTCCGGCTGAGCTGCGGTGTTGGGTGCAGGCGGCAGGGGTTGCGGTGACGGCTGAGCAGCTGTGCTTGGCGCTGTGGGCTGCTCGAGGAAGGAGTCAGCTTGTTCCATGTATGCCGGCTTGAGCGTGTCCGTGGACACCACCTCTTCTTTGCCGTTGGTGTCGAGGACGTAGTTGCGCTTATCGAGACGGCGAATAACGCGATGTGGGCCGGTGTAGGGTGGTTCCAGCGGCTTTCGGATTCTGTCGACACGCTTGAAGACATGCGAGCAGGTTGACAGATCTTTGAAGCAGAACGGGTGCTGGGCTGAGTGATTCGAGGCAGGCACTGGTCTGATGGCTCTGAGGAGTTGTCGCAAGCTCCGCGCGAACGTAGACTGGTTGGCCTGGACTGACTCGGTGGTGAAGAACTCCCCTGGGATTCTGGGTGAGAATCCGAGGAGCATTTCCGCTGGAGAGGCTTGCAGGTCCTCTTTGTATGCTGTGCGGAGTCCCAGGAGCACAGTCGGGAGGCAGTCTAACCAAGACTGCGGGCAGCAGCGCAGGGCTGCTTTGAGGGTCCTGTGGAACCTCTCCACCATGCCATTGGACTGTGGGTGGTACGAGGTTGTGTGGCACAGCTTTGTGCCGATTATCTGGGCCAGTTCCTTGAAGAGGCTCGACTCAAATTGGGCACCACGGTCTGAGGTGATGAGGAGCGGGGTTCCGAAGAAGCTGATCCAGTGATCGAAAAAGGCTTTGGCGATGGTGGGTGCCTGGATGTTGGACAGCGGGATCGCTTGTGGCCAGCGAGTAAACCGATCAATGATCGTAAGGCAGTACTGCATGCCTGCGACTAGAGGCATCTTGATGATGTCTATGTGGACATGTTCCAGGCGGTTGTCGGGCTCGGTGAATCTGCCTAGCGCTGATCGGTTGTGGCGACTAATTTTGGAGCGCTGGCAGGCTTCGCAAGTTTTAGCCCAGGCTAAGGCGTTTTTGCGTACTCCTGGCCAGACAAACTTCTGACTCAGGGTGCGGGCCGTGGCTTTGCCGCTGGGGTGTGCGAGAGCGTGCACAACGTCGAAGGCTGTGCGCCGGAGAGACGCCGGTAGGTACGGCCGCACCACGCCTTGCGTGATGTCTCCATAGACGTAGTGGCCCTCAATGTTGAGCTGTTGGAGTACCAGGTTGTTCGTTGGGTTGCCTATCAGGTCGAGGAGCTCTGCATCGTGCGCCTGCTCTTGGGCGATGACGGCTGGGCTGAGGATCGAGGGCATTGCGATGGTGGCGACTGGTGTCTGCAGCTGAGTCGTTGGGGCGACGTCGGTGGTCGCTACTTCGATTGGTTTCGCAGCTAGTGTTGAAGCTTCAGGGGGCGGTGTCTCGGGGTCGTCTCGCGGCCGGGAGAGGGCATCAGCCACGACATTGTCTTCACCTTTAGCGTAGACCAGGCGTGAGTTAAACCTGAGAATATATTCAAGGTAGCGCGCTTGTCTAGGTGAAGCCTTGGTTGCTGGTTGAAAGGCAGCGAAGGTGATGGGCCGGTGATCCGTGAAGATGGTGAATGGGCGGCCTTCTAGTATTCTCTCGAAATGTTTAACAGAGGCGTAGATTGCTAGGAGCTCTCTGTCGTACGTGCTGTACCTGGCCTGCGTGGGGTCTAGCTTGTGTGAGAAGAATCCCAGAGGGCGCCACGACTCATCCGGTTGAAGCTGCTCCAAAGCCGCGCCGATGGCTGTGCTCGAGGCGTCCGTGCGGAGCGCCAAGGGGGCGTCTGGGGCCAGGAATGTTGTGCAAGCGGCGTCAATGACGCTGGCCTTGCATTTGTCGAACGCCTGGGATGCTGGTGTGGTCCATTTGAGCTTAGCTTTTTTGGGCAGGCCCTTGAGCAGCTCGTTGAGAGGCGCCTGCAGTTCCGCGGCGTGGGGGACACACCTGCGGTAGTAATTTATTACTCCCAGGAACCGTCGAAGTTCGGACGCTGTGGTTGGCTTGGGAAAAACTTTGATGGCTTCTACCTTCGCTGTTGGTGGCCGGCAACCTTCTGACGAAACCTGGTAGCCCAGGTAGATGACCTGAGGTTTGCCGAAGGTGCATTTCGCCAGGTTTACCTTGAAGCCTGCTTGCTTCAAGACGGTGAACAGCTGGCGGAGGTGCTGAAGGTGCTCCTCGTGCGTCTGTGACGCGACGAGGATGTCGTCGATGTAGGCCTTAACGAAGGGAAGCTTGCGCAGCAGCTGGTCCATCGTGCGCTGCATTGTTTGCGCGGCGTTTCTGAGGCCAAGTGATGTGCCGAGGAACTCGAAGAGGCCGAAGGGTGTCGTGACGGCCGTCTTCTTTACGTCTCCGCTGGCGATGGGTACCTGGTAAAAAGCTTTGTGTAGGTCGATGACCGTAAAAACCTGACCTTGGCTCTCTTGTAGCATGTCCTCGATGATTGGGAGGGGGTACCTGTCTGGTACTGTTATGCTGTTGAGGCGGCGATAGTCGCCGGTGACGCGCCAGGAGTTGTTGGCCTTGGGCACGAGGTGCAGTGGGCTAGCCCACTGGCTGCTGGACGGCCTGACGACCCCTTGGTCTTGGAGCTCGGCGATAGCAGCTTTGGCTGCTGCTAGTCGCTCACCGATGAGGCGTCGGGGGCGCTCGAAGACTGGTTGGCCGCAGGTGATGATCCGATGTTGGACTGGGAGGCAGTTGATAACCGCTGGTGCGCTGCTGCACGCGAAGACGTCGGCGAATTCGTGCAGCAAGGACGAGTAGAGGCTGGCGACGTCAGGGTCGTCTGGTCCCAGTTGTTCGATTGTCGCAATCGAGTGCAGGTTGGTGTTGCACAGGATGCCCTGGACAGCCAAACCTGTGAGCGGGTCGATGAGCCGCTTGTGTTTGAGATCCGGGAGCAGACCGTGTTCTGCCAGGAAGTCGGCTCCGATGATGGCCTGGGCGACGTCGGCGATGATAAACTCCCATTGGAAGTCTCGACGTAGGCCCAGGTTGAGGTTGATCTTCCAGCTGCCGTAAGTGTGTATGGGCGAGTGGTTGGCCGCATACAGGGTCAATGCCTCTCGTTGGGCCTGGCTGAAATTTGGCGGCCGGGGCAGGATCGACACTACGGATCCGGAGTCGAGTAGGAAGTCGACCTTGAGGTGGTGGTCCCTGATAAGCAGACGGGTTTCCCCTGTTGGAAGGGTGACCTCCGCCGTCTGCGTCGGAGGCAGCCCTAAGCGTTTCCCGTTGGTTGGGTGGCTTGTGCCACGAAGGTGCAGGGCTTCTTGCAGGCGTAGGCGTTGACGCCGAACTTCCTGTGGAAGTAGCACCAGGCGTGAGCGCCTGGGGACTGGTTCCGTCCTCCGCTGCGCGACCTGTCCCGGCCTCTGGCACCTCCGTTGCCCTTGTTGTTTTTGAGCAGTTCGAGCAGTTGTTTGTTGGTTGTAGAGAGCTGCGTGATCATCGCCTTGAGCGCGGCGATTTCCTGGAGCAGTATCTCGTTGTGCAGTTGGTGTGGTGGGACAGGCGAGGCGTATCCTGAGGAGACAGGCGAGGCGTATCCTGAGGAGACAGGCGAAACACCTGCGAAGGTGTGATTTGTTCGCAAGAACGAAGAGTTGCAGACGAGTTCATCTGCGGCCTGTAGTAGTTCGTCGAGTGACGTGGATTTAAAGATGCGCAAGAAAGGTTGCGCCTCTGCAGGTAGCAGGTCCAGCCACTTGACCCTCAAGCTGTCGTCTGTGAGGCTGTTGCCAGCGAGGCTTTTCATCTCGCGGTACAGCTGTGAGGGCTTCTTGTTGCCCAGTGACAGTCCAGAGAACAGCTTGTGCAGCTGTTGGTCCTTGGAGTCAGAGAACCTCGCAAGGACGTGTTTCTTAAGGTCTTCGTACCTGTTTTCTGCTGGTGGTGCTGCGAGGATGTCCGACAGCCCGTCGACGATGATTGGCCCCAACGCTTTGACGACCTGAGCGTACTTCACATCTTCGGAGGTGGTGTTGTTGTTCGCGAAGATGAGCTCGGCCTGCGTGAACCATGTGGCAGGGTGTTTAGGCCAAAACGGAAGTAGTTCCATGGTGGTCATGAGTCCAGCGCTGGAGTTGACGTGGGAGTCTGAAAGGACTGGGCTGGGCGCGGGCGGGTTGCTGTGTGTAATGTTGTCGTTAGCCGGAACGTGATCGACGGCAACGGCTGCTGCGTGGCGCTTTTCGTCTCTGTGTACGTCCGGGGATGACTCGGGAGAGTCGCTTGACCTGTCGGCCGCCGCGGCAGCGAGGGCAGCGGCAGCGTACGCGTCCGGGTAGAGGTCAGCGAAAAGCCTGCTTCGCAACACGTCTCGTGGCTCACGCGCGTCAGCCGGGCGCGTTGGAGTGGTGTGTGCTAGCGCTTGCCAGGAGTGGGGGACTGGCAGCAGGTTAAAACCTTGCAAGGCGGTGCTCTCGTTGGCAGGAACGGGCTGCAGGTGGAACCTTGGCAGCGGTGGATCGACAGGAGACGTCTGCTCGACTGTCGCTTCCGTGTCCTGCCACGTAAATTCCGTTGTTAATGAAGTGCGAGGTTGGATGCCGCCCAACCCTTGTAATGGCGGCGATGCGGGCACAGAGGGACTCACGCGGGCACGTGACGTTGCGGCCCGTGTAACGATGTTGGGCTTTGCGCGTGGTCGTAGTTCGGTTCCAGGGCGGGGCTGTGCCCTTTTCACTGGCCCTGCTGCCCGAGACGTTGGCACTGGCGAGCGCCGGCCTCTCGACGGCGGGACGTAGCCTTTTGGCGACGACGTCTTGCCCACGTGGCGAGCGAGAGAGCGTTAAAAGATGGCGGTGCGCGAAGAGTTTATTCTCGCCTCGGCTCAACTTTTCATCGCGAACTTGCACTCACGATAAATAAAACAGTTCGAGGGGTCACCACTTGTGGGATGTATTGTTCTACACAGCCGAAGCTGTGCTTCCACAAGAAAAGGAGCACGAGGGGAAATAAGCACACGCAACAGATTTTATTATGAGAATACAAAAGACTTTATTTCATTATGTACAATTGGGCTTTTTCGCTCTGCTCGCGTCGAGAGCTCTAAGTAGAAGAAAAATGTATAGCGCCGCGCGACTCTTCTCCCTCAGCTGTAGGGCACCGGCGGTGGGTGTGTGAGTTGGCTCGCGCGTGCGCAGGAAAAGATGTTCCTTGGGACGATGGCCTGCTTTCGTCTTGAGCACGAAACTGGTCGCTGTGGCTGAGACGCCACATATATATTGTTTGTCAATACGAGGGCATGAGATGCGTTCCAAGGGTAGAAAGGCTTTGGCACACTTTTTATAGAAAAAATATTTTTCTGACCTCAGGCATTTTTAGGGTCATGTGTGCCCTCGGTAGTAAAAAACAGATTCGCCACAAAAGCAACAGCACTTCATTTACGACCCTCGGGTCCTACTTTGCAGGTACCTCGAGCCGCAAACCCCAAATACCGGAGATGATGGCACTTATCCGATGAAAACTACTATTGTTCAACTTGACGCGAAACGACCCACATAAGTATATTAAGTTTTTGAAACCATGAATTTAAAATATTAATAAATAAAGTACTGTGTGATAAACTTACTTAAAAGAATTTGTTCTCATTAACTCATGAAACAAAAGTTTTATAATAAGAACATTTTTGCTTAAGTATGTTGTCTTCTTGGTTTCCAGTAACTTAGCTTTGTTTTCAGGATGACGTTTAATTAGGAAGGCAGCTAATTAAAACTTAGCCTCTCCATCATTCAGAAACACTTGATAGGCATAATTGTCTTGTCACCTTTATTAGGGATTAAAAAATTAAATGATTGCTGAAGATTATTCAAACTGAAAGATATTTTAAATATTAACTGAAAACTGTAAAACCAGCCATCCTCTCATCACACACAATATTTGATAGTGGTAATGTAATTGAAGAAATTTCTAACTGACCAAAGTGTTTTTTTAAATGAAATAATGAATTAGAACAAAATTTTTAAAAGATGGTGCTACCGTTGGTTTGAATATTAAAATTTCTGTCGGTGTTCACGTTTGAGTCGCGACAAGTAAGGGAATTAGAGTTGGTCACTACAGGAAGTATTTGTACATCCATCGGTAATAGAATATTGAAAGAAGCTGAATGTGTCGATGACGATAAAGATTTACTCTGCAAATTTACGCAGTTGAATGGGTAAGAATTATCCTGGGTGCCATCAAGACTCTTATTTCCATTATTCGCATCCATACTGTACATGTTAAAAAAAAATTCATCTATTTTTTCACTTACTTCTTCTTATAAGAATCAACATATAAAAAGATCAATCTAATACTTGTTATATTAAGGTGTAATTTGAAAACAAATTTTAACATAGTTTATTTTTACAGGAAAGTATAAGAATCAATGTTATGTCATGCATTTATTTGTGAATGATATTTTCCCAAAATAGGCTGATTGATAGCTTATGTTAAATAAGTTGAAGTACATTGACAAAATTGCACATTTCATCGAACCATTTTTTCTCGCAAAAGTCAAATTCCAATTTATTCATAACAGGCCAGCAAACGGTGATCTTCGATAGTTTTTAATTGGATGACTGATGAGGCCTGTGTTGTTGAAATAACCATGCTAAACATGACAAAGCTATGTATCCAACAAATAAACATGACAAAGCTATGTATCCAACAGTAAATATGCTTTTGAACAGAAATACGGTATTTGACGGATTTTTTTTGGCAACCACTGAAAATTAAATATGGAATGGAATTTTACAAATGCACAACACTAAACGACTTATGTCATGATAAGTTGGGAGTTACTGTTACCAAAATTGATATGAGCATGTACGGGTGCTTTAATTGAAATTAAATTGTTTGTAAGTAAGCTCACACAAAAACAAGACAAATTGTTGGGTGCACATTTGTGTGTTTCAGCATACTTTGATCTGATTACTCAACTGGATAATTGCATACGTATTTTACAACACTTATATCAATTGCATTTGCAATTCGGTCTTAAAACCCAATAACCCAAGCACTAATCACCACACAACCCAGGACGCTTAGTGGCCGCTTCCTTAGCTTAAGAACAAATAAAATAATAACGTCAGCGCCAATGACCACACAACTTAAAGCGCTTTCTGGTCACTCACTTGATTAATTAATGAACTAAATAATTAAGCTAGCTTAAATTCCCACATAACTAGGGGTGCTTACTACAAGCTTACTTAATATATGATAAATAAAATATTAACGCAGAAGCTAATCAGCTCACAACTTGTGGAACTTACTGGTCTCTCACTTAATTTAAAAAGAAATAAAATTATAATGCAAGCAGCAACTACCATACAACCAAAAACTTCTACTAGTGGCATACTTGATCTAGAAATAAGTAAATAATAACGAAAGCGCTAATCACCACATAACCGAAAGCACTTACTGCTCGTTTAGATAATTTGTAATAAATACATAAATACTTAAGTTCTTATCACAATAAAACCGGAGGTGCTTACTGGTTGCTTTGTTAATTAAGGAATACATATAATATAATGCTAGCGCCAATCTCCGCATAACCCAGGACGCTTACTGGACGCTTACTTTATTTAAATTTAATAGAATAATAAAGCCAGCCCCAAGTACCACACAAACAATAATATATACTGGTTGCTCACTGAATTGATAAATAAATATTACCAGGGCACTTACTGGTCACTCACTAAATTCAGAGTTTAATAGAATATTACTAAAGGGCAAATCACCACACAACCCAAGGCAGTTACCAGTCACTTACTTAATTAAAAAATAAATGAACATTAACGCAAGTGTCAATCACCCCACGACTCAGGGTGCTAACTGGTTGCTAACTAAATATATAATAAATAAAAAACGAACGCAAGCGCTAATTACTACACAGCTTGGTGTGCTTATTGGTCACTTTCTTTACTTGGATTTAACAAATATTCTGGCAATCACCAATTACTACGCAACCTGAAGCACTATCTGGTCACTTACTTAATTTATCAATAAATAAAGGGATAACGCAAGCGTGAATGATTACACCACTGGGAGTGATTACTACACGCTTACTTAATATATGATAAATAAAATAATGCTGCAAAAGCCAAGAATCGCACAACCCAAGACTCTTACTGGTAACTTACTTAATTAAGAATTGAAAAAAAAACAATGCAAGCGCCAATCACCACTCAGCCCAGGGCGCTAACTGGTGACTTTTATTGTTCGTAATAAATTAATAACAACGCAAGCGCTACTCACAACAAAATGCTGGGTGCTTAGTGGTTGCTTAAATTCTTCGTAAAAAATAAATAGTAACGCAAGCACTAATCTCCACACATTTCAGAAACTTACTATTTGCTTTAATTGTTTCTAAAAATAAAATTATAACGCAAGCGCAAAACTCCACAGAACCTTAAACATTGACTGAAGGCCTACCTAACTGAAAAATTAATAAATAATAATGCAAGCGCCAATCACCACGAATTTCAGGACGCTAACGTGTCGCTTTAATTATTAAAAGTAAAGGATTAACAACAGTAGCGCCAATAACCACACAAGCAGAGACGCTTACTGATTGCTTAAATTATTTGTTATAAATAAACAATAACTCAAGTGCCAATCTCCACACATTATGGAAACAAACTAGTCGCCTAAATTATCTGTAAGAAATATAAAGTAAGGCAAATACCACACAATCTGAGGTGCTTACTGGTCCCTTAATTAATTTAGAAATGAATAAACAATAACGCAAGTGATAATGAAAACCCAACTCAACGCCCTTACTGGTCACCTATTTATTTTGAAATTAGGCAAAATAATAACATAAGCCCCAATTACCACACAACCGGTTACACTTAGGGGTTGCTTTAATAATCTTACTAATATATAAAACAAAGTCGCCAAAACCGTTGTAATCGCTAACCGCGAAAACTACTAAACCGATTTGGCTGAAATTTTGCACACTGATTCTTGACACTTCCCAGATGGTTTTAGTATAGTTCTTATCTTAAAAAATTAAACAACAATAGCATTAAATAAGCTTAAAGTCTTTGCAAAAATACGCCAGCTTTCACTTTAATTTAGTAGAATCCGCTAGGTTCCGTCGGTATAAGATCGAAGCTACCTGTAACATAATTAAATAAGCGTGGTTAAAATACACCGAAGCGTCTTGAAAGGTACTGCAGTCGTCTACCGGCAGTTTAGTGAGCTGCATTGAGAATGTAGAAGATAGTCATGCAGCTGGGTATCCCAGTTACCAACGACACTCTTCTGTAATGGGCAAGGCACCTAGGTCTACATCCACCCTGAATCTCCAGGATTGACGAGTGCCACTAATAAAAAATTATTGTAACCGATAACGTCTCCGGCAGAATACTAGGAGACGTATCTAGCCAGAACACAACTTGCTCCAACACTTCAGAGTTGTGAGGCTGGTCCACCATCCCACCTGGTGCCGTCAGACAATTTTGAGCAACAAATGTAGGCCAAGGAAGACCACCCTGAAGGGTACGGGCAGCCATAACGGCAACCTTCTCAGTGGTCGTGTCCTCAACGATGTACCCACATAATTTCAACTAATGATGAGCAATCCGTTATCCAGGTAATGACCCATAGATAAAATTTTCTTTGATCAGCAGCGTACCTCTCTCCATCATAGTCTCCGTATATAGAGACATCAAGGGTAAGAGGTAAGCTACTCGCAGCTAGCTCTTCATCATCAGGAATAGCTAGAAGTTTTACCACTGGACTTTTTAGGGCCATTATAAGTATTTACGTTTCCTACTTAACCATCAATCTCATTGGTTGATTTAAGGGTCACTTAAGTTTAAACTACCTTGCCAACAAATACATTTTTACAACCATTTTCGGAAACGATTCATCAACTAAAAGACTATGTTAATTCAAGACGGCCACTATTAAACCAAGTCAGTCATTCACAGGCAGCCCTCACGAGCGGAGTTATTCTTCGCAAGGCTGGGAACCCCAGCGACCGACGATCCTACATTACTCTCTCGACTCTAAGCATTCAACCAGGAATCACCGATCCTCTCCCAGGTCTGCGCTGGGCGAACCTAACACCTATGAAGGGAAAAAAAAACTTGAGCTAACGGGACAGTCTCCAACGGGCAAGCATCACGAACCAATTTTCATATCTTTGATTACCAAAATAACTCAGTCTGCGAAAAAAAGTGCTTGAGACACCAACGTCTTTAATGTTATACCAGGACACGTTAAGAAAGATCTCTGCAACTAGCTCCAAAGCTTAAGACTTTGTCATTTTTCTCCCGATCAGTCTAGGGCTTTATCAGCAGGCCATAAAAGATCACCCTGAGGTATCCAGGCAGTTACAATTGCTGTTAACTTTAGTGAAGAGAGAATTTACTTACGAAGCTCACTGTTTTTTTTAGGGCCATCGGACGTCAAATAACCTTGCCTACAAATGTATTAGAACTTAACAAAGTTGACATAAAACAGCCTTTAGGGGTCACTTAAGTCTTAAGCAGGTTAAAAGTCACAAAAGGGTGAAATGGAAGAAAAACTTCAAATGTATCTAGTAAATACAATTTTAGGTGTCAAGAAACTGACGCAAGAAATTTATCGGGATTGGAACAACAGCGTCAAAATCGACAAAGAATGCATTATATGAGGGATCAGTTTTTCATTGTACCCTCACAGTAATCCCTGAAATCTTTATAGATCTAAATTCAGATTTTCAAATAAGTAGAAAATTTATGTGTTTTTTTGACAATAAAAAATGTCAAGATTAAGTTGTGGGACTTTGCTGCTCTGGTAATAAAGTTGTAAGATAAGAGAAATACAATTTTTTTAAATATATTTTTATAAGGAGTTTTAAATTTTAACAAATTTAAAAAATAGATATTTTCGTAGATTATATGAGGAAGCTGCAAATCAACGGCCTTTTAGAGAGAATGATTATTTTATGGCATAAGAAGTACACAGTATTTTTCAGCATAATTATATTTTCTTTTATTTTTTACAGCTCATTATTTGACTAAGTAAACTGTAAGGATTCCGAACAAATATGTTTTAGCTAATACTAAATAAGATAAAGGAAAATGTTTTTTAAAGTTTCAAAAGTTTGTGATGAATCGATCTAAAAAGACTTAGTTGATTAAATAAAAAAATTTTCAATAGTACTTAATCGATAACCCTTGTAAGATTAGAAAATTTTTATACACCGTTTAGTTGTAAGCTAATTATTGCAGGTACCTGTTCTCGTGAAATTTTTTTAATTTTTATGATTCTTTTTTCCTTTGGTCTTTCACTCGGTGTTTGTATCTTTAATATATGAAACAATAAGAAAGCCATAAGTGGATTGAATGTTCTTATTTTAATCAAATATTTTCGACGTTTTGCCACTTAAGCAGGCCTTTTCAGGATACATTAACAGCCCCACCTGTGTAGGTGCCTCAAGCACTCCCCGCAATTAACAATCAGCATACAAACTTTAACTTACATAGTCATTTAATAAACTTTTTGCCGGCACTGAACACACATCTTCAAAGAAGTATTCAACATGAAATATTATTTAATGATACTTCATATTTGTTCCGAGACAGTTGTTTCAAGATGTGTGGTCAGTGCTGCTAAAACATTTACTGAATAAATGTGTAAGCTAAAGCTTGGATGCCAATTGCAAAACAAACAAAAGCAAAAGTAACAACCAAATTTTTAAATCTATTAATATTTGTGAGATTGTAAAGTTCTAAAACGAGTACTTGTTTCATAACCATAAAATTTTAATCTTGACTGTTAAAAATAGGAAAACATAATACTAAACCATTTAAAGTGACTTAAAAATAAAAAGCATATGTTACTTATTCAAAAGTTTCATACGATATTAAATAATTCATTATAACTAACGGCATTTACATGTTCTATCATAAATATTTGTATTTTATAGACAGTAAAATATAGCTCTGTCAAATTAGCACCCAGAAATAATAATGGACGAAACACGATTGAGCTCGTAAACTGTGCTTTATTTTCGCATTCACAGTCCATTTTTACAACAATTGTGCATTATAAGTTTTTTTTGTCTCATTCAAAAACGCTTTAGGAGCTAAACAGAATTAAATCTCAGTGTAAGGAAAACCAATATTAGTTGGTGGGCAATAAAATCATTACAAATTATTTGGGCGTAAGCTGTGCTGAAAAAGTCAATACTCCGTTTCGTCTTCCTTCAACTATCGTCAATCAAGATCCATGATCCATGACCTATATGCCGTGTACTTCGACTGTAAGTGTGTATATACATTTAGAAATTAGTAAGGTGCCCCTTCATAAGCTTTTGTTATGCATCTTGAGAAAAAATTGGTGTAAGACTTTTTTTATAATTCTATTATCGATATTTTATTATTAATTGTAGTTTAGACGTGTTTTTCAGTAGTTTCCCATCAAAAATCAGTAATATATATGGGATACTAATAAGCAGGCATTTTGCCATGCTACTCGGAAGGTAATAGTTATCGGCATATATGGGTAAGTTACCCGGTTGTCCCTCGACACTAACGCTGCTTTCCTAATGGGGGGCATAACTTAAATGTAAAGAGAAAATTCTGTGGACGCGAAAACGGCTGATCTAGTCATCTATGCAAGAAGAGTATATTTTATATTCTCTGGTGCAGATACATTGTAATATTTTTTTTCCTTGGGTGCTACCTGTAACCAAAAACATTTTGTCTCATAGGTGCCCAGCATATTTATTAACAAAACAATTATTATCTAATTTTTTATAAATACTCACGTGAACTTTAAAAAATTATAAGTTGGATATCTGGACTAGAAGAAAGTATATTTTTCCTTAAACCTAATTTATAAAGATAAATATTGGCCTACATTACCGGTACCACTTCGTATTAAAAGACCAAAATATAATTTTTTATGGAATGTTCCGACAAAACAAAAACTTTACCAACCAAAAAATATGAAAAAAATATTTGTCATTAATTATGTGATTAAATTCATATTGGCTAAAAGAGCTATGAAATTATATCTTTGCTTATGATTTTGAGACTCATGATAGTATAGTTTCTGCACCTAGTAATTAATGTTAACGAGAGAAATATACAAATCACAATGGATATGTCAAAACAGTGTCCACACTGATCATTTATGTTTGCTAGTTAAATACGCACAATATTAAAACGAGACTTGATCTACCAAATGTCTAAAGCACTACATTAAACCTATAAACTTTAGTTACAAACACCCTTTTAAAAAAAAATTGCTTCTTGAACATACAAAAAAAGATTTAGATTGATTAATTGCACATGGTATGGGAAAGTATTTTTATATTAATAAAGAAGAACATTCTTTTTATAAATACTTTTTTCACCTTGAACTGTTAAACAAGTTATTACATTGGCTTAGATTTATTCAAAAAAAATGAAGCTATAGAATAAGCATTGCGATTACCAATAGTCTACAATTAAAGTGTCAGGAATAAAATATAATAAAGTATGTTTGTTGACATTAGGGGTGGTGGAAGTGGTAGAGATGAATGAAAAGCTCTCCACGCACTTTCGTTTTGAGTGGGGAAATTCCCACGCACTTTCGTTTTGGTTGGAAAAATCCTACACAAACTTTTTATGTATACCTTATAACTGAATGACCCAAAAAGGCTGAAACACTTTTAATAAGCCGAGAATTTCATACAAATACTCCTTAATTTCATGAAAATATAGTCATTAAAGCCTGTATCGATACACTTTAAGCTTTTTTAGCCCCATAAAACTATAATCGAATAATTTTAAGTAATAAGAACAAATAAACAGCTAATAAATAATTAAACTGATTTATTTTCTGTATCTTGGTTGGCTATTCTTTTTTCTACGTTTCCGTTTGATTTTGAGCGTCTCTTATAAAACTTATGCATTGTGTACGATCGTGTGTTAAGTAACTTATTTTATCTTTTGATAGCTTAGTAAATTTTATACATTTGTCTGTTTCTTACGTCACACGGCACACTTATTATCGAAAACCCTGTTATAGTGACTTGAGTGCTCTACATATTCACATTTTAAAAACACAATTAAACTAAACTTATTACATTTTTCAAACCGTTATATTTTCATTGGCAATGGAAACATTTTAAGTCAACCTTGAAAATTATAGTTTGTCATCTTTACTTAGTTATACATTTTAATAACTTTAAAGAGAACGCATGTCTATCAGACCACATAATCTACTACTCAAAGTCAATAAGAAGCAAGTTCCAAAAAAATTTTCTATTTAATGACAATAACAGTAGAGAGTCATGCAAAGCATTTATTGCTAAAGGCTTTTGTTCTTAGAAAACTGCAATTTGAAGGTTTGAGAATAAAATTAATCCCTGAATATACAAAATTTTGATAACTGCTGCTAGAAATATTCGGCTCATTATGGACGTGTGGAAGATGTTTCTCTGTGTTAATACGTCTAAATACCTGGTGAAGATTGACTACTACACAGAAAAAGTCCAATAGCTTAGAAAATTTAAATATAAATATATAAAAGAGGCTTACTATTCGGATTTATAAATATAAAAAATGAATTTATTTGTTAAAATTATAAAAAAAGAAATGTATTCTTAATTAAATACTAATTTAAAAAATGTAACTTGTGTTTGATAATTTATGTAATGACTAATATTTGAAAATTGTTTTTCTAAGAAGCACAAGTAGTGCGTGTTACTTCTACTAGATTCTTCCCACCCACAAGCGTTATGCTCTGCCACCCCTGTGTTGACAATTACCTTAGTAGTTTTTGAAAAAATCAAGAAAATATTTCAACTAAATAAACATTGAAAACTTGTTAGATTACCCAATAGTTAACACCTCCACAATTAGCAATACAATTATCTGATAACAGAGTCTCTTCTGTATTGACAGATTTAAATTAACCAAGATGTTAACCCACTATACTAGTCGTGGTTTAATTTATTAACCTCAAAATAATGTTGGTAAAGATTTTATATAAATATACACAAAAATGATTCTATCTTTATTTAGTAGTTATAAATGCAGGAGTCGTTTGTTGTTATTCTATTTTTATTTTATACATGTGGTTGATCCTTTTATATTGAACTCTTATAAGTAATTTTAAAAAACTATCATATTACTGTTTGTAAGTTGAACCGTTGTTAGTTTGCTTATTATAGATGTAGATGTAGCCTTTATGATTGGAAAAAATAATAATTTTCTGGGGACAACCTAAGTAATTGTAAATGAGATTTATTTCTAACATGATTAATGCATAAGTACAGCAATAACATATTTATGAGAAGTACTAGCTTTATCTGTAAAACTTTACACATGATGTAACTGTTTTACATTATTATTGTTATTTTTTTTTTCTTGTTAATATTATTATTTTTACTTTTATTATTATTATTATTATNTATTATTATAATTATCATTATTACTACTATTAGTATTATAATAATTGTTGTTACTATTTTTATGCTCTTTATGACTATTGCTATTATTAGTAGTCTTTCTCTTAAGTGGGACTGCAAGTTAACAAATCATTGGATCTTAACGACGGGAGTAAAATTTTTTATTTTTTATGGAGCATAGTGTGAGCAAACTAGGTGAAAACTGCCTCTATTTAATAAAAATCCAGACTGGGCCAAAACAAATTTAATTGTATAGATCTCAAGCCCAATGACAAATGTGACTACTTTCAGACAAAAAAAAATGTCAGCCAAAGGTCCGAAAACAAATGGTAAAAATGGCCAAATCAGGTTTGTTGCTTTTATCGAAAATGCTGTAATTCGACCAACAAAACATTTTATACAAAAAAGATGCGCAATTTTAAGACGAACAAATTGAGCCCTAGTGAGCCTAAATCGGCCTTACCGTTTTTTCCGCTAATTGCCAAAAAATTCTAATTTCACCCTGTTTTTCGAAATTTCATAACTGGAGTTCTAATTAATACTTTGACTTCAAACATAAACAAAACATGAGTTGTATGATTCTTAACAAACCTACGAAATTTCAAGGAGATCGAACGTAAACTTTTTGCAAACCGTCAAATAAACTAAAAAAAGGTTTTTCCAAAAAATGGCTCTAAAAAAGTTGTTATACCACATAGAAAAATTTTTCAAATTGTTTTCTCCTAAAAAGATATTAATCCAACACAGGTTCAATTTTCGTATCTTTGACTTTTTCGTGAGTACCCTAAAAATGTATCGACAAATAATGTTTTTTCGCAAAGTACCCGCGGTGGCTCGTGGCGGCACTGGATTGAGCACGCCACTGATTTAGACCACGCCTTTTTTTATGCAGCATCGTGTCAATCCTATCGCCACCGCTGGTTCTTCGTGAAAAAATAATTTTTTCCGATACATTTTTAGGGTACTTACGAAAAAGTTAAAAATACGAAAATTTAACCAATGATAGACTTTAATAGATTGACATCTTGTAAAGAGAAAACGTTTTAAAAAATAGTTCTATGTGATCTAACCATTTTTTGAGAGCTATTTTTCGAAGGGGCCTTTTTTCAGTTCATTTAACGCTGAGCAGAAAGTTGACATCTGATTGTTTTATTATCTGAATTACAGCTTTTCTGGTACAAGCAAAAAAACTCATGTGGCGATTTTTATCATTGTTTTTTGGACCTTTTGCTGACTTTTTTTTTGTCCAAAAGTGGTTACATGTGTTATTGGGCTCTAAATCCACACAAAAAGCTTTTTTCGGTCCAGTCTAGATTTCTCAGTCAAAAATTTAGTTTGCTCACACTAACTATCATAGTTACACGGTTGTGTAAAATAATTGTTATTAAAAATATTTAGACGCTCAATAAATTACTTATTTGTAGTATTTATTTGCTCCAATAAATTTATCAAAGAAACTACAAAGCATATTTAGTTATAATTAAACTATCTTAATTTTTTAAGTGAAAAGTTTAAATGTGAGCCTTGCATTTATACGTCTAGTACTTTCTCATCCGTTAGATAGTATGGATAGTAAGTTATCATCCTGAATTATGGGTAGGTATTTCATCCATTCCGAATTTTATTCTAGAATCACAAAGTTGGAGTTCTTCTATCTTTTTTATACAAGTAAAGAACATTAACAAAAAAATCAAGATCGACATCTATGCTGAGGGATTTGTTATTTGTGAACTTATATTGTTGTACAGTTACGTCATAGTTGTAGTTTTTAATTTTCTTTATAGTATTACACATATTTTTCTAATTTAAAAATTTTCAAGGTTTTTCATAGTGTGTATGCAACATGTCTATATTTAATTATGTTTAATAACAACAGATTAAGTGGTAAACTCAATTAATGATCTACATCTAGAATAAGTGAATTGTGTATGCTTACAATACAGGCAGTAGAGGGTATAATGTTTAGTAAAAATTGTTTTAGCAAATTTTATGAATAACACGACTGTTCACAGTCTTTTACTTACCTTACTCTTTTCTTCTCTTCGTTATTTGCTTAACACAATTAGAACAAGGTCTAAATGAATTTTATTGACAAAAAAGCTAACAAAATTAAAAACTGTTTAAATTAAATGCTTCGTTAGGATGAGCAAAATAGTGTGTATTGCAAAATTTGTAAGCGCCTTTGGAAGTTTAAGCTTATGAATTTAAAGTTCCTAATGTTCTTGAAAATCTAACAACATAAAACGACTCTAGGAAATCGTATGTCAAAATAAAAAAATTTAAAACACAAGCATGCACAATTTTTTACAGCATTATAGAACTATATAATTTATACATATTTATTTAACAAGACAGAAAAAGCATATCGACGAAATTAAAATCTAATTTTCAAATCATTTGAATTGGTAATTATGAAAATTCAAGCCATTACAGTAACTCTAACAATACCTATAAAAATAATACAGAATTTTGCTATCAAAATATTATTATAGCTTCATATTCACAAAACTGTTAACCACTTATATTAACGATAAACCTTACTCAAAAAAAAAAGGAAAAATAACGTGTCACAAAATAACCAAACCATATACCAGAAAATATTTTACTTTACAAAACAATTGAACTCAAATTATTGTCAGAAAAATGTAAAATGCATAAAAAGTTGAAATGCTCGTTTTGTTTAAAAAATCATAAGTTCTTTGAAGACTATCCATAACCTTTTTGCGAATATTATACACCTTATAGGGAATGCAGTACTCACCTCCATGGCAAGTTACCGCAACAATTTATATTTGAAAGCTTGATAGTTAGTATACACTTAAGTATACAAATGTTACAAGAAGAATTTATAATACAAAAAAGCAATATTGCTTAGAAATGTGATTTTCTATAAAATTGATGAACTCATGAAGAAGCTCGCCAGGACCGCAAGGAGGAAAGCGTGAAGATGAAGTCACAATCGGACACAGCAACAACCAAGACACACACTTTAGAATAAATAAAAAAGTCTGCTTTCAGAACTTTGAATCAGCTTTCAGAACAAACGAGTATTTATGTACACACATTAAACAGTAATGTTAGCCGTTAGCTCAATTAGAATAAATTATCTTTGATATTAACACTTGGAGTGGCACGAGCGCAGAGGAGCAACGAGCAACGATTTACTAGCCTTCAAGGTAGAAGCGTATTGACTAGCAAGCTTGTGGCTTCTTTCCGACTCTGCACATTTGATATGTATATATACATATAGGTAGTAGGTGCGCCCGCTCGCTTTACTTTACTACATAGATGATGCTTATACCTATGTCTTATCATATACACTCTCGGGTTGGTGCGTTAAAGCCAGCAACACGCACCAAATAACATTTTGTTGTTTGAAACAAGAGTAGTTATGATGATTATAGAAATTATAATTAGCGGTGTGTACAATGCTGATTGTTCTATAAAAATAATAGAATAAGGATCGCTGTCTTAATACAATGTTTTAAATAAAAAAAAGTAAAGATCTTAGAAAATTAATAAAAGGTGTAATTTAATTAATAACGCGGTTTGGAAGTATTATAATAAATAAGAAGAAAGATACTAATTCTTCTTTCCCTCTTCGTTGAATATACAGAAAAAAACAAAATGATTCCTTAATTTTTTTCTCGGGAATTAAAAGTACTGATTTTATTATTGGCCTGATAAAAACACCATTAGCAGTACGTAACTTTGCTACCCTAACAAGATTATCACAACCCTTAAAAATTTCAACTACTCCAGTTAAAGGCCAATGACCAGAAGGACTATTCTATTTCTTCTTCAAAACTAAATCATTTATACGGATTGACCTTTTTTTTGTGTACCACTTCTGGTAGGCTTGTAAAGAACTAAACTATTCGGAAGCTTAGTTCTTCCAAAAGCTTTGTAGAGTAAAAGAGATTAGCTTCCAGCGCCTAAGCAGAGTAAGCTTCTTCTGATTAACAGGAGGCTCAGGAGTTAAATAAACTGATTTTGCGTTTATGAAGTGAGCAGGAGTCTAGGGGAGAAAATTCTGAGAATCATCTGAGAGAGCTTATAAAGGTCTAGAAATCAATCATGCCTTGATACGACAAAGAACGGTAGAGAACTCTATGAATGTCAGAACCTGCTCGCCAATGACTCTTTTGATGTAATACTTAGTCGATTTCACCGCAGCTTTCCATAACTCTCCAAAATGGGGAGCGGAAGGTGGATTAAAGTTCCAGTTGGTACCTAAATTTTGGAATTTATTCACTAGTTTGTCTGATGATAGCACTCAAACTATAGCTTCTCTAAGTTCAGAAGCTGCACCTACGAAATTAGTGCCGTTATAGAGGTTAGTGCATTGGCCCCGACGACTTAAAAAATAATAAAAAGTGGCGAGAAAAATTGAAGAAAATAGTCCTCTACTAGTTTAAGGTGAAGTGCCTTAGTTAACATGCACACAAATACTGATATGTACCCCTTTTGAGTCCCACGGCCTCCAACTTTAGCTAACTGAAGAAGGAAAGGACCAGAATAATCAACGCCTGTTCTAAAGAACCCAGGGGCGAGAACTACACGGAATTGTGGCAAGTCACTCATGAGCTGTTTCTGTACCAGACTAGCATACCTTTTGCATTTAATGCATGTGTTAAGGATGGCTTTGACGACTTGATGACCACGTACTATCCAGTACATTTGACGAATAGAGAAAAGTGTAGCCTGCACACCCCCGTGCAAAGTAATTTGATGATGATGACGAACTGTTAGATCAGTTAAATAACTTCTAGGTGCTAGAATAAGAGGATGTTTAATTTCTTCACAGATTTATGCATAAACAAGCCTGCCACCTACTCTAAGTATACCATCAATGAAGATAGCCCGTGATTCGATTAATGAGCTACCTTATTTTATAAGATCAGCTTGATCTTCCTCTCTTTCAGAGGCTTGAAAGTAAGCTTTATATTCTTGAGAGTAATATATTTTCTGATAAGATCTAACCCAAAAAGAGCAAGCATTATCTTATTCAGAAATTATAAATCTGGAAGTTTCTCTATGAAGAACATCAATTGAGTTGATAAAAGGCACACTTTTAGTTTTCCACACAGGAGTGCCTAAGATGTTCTGTTTGATAATTAGAGAAGACGTGGAGGCAAATTTATGCATCAGCTTTTAGATGAAGCGTATATAATAAGCTGTGATACTCAGCATCTTAAGCCAACCACTATATTTCAATTGAAAATCCCAAGCCTTACGATTTCCAGTAAGCTGGGAAGCTTGAGACTTGGCAAGTTGACAAGGCTGGAGTTCAAGTTCATTTGTAGTTTGGTCAAATTTAAGCTGCGGATAGACGACTGCAGTGGAACGCTGAAATTCTGGTCCATTGAACAATTGTTTTTCTTTAAGTAATTGATTAGAAATGACTCCTCTCGAGGCTACATCAGCTGGACTTGGTTTAGTGGCATCGTGATGCCAGAGTGCTCTGGGAACAAAAGTCATCATGTCAGAGCATCGATTAGCGACAAAAGTTGTCAAACAAGAGGGTACGGCATTGATCCAACGTAGTTTAATCTTAGAATCTGTCAAGAGATGAGTTTCTACCTCACACGAGAATACCTACTGTAGATACATAATGATTCACAAGTTCAGTAAGGAAATGAGTAGCACATAACCTAAGACGAGGAATGCTTATCGTTTTGATAGGCGCCACTTTGGTTTTCGCCACTTCAAGGGTCACAAGAACACCGTTTGGTGTCACTACCCGTGTGTATAAAACGGCATCATACGCACGCTTTGAAGCGTTAGCAAAACCGTATTAATGCAGGGGAAATCCAACCTAGCGGATCAAAAAATTGGGCTATTTGGGCTAAAAGAGAGTGTGTAGTCCAAGCTCTATTGTTCTCAATATTGTCCGTTTGGAAATAAAATTCATCCAAGCAAGGCTTCCATTTAATACCTAACACTGAAGTAGATTCGCTAGATTCTCATAAATCCAAGGTAGTAATAGAGCGAAATTCAGGGAATATGTTTTCGAGAATTAAGGCTAAATTGCTGCTCCATTTTCTCAACTGAAAACAACCTTAGCTTGTTATTTTTTTCAACTCGTCTATTTTGTTTGGTGCCTCTGGTATTGAATGAGCGCCTGATAAAAAGTCATCGATACAAACTTCTTCCTGAATTATTTGAGCTCACAAAGGGTACTCTTGATGCTATAAAAGTGCTTATTCTTTAAGTACTCAAGAGGCTAAGAAGGGCGAGCAAACAAGACTGTACGAGACCGTTGTAAGAAGGTATGATTTCACAGGTTCACTCAGGTTTTCACGCCAAAAAATGGCTCGAAAAATGGCTTGATTTTATTGATGCAGGAGAATTTGTTGAAACATTTCTCCGCATCCGCGGAAAATACAACTTTGTATTTATGCCATTTCATAACAAGATCGAATAAATTCGGCAACAAATTTTCCTCAGTATAGAGACAAGAATTTAGAGAGATGCCACTGCTAGTAGCAGCAGAACCATTGTAAACTACTCTGAGTGTAGTCATTGTACTCGACTCACGCGATACTCCATGGCGAGGAAAATACCACACAGAACTTTCGTGATCGTCTATTGGAGTCATGTGTTTAAGATTTAGATATTCGAGCAAAAATTTGCTGTATGACTCACCAAGCTAAGCATAGGACTCAAAGTCTGACTCCAGCTTAGAAAATATAACTTCAGCCTTTCTCGATGATTCAGCTTGGAATTCATACAAAATCTTAGGAAACATTTTGAACGGAAGTAATACTGTAAATCGCCCTGATGGGTCTAGAGTATCAGTTCTGTGGAAGAATTTCTCACGCCCGGCTTCATTAGCTAAGAGTAGATCAGATTTAGGTAACTCCTTAACTTGCCAAAATTTTTGCAATAAATTGTTAGGGTGTTTGCCCTTTCGCTGAGGTAAAGAGTTGTGAGACGATTTACTTTAGTATGAGGACCGCTTCAACAGCTGAACAGAAGGCAGCCTAATGCAGATTTAGAAGCTATTGGGACAGTTGAGTTGCCTTTTTTAATCAAGTCTTTACTAATTCGGGCATAGACAGTAGCGTCGAGTAATAATTCAATTGGATCATTATTCAGATGATTAGAATTAGCAAGCTGTAACCCTTTTACATGGTCGAGATTCAAAGTTGAACACGATGAAGACGGTTGCTAAAACGATACTTTATCAACTCAAAGAGCATTTACTTCATGCGTCAAATCAGAGTGGGAGTGGGTTTAATTTAAAAGCTAACCAAGTGCTTAGCGATAGCCAACACTTGACCTCCAACACCTTATAATAAAACATTAACCTTTCTCAGAGGTAAGTTCGACAGTCGATCGAGTGCCTTAGAAGCTAAGGACAGTTGAGAGCAAGGATCAATGAGCTCTCACATAAGTTCGTTGTCCTGACGAAGCGAGCACTCTAGCTGTTGCTGAGAGTACTAATTCTGTAGGAATCG
Source organism: Copidosoma floridanum (assembly GCF_000648655.2). The sequence goes on along the minus strand of NW_019379771.1, from coordinate 335,027 downwards.
ATGGCTTAATTGCCAAGACAACTAGAGTAGATGGGCCTTTTTTGGCATCAGGGTTTCGAGATTCAGCAGTGTTTTTCCTTTGCTCGCGATGCATCAATGTGTGATGCTTTGTGTGGCATACATTACAAGTGCTAGTATTTTTTCACGATTGAGAGGCGTGGTAGCCCAGACAATTTAAGCAGAGGTTACCTTCAAGCTGAATACTCCTCTTGTCTAATCAAGATTTTGATTTGAATACCTTATAATTACAGATTTTGTGATCTGGACTATCGCAACAATGGCATGAAACTTTAGGTATTAAACAATTTGTTTGATGAGTCGTCGTAATGGTTAAACTTCTCTCCTTTTTGCCGGGCTGGGCTATTCGAGCCGCAGAATCTGACTTAGGTCTGGGCGTATAAGACTCTTAAGTCATTAATGGTGAGTTTAAAAGTTCTTTAAACTGTGCCAACAAGGGTGGTTCAGTGGTAGCACCTAAATGTTTCTGCCAATCCTTGGTAGTACCAAAATCTAATTTATCAGAGACTACCCCTATCAAGAAGTGTCCTAGACCATGTTCTTGTCCATTTAAATCTTCCAGGGCTGCGAGTGGCCTAACGGTCTCACTTATGAATGATTTAAGTTCGCTAACTGAACTATTTTTCATAGGATTGGCGTTCAGGATCAAATTTACGCAATTAGTGACCAGGTAACGTTCATTATCGTAGTATTCACACAGTGTGTTCCAAGCTTTAACATAGTTATCAGCAGTTAGAAGCAAGTTTTTGATCAGCTCAGTAGCTTTGCTGGTTAGTTGTAAACAAGTTAATGATGCTTGAGAATCAATGGTATCTCAGTTTTATTGTGCACCAATGCACGGAAAATATCTTTAAAATTCTGCAACCCTGCGCGATCAACGCTGAAATCGGGAAGATCTGTATTAGGCAAGGTTGACACAGTAGAATGAATGGTGCCAGCTCCAGGGGAAGTGGTCTGTCTTGGGGCCTCTTACTATTTAAGTTGACTGAGATGATCAATAAATTCACCATAATTACAATAAAAGTGATCTTTCCCTTTGCTCAAAGCATCGTCTTTGAAATAAACGTGATTTAAATCAAAAGAAATAAGGTTGAGGATGTAAGAATGAGTTTGCTGAAACTGCTCGGAAGAGGCATCGAGTTGTTTTTGACTTGTGATTTCTTGGCCTTGAGTCGTTTTCGCTTGACCCATCTTTTTGAAATTAGAGTACGAATTCTTTGTTTTTTTAAACAGATCTAGCTGAGTTTTGACATAATCTTTCATTTTTTATCAAGTATTACTACCTAAAAAAGGAATTTTTTTATGTAAATGTCCAATTTTGTCAAATAAAATCAGTATTTTGCTTTTTAAATCATTGCCTATAATCTAAAGTATTGTTTTCTTAAGTAAAGTTAAGTATCACTTGCAATGTAATGTGAGCAAAACTAAATGTAAATTGAATTGGCCTTCGTTAGGTTCTTTAACATAATTTCACTCTACTTTTACAAGTAAAACGATATAAGATTTACAGGATTTAACATTAACTATGAAAACCAAGATAAATAGCTTGTTTTTGAATAATTTAAAAAAAGAGAATGAAAAGTGCTAATAATAATTCAACGAAAACGATTTTATTATTTAAATTTTCGTAGTTCGCAAATGTTAAGAAACATGATTAAAAATACTTATTCATGGTGTCAAACAGCAGTAAGGTAATGACAAAAAGTGACAGCAGCAACAATGGCATCGTATCACAACAGCGTCAGCAGGACCAAACGAAGCACGTGAGTCCAGATGCCTTTAAGTGTATTTCTTTACGTATATACTGTCTTGATGCTCACTTCTCTGCACTGCACGTAATAATAGTAAAGATGGATGTTCTCGTACGCACGAAAAAAGAGAGAGAAAAAAAGAATGTACACTTGGTCGAAGGTAAGAGCCAAGACGGCTGTGACAGAGCTCGACCCCCTACGATCTGGCTCGAAGGACCATATTTAGAAATGTGATTTTCTATAAAAATGATAAGCTTGCCGGGACTGCAGGGAGGAAAGCGGGAGTTGAAGTTACAATCCAACACAGCATTAACCGAGACACACACTTTAGAATCAATTACAAGCCCTCCTTTTATAACTTTGCATCAGCTTTAATAACAAACTAGTATTTATGTACACACATTGATGAGTAACGTAAGCCATTAGCTCAATTGGAATAAATTATCTTTGATATTAACACTTGGAGTGACACGAGCTCACAGGAGCAACGAGCAACGCTTTACCAGCCTTGAAGGTGGAAGCGTACTGGCTATCAAGCTCGTTGCTTCTCTCCGACTCTGCACATTTAATGTATATGTAGGTAGTAGGTGCACGCGCTCACTTTACTTTACTACATGGATGATACTTATACCTATGTGATATTTCATAAATATCTTAAATGAGAAGGAGAAAATGTAGCTTAAAATAAATTAAAACTCGTTAAAACTAACATGTACAGAAAAGAAACCCAACAAATTACTAGATTTTTAAAAATAAGAATCACCTTTCTTGTCTACTTTAGAAGTATTTCAAAAAAGCTAATTCAGAAGCAGTTAACAGAGTTTCTACATGAAAAGACTGACTCATGTTACAGCCATTACTATTTATAAAAAATCATAGGCAGTCAACCATTAGATAAATTAATAAATTCTTATTTGTAGTTAAGTATTGGACCAATAATCACTTTTTTTTATCAGGAGCTTAAAAAATAGGACAAATTATGCTTGTTCATCAATGCCTTGATATTTATGCTAAATCCATAACAACTGGAGATATTTCATACTCATATAGTCACCTTATTTCTAAGTAGAACATTACCATTACTGCCAATGCTTGATAAACATGATACAAGCACCTTAGAATCACCATTCAAGGATCTCATGATCACTGTTTTTGTTGTTTCTGATCAAATATCTATAGATGGCTTACTGACCTTACTCAATGTAATATATTAGTGGTTTAACAGTTGCTTATGTGCAGAACATCTATTTTTCATTTTCAATGTTTTTAGGAACTATTTGGGTCAATTCTTATTATAAACCTCATGTGATTCAAAAAAATGAAACAGCTTCAGAAGAGCTATTGTATTAAAGTTCAAGGCTCTAAAATCGCAGAAGACATTAGAAGCACTATTCATTGTTTTTTCAAGGTCTACACGCTTCAAAAACTCTGAAGTGCTGCGAGAAAAAAGTGGTTAGCAGAAGAAGAAATTTTTAAATACTTTGACAATAAAAAATGAGACAAACTTAGTCTAACAGAAAGTCATCGGTTATAAATACAAACATGAATAAGTCATTTAAAGACTTAGTGAATCACAATATTAAAAATTTTTTTTGATGAAATTTTCCAAAAACCTCTAAATTTTTTTGAAAATGACATCTCATGAAACGTTGATGTCTCATCCATTTTATTGTTCAGACATAATTGGAAATTTATTTGATTCATGTACCCAATATTTTTTGAACATTTGTTTAATATATAACTCAGTTAGTTAGAAAAAGCGTAAGACTTACGCAGGTAGCTTCAAATAAAGGAGATTACACCAAGCAAAATCAGATTTTGACACACATACAGAGAAAACACAAATTTTGAAGAATTTTCATGTTACAGAAGTCAAGGTTTACGAATGTAACTTTGGGCCTAAAAATACCTTGAGAAGTGCAAGAAAAATAATAATTTTAAAATTCAAGCCCTTACTTAAATCTAAACAACAATATAACTACTGCTTAGGAACAGTTCAGGATAATATGCTATAATGATTGATGGAAAAATGTTTGTAAGTAGACAAACACTCGATGTGATTCAATTACTAAAAGACTTTTAGTGTTGGTAACTTTAGCGAGTGTAGTAGCTGGGTAAGACGGGGTCACTGTGGATTGAAACGAGTGCGCAATCTTGGAGACGTTGACTAACATGTCCAGGAAAAACTGAGTTTAGTAACTAGTTAACACCAGTAAGCTTTTGGTAAAAATGCGTACATTGCCTCGAGGACGTTAGCTTTCATATCTAAAAATAATCAAGTTAAGGCAGCAGTGGCTACGATCCTAACGCTACCTTTAGGCCGTATGTCATTTAAGATCAGTAGAGCTCAGTGTAACAATATATAAACATGCTATTTTACAGCTTAGATGGTAGTAGTACTGGGTATTTTATAACTGGGTAATACAGAGGGTATTTCAGGTTGATATGTCAACGCTGCCTGGGGGACGTAAGCTGGTGTGTCCAGAAATTCACAAGTTGTGTTATTTAGCACCACAAGAGGCACTAAAGGTAGAAATGCTTACGCTGCCTTAAAACATTGACTAGGTTGTACACTACCGTTATTTTCATCAAAGTGTTTCAAAATATAACTTTTTTTCTTACAACTTTAAGAATTGAAGAAACTATTAAATTCCTACTTCTTAGACTCTTTTAATCAAGAAAGACGTAACATAGTTTTTCCAACCCAAGACAACGTTAAAAATTATTGATTGTACTTTTAGACATAGAGTTTCACATTGATAGTCTTATTCTATACATTCAGTAAAAATTATCAAAATTTAATTAAATTTGCTACTTGCATATAATAAACACTCGTCTCGTATTAGGAAATTGGCTCAAGGAGTACGCAAAGGCAGTACCTCACTAGTTCTTATACGTATGCTAGTAAGGTCTCGCCCGCTGCGCATTCCACGGGCCAATCTCATAATATTCTATCTTTTAAACAAAAGTTGTGTAATAAATTATAAATACTTTATTTGAAGTCTGAAACTATGAGTTACGTGATTTAATACTTTAAAAAGTCACGTATATTGTATTCCATTTTTGGTATGACACTACACTATATAAAGCATTATATTTATTGAGAAAGATAAGATGATACTGCTAAAACGTCTATTTACTGATACATAAGGTAAACGTACCAGTACGTGAACACTTCCTGAAACGGCACTAGTAAATTGAACAGCTTGAATAAACTATTTTCAATTTAAGTGGATAAAAAAAAATGTGTCTGATATCTTTTGATCGTTCTTTAGATAAAACAAAATTTATATTTTATTAAGTCTTTATACTTAACGAGAAAAAAATTATTCATTCGTACAACTTGTATGAGGTGGCTTGTGATACTATTCAGGTACTGGTAATATTAGGTTTTATATATGCCCAGTACTAGAACACATAAAAACGATTGAAATCACTGTTAATCAAAAATAATAGTTTGTCAAGCCAGTCGTTATAGTTTTTATAATATGTTACCAATGAAATTAGAAATAAATTTTTCGATTTGTTTATTTGTAATATAGAATATAAATAGAAATTAGTGGAAGGCAGCTAACATAATCTCTTTCCTATTTAATTAACATGGGATGTTCGAGTACTTGGTCAAAAATACGTATCGGTACTAATACCAGAGCACACTGTTCATCTACTAGGTCATTAATAAAAAAACTTAAAAATTAAGTTATTAATTGTATATGCAACCTAGAAAAAACTTTTTTGTTTTCTTTTAATAGGAATAATTTTGAACTTACTAGTGCAATGACCGTTTTGTTATTATATGATTCAGAAATTCGATAAAACATGAGAAAACAAAGACTTTATGGAAAAAGTGTTCACGTATTCGTACTTTTACCTTATACTTAGTCCATCTCAGATTTTAAACATCAAGTATGGATCTAGAATACGTCTTATACCGATAATTATTTATATTCAGGATAGTATAAGGGACAAATACAGATGCTTCTCTTGAAGATAAAATAAAACTCCTCTAACGTACAATAAATATAATAAAAAATCACAGGCGAAAATTTTAATGCACAGTAATTGGGTCATTTATCGTTACTGTAATCAACTAAGCCAGAAGTTCCAGCTCTTTGGTAATGTGAGACACTTCTCTCGTGAGTTTGATGAATGCATCGTTAATAATAAATGGGCGTTACATTAAAACTTATTAAAAACTTTTATCTTATATATGAATAATCATACATCTATGAGATGGCACAATCTAGCTGAAGATACTTCTGAATGTCTTGCAGTAAAGATACATTTACCTCACATATTTTGTCCATTATTTTATGCAATTACTCAAATAAAAAGAAACTCAGTCATTTTGTATGAATATAATCTAGTTCAGATCTAAAGTATCTGTAAGAATTAAGGTATGGTTACATACAGCAAGCAATCTGCAAAACAGAATTGTTAAGCCCATAAGAGTGAAAGAGAGGTACACCGTAGTAGCATGAAAGAGACCTCTCTTACTCTCATGGCCTTAAGTTGTTATGTATTGCTATTTGCGTGCTATATATAACTACCACCATGAAAAGCATTAGTAATGAAATTTTTTTATGTCATTTCATTCTGTTTACATAAAAAATGAAAAATGAAATGAATGAAAAAAATGAAATGAATGAAAACAAAATTTTTTTATGTCATTTCATTCTGTTTACATAAAAAAATTGAGATTCATTAATTTAACATACCAAAAACTTTGAAGCATTGAATCTAAAAAGTAACTTAGAAAATCATTACATGTATGATCCAGACTTAATTCATCTATTATCCCTTACATGTAGCTGCTTACCATAAGACAGTGCCACCTATGCTGGAGCTGAGTACTAAATTTGCCAGCATGAAAGCAGCATCAGTAGAAATTAGAGTGTGCTGCCAATCCTAATCGCATGGGCCAATTTAAATAACCAAACCTGGCCACAGGTAGGCTCAGAAAACATTACTAAGATGCAAGAGCAATAATTTCGAGAATCTGATGTACCATAACTGTTACATGTACCCAAAATAAAAAAAAATGAAGCAACATTTTGAAGATGTTTTTAATAGTACCACACTAAACGGCATACCACATGTTACTGTCAGATTGTTCCATACAAAACTAAAATCGATGTTAGATGATATGAGCAAGCAAAAAATTTAAAGAAAAATTTTCGTTTACGTAACTACAATTGAATTTCAAAAAAAAGTGACTACCCCATGCTCACACTATTGTTACATTGCATCCTAACAAAAAACTATTCACTACTACAGATATTGACAACTATAAAGTACAACATCTTCAATTATCTCAAACTTACTGAGTTGTCTAAAATTTAGTATGAAAATAAATAAAAATTTTGTTGGTGGAACAGGATAATTTAATATTAAAAATTTCTTATTAAATTTATACAATATTTAAGCTATCTTGTATTGCTATCACTAGGGATATCTTATTATATACATCAAAATAAATATAAAATACATTAGAAATATAATATGCAATAAAGGTTGGCTTTGGTTGGTTCCTAAAAAAAATTCTTAAATAAAGTAAAATAAATTGTTGAGTCCTAATATTGCACGTACAGCCCTTTGTGGCCACACAATATGTTTAAAATATTAACAACAGTTTTTGACATGCATTTAATATACGTATATAAAAAATACTAAGTCAAAAAAGTGAGAAAGTTATGGTCATTGACGTCACTTACATGTGAAGAAGAATAAGAAGATGCCTCAAACAATTCAGAGAAATTTATTTCTTACTTTATTATTAAAAATTTTATATTTTAAGTATCTTTTGCTAACATTACTTATTTTATTACCATTATTGATGTAAATTAAATTTTATGGAACAATAAATATCAAACTACTATGTATATACATCTATAGGTAAAATAGTGTAACTTACGGTTGGGTACAATTTGAATAGTATCTCTGTACGACTCTGCTCAATTGTAGTTTCTCAGTTCACGCTTGACTGTCTCACGATCTGAACATACGTTGGCATAGGGAATTCGCGCATATTCCATTATTTTTGTATTTTCTTTGCCAAAACAGTCAATCTGTCATGTATGTATTTAAACAATCGAGAAGTACTGTGTAAAGATAAAGGCCGAACTTATTCACTCCTCAGACTCTTCTTTCATGTATCTTATTTCCTATAGGTTATGGGCCCAGTGGTTGACGTCAATTTTTTTTCGGTTAGTTCAAAACGGGATAGCAAGGCGAGTAATAAAGTGCGTGAGGAGTATTAGTTACGTAACCCACGACACGTGTACATTGTGTGATCGAGACAACATGGTGGATAAGTTTATCCCTATAAAAAAGTTAAAAGGAAGAGAAAACTATCACACCTAGAAATAAAGGCATACTTCGAGTTGAAAAATCTTTTAAATACGATAGAACCTACAGCAGCTGGCCAAGAAGTAAGTACAGACGCAACAAAGAATCAATAGGCGTGTATAAGAATTATTCTATCCCTGGATAGTCTACTGTACATCAAATGAGACTAGAATTGGTATAACTAAATTATTTAAATGTATATTATTAAAACAAATGTACTAACTGTCGAAGAATCAGGCAATATAATTTTCATGCTAAGAATTACATTAAATACATGTAATAATTTATCTGTACCATTTGTATTATGCAGGAAATAATATCTTTTAGTCTTAGCTTTTTCTATGATAATTAATAAATCACACGACAAAATTTTTTATAAATTAGGATTTTATCATACAGGAACGTTATTTTCTTCTGATCTACTTTATGTATTGCTTTCAACGTATAAGAATCCTAATATATATATATATATATGTACAACATAATTCCAAAAATAACCCAACTATTAAAAATATAGTAAAGAAAAAATTTTCTATTTTTAAGCATTTTTTCTGGTAAACAGTAACAAAGAACTGTTATACTTTTAAAACTGCTTTCTACACACAAAAAAAGGCATTTACCTTTCTTGTTGTTTTCCATAAAACTCTTTCAGGAGTATTCTTTACACAAAGTATATCTAATACAATTCTTCCTTCTGTAAGAAATATGGCATTATATACAACTGATAGAAAGAAAATTATTAATACGAGTGTAGATTTCCGGAATTTATACAATCGTATTATATTAATGAAGTCACTACTTCAGTGATAGTTTCACTGTGTGTATTTTAGTATTTTTATCTCTTAGTCAGAAACCATCATTTTAAGGACTTTTTACTTTCTTAGGATAATTTTTCTTGGGCAGAATCAACGGACAAGTTTTGAGTTTTTTCACTTAGTTTTTTCTAAGGAGGGGATAAGGGAAAAATTCAAAATTGTGAAGAATGTTAAAGGGGAGCCAGTGGGGGTGAGGGAAGTTATAGACAGAATTTGGCCTTATAGCTATGTAATATAAGACCCCTCCACGCTCTATGTGCCCACCTTCTAAGATGTATTGAATATCAACGAAGCCTAATAACTTAACCTAACAACTGAATCACTTAATATCTACGAAATGATGGACTTGTTAGTTATATAATCGAGAGTATCTGATAAGTATTTTTAAGTTTCTATTATTTCTCTGAATAATGTTTTCAATCTGTTAATAAACTTAAAGTATAAATTCAACCAATAGTTTCGTACAAAGTTATTTTATTATGTAGTCATTACAACATAAACATAAAATTTAAATATTCAAAGATATAAATTTTATTCCATAGTCCTTTTTTGTTGCAGAAAAATGTACAGACATGCATAAGGATATAGATAAAATAATTAATTAATTAATACTATAAATAATTGTTACAATAACTTTAGAGTAAATAAAATTTAAAAAATTTATTCAAAACAAGATTTACAAATATCGTGTAGTTCAAATCACACGATCTTTCCAAATGACTTAGTCTCGAGTTATTTTTACAAATATATGAACAATTCCATAGAAGCAATATGGTATTGGACCCAAAAAATAACATTATCCAATTTTTATTATTATAGGATTTCCGTTTTTAAATTTACAATGATTCTTATAATAATAAAATCTTGAATATAAAATTAAAAGCTGTCCTAGTCTTTCATGTTGTAAAATTGGTTTTTGTCAAACTGTAAGATTTTCAAGATAGTCTTTGTTTGTATCCTAATTTTTCTTGGAGCTTTGATTACTTATTGGCCAATGTGCTAGCCTTCTAGCTGCAGATACTAAAGGGATCATGGGTTCAAAGCCTCTCAAAAAGAAATGAGATCAAATCATACAGCTATGAGATGGAATAAAAGATATATGAGAGGAACTTGAAAAAAAGAAGGAAGCCACTTTTCTGGTAACAGTGCCATCACTAAGTGATAACTGATAACTACACAAATTGGGCTGATTCTGATGAGAATCGGGACAAAATATGGAGTAATATAGCACTTACCACGGGCAAACATACAAATGATACACACGTTACACACAACCACAATCACCTACGCAGACCGCACAACACAGAACAAAATATTCTGCCCACGCTCAGACATATGATGGGCAACAATCCGTACTTTGACGGGGACCAATCAACCTACCGTTGTTTGAGAAAATGGTGCGAATGGTTGCAGAAACAATAGCACAAGAAAACGAATTACTTTTTTAAGCACCCTCGTAAATAAACTGCAAGGAGAAGCAGTATAACATTTAGCTCCAAAATTAATGCAGCTTAGAGCAGTTGAACAGATCATTAGAGAGCTCTTGAATAGGTATTTTAGCATTAATAACGCAAACTCGCTAATGGCAAAACTAAAAGTAAAAGCACAATAAGACAGCAAAGAAATAGACGACTATGGTGGACAAGTATAGCAATTGTATAATAGATTAACGATATTGTACAATTTGAACCCATCTTTTCCCCCAATTTAAAAACAGACGCTGGAAACAAAATTAGAATCTTAGGTGGTACAACAATTTACATATGGATTAGCTCTAACTTTTAGTTATAGAATGGCAAGCTTGAACCCAAGAACACCAGAGCGAGCAATTATAGGGGCATTAAAAATTGAGAGCGACCTTAGTTTACAGCACGCAATACCAGTAAGTGCACTGCCCGCATACAATAAGGCAACAACTGGCAAGAGAAGGAGAAAGAACAACGGAAATCACCAATGTGGCAAAAGGAACAGTAGCAGCAAACAAAAAATGCTGTATATACTGTGACGGACGAACCGGGCATTTAGTCAAGGAATGTCAAAAACTACTAGCGTTGATGAACGACAGGAAGGCTTTAAGGGCTAACGGGTAAGAACTAAAGGAAAATTGCAATTATTGTCAAAATCTGGGTTACTATGTGAGAGACTGCCACTCACGCAAGCAAGACAGAAAGGTAAAAAAGAGATGATGACACGAGAGATATAAGAAGCTCCTAAATAATACCCACACCCGCAGAAACGTCTATAATTATAATGGCAGAAGCGATAATTTTTAGAATCGTAATTACAATAGTTACAATAAATATAACAGGGACTATAACAATAGCCCAACGGAATTTTATAACAGAAATATTAATTATAACGTTAGGAATAATATATACAACCCTAGTGTTTAGTTGAGGAGCCGTAAATCGCAATGCCAGCGAAAGCATGCCACCTTAAACCTTTTCTCCAAACGGTTCGATTAACCGAGGACCATTGCCATGTGTAATGAGACAACGATAGCTCATTGACCGATGAGCTCAATTTATATCAAGGAAAGAGAAATGATACACATCTAATTGCCAAACAATGCGAGATTGATTTATTGAAAATAATCTCTTAACAACAGAATGTGCTCGACTCATAATTTTTCTAAATACCAAAAAAAAAGTCTTGCTCATAAATCATAATACTAATTACAATATGTATGTATAGGGTCGTTATTATACAAAATTATAAAATGCTGTCGTGCGTTGGGAATTTTCGCCGTCGCACTAACAGGCATTTTCCTTCAATTGTCAACAAGACGCAGTCTAATTGTTAGCCACTTGTACAGATTATCGAATAAGCGAAGATGTAAGCTTATTGAATCTGATAGTGTGAATCAGAAAAAACTTAGTGGAACGATACCGTTTTTAAGAAGAGAAGCAGTGATAAAACTCCAACGCACCGCAATTTCCGCCTCCAATGGTAACGCTTGACAAAGCCAGAGATATAGAGAGACAGCAAGACAAGATGATAACGCTGCCGAGTCCAGGGGAAAAGTGTCTTAACGAACAAGAAAATTCGCGGCTGTCTACCTAATCGCGACTATGCCCCACTCCCGAATTTCTCCTCTCCCACATCTCCCACGATCCCACAAGCATGAAGCCTATTCAACGAATTTATTCGTACACCTAGAGGTAATACTTATTATGGCAAACGCAACAATGGAGACTCGTAAAATAATATTAATTGAAGCACATTCAACTGTTATAAAAACGAGTACAAAAATCAAGATAGCAGAAACTGCTGTAACAGGGATTTATTTGGAAACGGGCCACCACAGGATAAGGGCCCACAGCAGCGAGAAAATTTCGTGTACATCCATGATAGTAGAAGAGACCTACTCGCAGTTTTAAACTCGCTAGACATCCAATGTGGTCACCAAACGTTGAACATGAATTAGAGAACGAAACGGAGAGAAGCGTACTTGACGAGAGAGAATGTGCAAGAAAGAGGCTGCAAAAGGTGGAGCAAAAAATAGTAGAGGCATAATCGCACATCCACAGCCTAAGTACTTACGCAGAGCAGGGAATAATACCACGTAATAATGCATAGTGCGAAGACACTTCTACACGACGGGGGGGGGGGAGGTAGACGCACGAGAAAAGGCAGGAGGGCCCGCAAAAAGATCAATCGGATAAAGGTGCCAGACACACATGTAGAGAATAACAAACCCAAGCTTTCAGAGTGTGACAAAGACATAGAGTAGTTTTCCAAAATAACCATTAAACTCGTAGGAACAGAGCATATGTCACCATTGGTTCAGTTACGGGGACCTCAGTTAAAGAATAGAAAGGCAACTTTTTATGCTGATACGGGTAAAAATATTTCGATTATAAAGAAAAACTGTTTTAGCACAGACATGCCAATAGACAGTAGATATCGAGTAGCTATCATCAGCATGACTTACGGAGCACGCAAAATATTGGGTACAGTACAGGTATAGAGATCGAAGAGGTCGTCTATGAGAGAGAAAAAGATGGTTTGATGTTTCGTCCCGGGAGCACGCCAGGACTCATCAGTAAGGCTGATGACGTGCTCCCTGCCTTAGACACAGGAGAGGTGTGGGCTCAGATTGACTCGATCTTGCTTATATACTAATCGTGCGGGAATTTCACCGCTTGACGGGAGCGAACTATTACGGGCCCGGCCACCTGGCGAGTAGAGTCCGAAGCACGAGAGATGTGAGACGCCACACAGGCTCAGTGGGACGGATTGGAGTGCACATTACACGTCGTCCCCCATGACTTGCCAATTGACGTGGAAGGAATCATAGGGTGAGACTCTTTTAAGTGATACTGGGATCAGATTAACGCTGCCGAGAATATGATTATATAAGATGACGTGAATATACCACTTTTAAGGCCGTAGTATTTTAAAATACCTGCAAAATCGAGACAAATCGTTAATGCGCAAATAAAAAAAAGCACAAATAAAGCAGAGAACGGCTGCATACCCCTTCAAGAGATGGAGGAAGGAATAGTAATGGAAAATCTTATACACAGAAATATTAACGAAAAAATAGTCGCAAAATGTATAAATATGAGTGACGAGATAAAATACGTGCCTGTTCTGGAAGTAGAGTTGCTAGATAACGAAGAAGTTTACCAAGAGCACTCAGGAGGCATCGAAAGAAGCAATGTTAAAAGCTTGGGGAAGGCAATAATAAGGTTATTCAATTGAAAAAAAAAAATTATGATAAGGAAAAAACAAAAAGATTTGCAAGACATGAACAGAAGCTTGAGAAACAAGAATGGGTAGATAAGATAATGCAACTCGTAGACATAGCTGGTTGCAACGAGGAAGAAGTATGATGTGTGAAAAGATTAATCAAATTAAACCCTTATGCATTTGGTCTTGACGGAGAATCTCTTAAGAAAATACACCTGTTAAACATCGAATTATAACGATGTTGGATTAACCCATCGTGGCAAAGATTCAGATATCAACCGGCGATAAGGGCTCAAATAAAAATCGAATTAAAGAAAACGCTTGAACAACGGATCATTAAACTCTTCACTTTACCATACAGCTTGAACACCTGGATAGTGGCAAAAAACACTCGTACCAAACAATAAAAAAAGATAAGATTGGTCACAGATTTTCGACTACTCAACGAAGTGACAGTAGGCTCGTGTTACCTGCTACTGATTCAGAGTAATATCTTAAAGAATCTGGCATCAGTACGTTACATCATGTTAGTGGATCTCAAGTCAAGATTTTTTGAGGTGGAAATATACAGAGACGATAAATATGAGACAGCATTTTCAGGGCAAGATGAGCACTACCAATACAAAAGAATGCCAATGAGGTGCAAGGATTCGCCAAACATATTTCTAAAGGCTATCGCACTAGGACTCGCAGGATTACAAGGTCATGTAAAAGAAGTGTATCTTAACGACATAATGGTCTTTGCATCTGACCTTGAAGAACATGAGAGGCAATTTACAAAACTGTCAAAATAGCTGGCAGCCGAAAATCTCACGATTAAACCTAAAAAGTATTAATTCTTGAAAAAAAAGCAAAAGTGCTCTGTCACATAGTAGGCAATGGACAAATAATGACTGATCCAAAAAACTTGAAATGCGGATAAACGTAAAGAAAGTAAAAAAATTTCTAGAATTCGTAGACTACTTCAGGAGATTTGTCAAAAATTATGCACACTCTGCCTAACTGCTGTCAAGACTCTTAAAACCGGGCAGTGCATATAAATAAGGTTATTAAGAGGAGCAAGCGTTCAAAACTCTCGTAGATACACTGTGCAGTGGACCTGTACTTATTACTCCAGATTTAGAAAAACCCTTTATCTTCACAATGAACGTATTAGATTACGCGATTGGAGCGAATCTAAGTCAGGGAGAGATCGGAAATAATAGACTGTGCGAGTACGTGTCTTGCTGCCTCAAAGGTAGCAAACTCTGCTACCCAACTTACGACAAGGAATTATTAGCGACTGTATTTACAAAAGAGCAATATATATAATATTCATATGGACGCAAATTTACAGTTGTTACACACTATGAACCGCTCAAACACTTTTATTTATCTAAAAAACCAGACATTCGTTTTAACAGGCTCAAAGCGAAGCTGAGAGGATATGAGTTCAAAGTCGTATACCACCCAGGCGTAAACAACAGACTAGCCGATGTATCATTAAAAAACCCAAAACTACAAGAGGAGAAAGTAAATTCCGGATACCCATGCTAAAAGCTTTATCAGCTAGTGGACGAACAAGAGAATAAAAATTTGACCAATAGCAGGAGACTACTGGCGTGAACATTTGAAGTAATGGCACTTTTTAAGAAGATAGTTCAAGGTAATCCGAAAAACTTCATTACACAGAAAAAGAAGTGATATTGTGACATTGAAAAAAAAGTTAAGGAAACAGCAAGGTGGACTCTAAATCAGAAGGCCTTATGACAATAATTTTACATTAGTGCCATGACATTAGTGCCAGCACAGCAAGCACTAAATGAT
Organism: Copidosoma floridanum; assembly: GCF_000648655.2. The sequence continues at coordinate 319,594 of NW_019379771.1, read as the reverse complement.
CAAAATGAGTTAGAAACACGAGATGTTGCAGAGAAGGAAGGACTTATTCCGCAGGGGTCAGCAGACAGAAAATTAGGCTACATTATGAAAGTACCAGGCTTTTAAAAGGGACTAACTGCAATAAGCATGCCAGTTATATGAGAACAAAAGAAACATAACGAAGAGTGCCTAAACGACAACTTGACGCTTTGCATAAACAAAAACCGGGTTTTTTAGCTACGCAACCGACGATGGACCCATCGAAATAAAAAAAGCTAATTGTGACGTACCATTACCCACTGTTACAAGTAGAAATCAAGAATTAATTATAGAAGAACAAGGAACCGATATAGGAGAAAAAGAAGAAAGTATGAAACAAACAGAGAAATTTTCAACAGACAAACGAAAGGATCCAAATATATATGACTTATTAGAGAGAAGGTACGATGAATTACGGGCTCTAGTAATAATTGACACTGATGAGGAAGGATAGATATGTGAGAGCCTAGCAAAATAATAATGACAGACAAAACAGCGCTGCACACAAGAGAAAAAGGAAACAAAAATTCACAGAATACGGAGAGAATGGCTCCATCAGAAAAAAATAAGAACGTGGTACAAAATGAACGTAATGAGCAGCCAAAGAAAGTTTCACTTCTAGATAAGTGGCTACAATAATTAAAAGACAAAACGAGAAGGAAAACTTATTATTGCGCACAACCTGACAGTACCCTGGCAGAAATATCGGAAATACCATTCGACCCACCCAGAAATTGTTAGTTTTATAACCTTATATGATTGTACGAACTTGATATCTAAACTGCTAAGTTACGAACAGTTTTGTGCAACTCTAATTTGTTACAAAAATACAGAAAGCCGGGAAAACTAAAGAAAGTCTTGGACTCACAAAAAAAGAATGGGAAAAGTGACTTTACTTATCTGTTCTCTCAGGAATTCATAAAAAAACCTTTGTTTACATTTTGAACTAACCAATAAAAACTAATTTTACATTCATTATTTTGCTACGACAGGCGGCGAATTTAGCCATTTATATCTAGAAGGTGTTAAAGAAAATGCTCCTTGTACGCCTATCATACAAAATTCTAGCACAATAAATACAGTACTTGGCTCAGGGGTAGAGACCCCACGAAGAGACCGCAGCAGTAGTAAGAGATTTAAGGAGCATAAGCTTGAGTCTGAACTAGTCGAAAGAATAGACACAGGCAAGTGGGGAAAAAAAGACGAAAGTGATACAGGAGAGGATCATGACACTTCTAAAAGAGCAGTGGATACAAGTAAACATACGAAAAAACTGGAAGAGAATACACAGCAAACGAGCAGCAATAACGACAGCGATGAAAGTACAGCAGAAGTAAGAAGAAAGCAATCCTACGTGTTGAATAATGCGCTATGCAGAACATAGAGCGAGAACGAATCCAACACAGTCATACGCTCACTATCAATGAAAAAATATAAAATGTACGGAACACGCCCATCAATACAAAGTCTATTATGGGCACCAGCAGTGGGAAAAGACCCACCCCTATTGCTAAAACTTAATAGGATCGAGGACCACACATTTGAATATTTAGACAATCTAGCATTGATGACAACAACAGGAGCAGTTCCCAACACAAAGGTCATAGATGCGCTGCATAAAAGAGGATACATTACCTATGATTAACGAATAAAAAAGCGTAGGAGACACTAAAATTATGTTACCATCCAAAGTATTATTTTATCATTAATTATAATTTTATTAAAATAACTAATTTCTTTAAATTTAATCGTTTACTAAAATTTAAATTTTTAATTCTTGCACACTGCTTTATCTTCAAACTTTAAACTTAGTAGTGCTATCTATCACTCACTAGACGACCACTGTTAGTTGCAAGTAAGAAAGAAGCTAATAGTGCACCAAAAGAGCTGAGCGACGACCAAATGACATTGCCTAGATATTACAAATTCGTACATTGTATGCATCTCAACCCTTTTAACTGATCAAAGTTCCAAAAGCAGTGATAAAGAAATTGTACATATTCAATAAAAATCACTGTACGTAAAAAAATTCTGACTCTGTCTCTCTTTCTCACCCATCCTCCACTCTTTTCTTCTTTTTCTTGATCTTGGATGCTCATGACGTCTCCACCTCCCAACCAGGAGTTGAGACAATTGACTTTAGGTCAACGTACCGACGAGTGTCTCTCCCAGGAATACGTCGTTGTCACCTCCCTCGAACTCATTCCAAGAAAGTCTACCCGAGACGTAGCCATACAATTCCTGGAGGACTTCTTTGAAGTAACCTCCACACACCGCCTAACATTTATGAGGAATGATTCTACCCAAAGGGTCAGAACCGCCACAACGAACCTGAGTTCTTTTGCACCAAGGAAGCCACCCCCCCCCCCTGAATACCCCTTCGCCAGTCACTAGTCTTAAACTGATAGAAGGGCTTAAACCTTACATACGGAGTATGGTCCGAGTAATGCCACCACTACTGGATCCTGAGACATCCAGAGAGCGTAAGGATCAGCGGGCAGAGGTGAAGCAATCTTATCGGGGGTAGAAGATGGAATACGTGGAATTATAATAAATAACATAATTTTGTAAAAAAAAAAAAAAAACTACACAACAATAACCCTGGTGACCAGACTATCAAAGTCCTAACGGATAACGGGCCAATTACCACACACCCATGACTTCAAGGGCGATACCACCATTTCTATTTGGATTAAAGGAGTGGCTAGATGTTCTAGACAAGAATATGAGTCCTCTTCAATTTCTCCTCTCAGTTATAAGCAGCTCAGCCCTACAGGCCGATTGTAACAATTTGGTGCCCGATGTGGGGCCATCTTCAAAGAATTTTCAGCTGCTGCAAGTAGGTACCCATGAGTCACCGAGTCTATCAGCACCACCGACTGATAAACGCCTGACTCGCAATTGATCAAAACTCATTATTGGTGAGAAGAAACACCTAGTGGCACTCGACAAGAAAAAAATTAAGAAGCGGAAGCCACACGACACAATTCTTGCCACAGAAACCACTGGCTTCGAGGAGCTGCTGGCTAAATTTCTTAAAAAAGCCCAGGAACAATTACCCGAGTTACTTTTATACGGAGCTTGCAACCACAAAGACCCGTAGGTTTTTCTATCTTAATGTCAACTTTACTTTAAGGTGTATGACACCCTTAAGTTATAGCAAACTTCGGTAGCAACAAAGTGGCTACGCGCGAATGCCGAAAAATAGTGTCAGACGTATAAATATTTGTCTTTCACTTTCAAACAATTTGGGGAGGTTCTTCGGGCCCGTTTTGACATCCAAGTGATCCAAGTAAAATTACACTTGGAATAATATTCCAAACATCAATTCGAGAAAGAGCCAGTAGTGGCATTTCTACAGAAAAAGAGCCTTTTGTTTAAAAGGGTCAGTATTACAGCTGAGGATAAAGTAATAATCACCACGGTTTTCGAGCTCATTCGTCCGTTGATTATCTAGTTTTTTTAAAGCCTCATATTAAAAACCTATACAGATCTTTTAACCATATCAGTCCAGTTAGAAAAAAAGGAGAAGACCTCGCAAAGACTCATGGAAAGGGACCTGGCGTTGAAGCCAAGAAAAATCCAGTTACTACTTCATCTGGAGAAACTCCAAGCACATGGCCGCCCAAGTGTTACTTCTGCCCCGACTACCATCTCCACAGGGACTGTCCCATTCAGATCGCTTGATCCTCAACTCTCCCAGGAAACGAAACCGGAGTATCGGGGGAGTTGGCAACGGGCGCTCTGGAGAGACACCGACAATAAATGTTATCAGCATGCCCTGCCAACCATTGCAGAAAATTATGGTTTTGACTGGGTCAACGAAAGGTGGCCGTTTTAGTCAATCAGGCATCTACCAACAATTTTGTACACCCCTCACTACTCTCGGGATAGAAGAAGATCACATCCTATACTCAACAGTGTGACTTGGCCAGCGGTAATGCAACTCTCCTGACTACCGGTAGTGTTTGTCTTGACCTACGGATCCAGAAAAGGTCATTCTAATTTAGCTTTCTTGTAGCACCAGATCTATGACATCAAATGGTCCTAGATCTAACAAATCTACATACGGTGAAACCCATTTTGGATCTGACAAGGGGAGTACTATATTTCAGAAGCAGCCAATGAATAACTATCCCATTTGCGTTACACCCATCTCAGGAGAATCAGCAAGCTGCTCTAGATCTAGATCAGGTCCGAAATGGGTTTTCTGAAGAAGTACGCGCCAATTTTCTCAACCTCTTGCAAGAGCACGCCGAAATCTTTGGACTTTTGACTGGGAAGTTGCGTTAAACTCGCACTATACAACACGAGATCTGGGTCAGGCCACACAAACCTTTCTGGTTAGCACCATCAGATTAACATAGGGAACTCATCGAGGAGCAAATCCAGGAAATGCTGACTGGTGGCATCATCAAGCCATCCTTCTCACCGTACAGCTCTACCAGTAATTTCTGTGTGAGAGTTAATAATTACTTTTTGTGAAAACTACTAAGTATGTTTATAATTGTCTTTTAGAATGATTACATTTTGTCCATTCATATAAAGATATGATGACAACAGCTTGTTAAATAAACGACACATTTTAATTTTTTGATGCGTTTGATTACAAAGAATTCTATTTAGAACTTTTGTTTAAAAGAGAAATTTGATTTTAATAATCTGCTTGAAAAAAAAATTGCTGAGGATTATTCAACAAAGATATTTATCATACAAAACAATAGCTTCACAAAATTCATCAACTAAATTTTTTTTTAAAGTTATTTAGTTTGACACAATTTAGAACTAATGTTTCACATGAACTCCACATACATTAAAATATTTTATTATAAACATTATTGTAGAAAAATTCTAAGTAGTAATTCAGCAGGACTGTGTTGTTCAGACTTTGTTTGTATTCAGTACTCCCTTATATAAGCGATGTTTAATTAAACTGACTTTATTTAAACGAGTATACAAAGACGATATTTTTCTATTAACTTTAGACAGCTTCACAAAAACAAAATTGTGCAAACACCTGAACCAATCTTTGTATACGTTTTTGAGGTTGCTGAATCCAATTTTAAGGCTAGGTTTGCTTTATCACATTAGATTTTTTTATAAAGTTAAAAATTAATATCAAAAACTACATAATACAAGAAATAATAAATTTTCTCAAATGTTATTACTGATAACGCTGTAATTTTTCAACCCCATGACTTTAAAACTTTGTCAGCAGTATGACCTCATTTTTTTATGACTCGATAACCTTAAAACTCTGTCAGCAGCAGAGATACGCATTTTCACTGCTTAGAAAAAGTAGAAAAAAGTCTGTGCTTCACTTCTCAGTGAAATAATGGATCTTAATATCAACATTTTGTTGATCAGAGAGATTTGAAAGCTCCAGTGAAGCCATAGTGAAAGAAGCCTACCCCCTCATGTAACAAGTAAAACAAGACAGAATAAGTTCTTATTGAAGTCTTTTATTTTTTGATGTTGGTACCGTGGTAGATAAAGGGTCGTCATGAAAATCAAGCACCCTGTAACGTGGAAAATGAAGGGACCTCACCTCGTCATGAAAATCAAGTACCCCGTTATGTGAGAGGTGAAGAGATTTCACGAAAATGAAGCACTAAAAAGAAAAGAAAATTATTCTACGTCAACGTCGTTGTTTCTGTGTTCATGCTGAATCTAGGTATAGTGTACTGTTGGCTTACCCCTCCTCTTTTACCCTTTAAAAGTCCAGATTGTCTCTTAATGATCAGAGAGACTTTTAAAGAGAAACTGACTTTTCATTGATCAAAGACCTGTAAGCCCCTGGAATAGCATGGTGAAAAAAGCATTTTCCCCTCATTGACCCTCTGAGTCCCTATACAAATTTTTCGACTATTTTGAGAATTAAAGGTCGTAAAAGGGACCAAAGCTTGTTTTGCCATGGCTTCACTGGAGTTTAAAAGTCTCTCTGATCAATAGAATGTCAATTTTGAGACCCATTAGGGCACAAAAGAAAAATGCACAGAAAAATTTCTGCTATTTTCCAGTATAACAGATGCGTATCTCTACTTATGAACATTTGAGTTTAACGAGTCATAGGGTAATGAGGTTTCAGAATTTTTAGAGTGGCAAAGGTGATGGGTTCAAAATTTTAGGATAAAAAAATCTGATGGAAATTACAATACATTGACCATAAGCCTATCAACTTTATTTTCTAGTAATAGAGATGCATGTCTCTGCTGCTGACCAAATTTTATGGTTCTAAGGTTGTAAAGCTATGAAGTCTTAGTGCTTACGAGATTTTAAGATCATGCAGTAAAGAAATTATGGAATTTTTAATAATAAGCTTTCTAGAAATTCATGAACTCTCATATTCTGGATTTTTTTAGCTTTATTTATAAGGTTATGAAGAATGCAAATGTGGTGGATTAAAACTAATATCAGATTCAAACTCAGCAACCTCAAAATTTTAATAAGACTGTCTAGGTCTTCGTACAGTTTTTTTTTTTTTTTGATATAATGTTGCACTTGCCAGCCCTGTAAGCATTTTCACATAAACAAGAGCCTATCCCAATGCTACGCATTAAAATATGTCTAAACATATCGTAGGCCCCCTAAAACGATAGAGTTCTATAATCTTACATACCCTTTTGTACCACTGCTTAGATTAGCTCTGCTCTTATCATGAAAACTCTTTATCTAGAGGCAGCACTGCCCCAGACTATTCGTTGGGATGCGGACAGTTTCTAAGGAAAATGATCAGAATACACACACTATGCTTGTATAAGTCACGATACTTAAAACGAACTTTACTTTCAACGTATTTATTTATTCGATTAACATAAGATGAATACCTTCAAAAAATCGCCAGTTTATACACGCACACCTGCACTTATATACGCTTACTCACACAATACATACACGGACACGCACACAAAACTCCATGTACGTAACCCAGAGAATGGCCAGCTCCCAAGTTATTACAACCCAATTGGATGGCAAGAATAACTGGCCTCCACGCAACACCTTTAATCACGAGCTACCTCATCTAATAACTCAACGATGAAAGCACACACTGCACATTCTATCTTTTGTCAACAAAGAGTCCTACCGTCAGTCTCATCAGCGAGCCTATTGATTCTTGGATGATACTACAAGTTTAGACACAGATTGTTTACCAGGAGGCCTATCGTTGCTCTCACCAGACAGTCAGCCCATTATTGGACAGTACTGCAAACTTGCACACATACGTAAGCCTTGTGACGTCCTACCACAACAGATATCTGGCTTTTCGCTAACTGCCGAGACTTGAAGAGCCCCCTTAACACGCACCCACACACACATACACATGCCCACACACACACACATACACACACATAATACTGCCAAGATTTGGACGACACTACCTTAAATTTTTCCTACACTGCAATATACCTCTATAACACGCTGTTATACCGCTTCTAATCGTCCTGGATGCATCAGCTCTCTACACTACTCTCATACAACCTAGCCCACACAAGCAACTCGTCTCTTCTCAACTTTATATAAACATACGCACACTGATACTTACTTCCAGCACGATACGATTTACAAAAGTCACTGTAAAAATGCAATTAGTAATTTCAATTGTCACTAAAAATCGGCTACAAATGTATTCCTACTTTTCTACCGTAGCACACTCAAACGTACACATATACTCATAAACTCACACACACTTATAATATTATCATTACTTAGGATCCTTTATTACACCTTTTTTTCTTAATATTCTCGCTTTTCACTCTCACTTTTCTCTTTGCTCGTTTTATTGGTTGTATTTATTTGTCCTTCTCTCCATCTCCCTTGCATTAAACATAACAGAAAGACAAACACACGAGCCACGGGCATCAAAATCTGTATTTAGTCGAGTTTTGGTGTCTTTGGTTTAAAACAAAATATGACCCTGTTATATGGAGCTGCGAATTATCTGTAGTTTGGATTCCAAAGCCAACTACCGTGAGTGCATGGCAGCTTGCAAGGTCCTGGAGTGAGTTCTCTTTCACAACAATAGACTCATCAGCAGTTGGTGACGCATTGAATTTGCAGACCTAGGTTAGCTCAGCAGATTGATTGTAGAGTGTTTTAAGTATCCTGAGCTGTTGCATATTAATTTTCTTGATCAATAACGAGGTCAACAACAATATGAGACCCACTCTTAAGAGGAATAAGTTTTTCACGGTTTAGAGCTCCTTGGGCTTCTACACTAGTATATGATTTTTTCAGGTAGGTATATTGAGTTGTAAGAAAGATTGCTTGATTTATTTTATATACTTATAAAGAGTTGTAGAAGAAGAGACTTGAGTGTCATATACACATGCTATGATAAAAAAAGCGTTACTAAAACAATTTACAGCTGCTCAAAGTTCTAAATTTCGTTTAGTGTCCTTTTCATTGGCAGTCAACAAGGGTAGTCCATCATGGTGCACGTTTAATTTAGCTTGGAAAGATATAGCATTAATAGCAGCTGATACGGCCAGCAGTCATGCACGCCATAGCTACTATACGGGTAACTTTAACTGCTGATTACAGAAAAAAGGACCTCCAATAGATTAAGGTTAGCTTTAATAAAATTATCTAGGAGTTTTTCTTAAGATAAAAATACTACGAAGAGTTGCAGTTAAGGCACTTGCAACCAGTCTGAAATGAGAACGTCTCTTTTCAAAAGGCAAAATACAGCAGAAACTAGCTTAGCTTTGTAGTAAGTGACCAAGAAGTTGGTTGTGTTTAGCTTGCAGTCATTGACGCCCTGAAATATGTGTGTTAGAGACAGTGAGATAAAAGGAGAGAAAATTAGTGAATCATGAGGCCAAGGCTAAGAGAGAGAAGTCAAGCGATTCAGAGAAGAGGTGTCCTAAAGTTGTCAAGAAAGTCGTATAGAGAAGAAGTTGTCCAGAGTTATAGAAGGAGAGAGGGGGAGCGACATCTATGTTTATGCTAAAGGACTTTCAGAATAAAGAGAGAGAAAGTAATGGTACGGCGTAATTTGTGAGAATTTTTAGGAAAGAGAAAATCGTCAGTAACAGTGATTTTAAGTTTATTCATTAGAGATGTTTTGGTAGAAAGAAGCGATAACTTTTCACGAAAATTCTTGGCATTTAAGCATCACTGTTGCAAGGTGTCTTCGTATCTAAAAACAGGGGTACTTAACTAGCTGATGTAAGGAAACCTTTTTTTTTACGTTAGTTTCAGGGGAAGGGACATCATAGCAGAGCAGTGGACGGTGACAGCATGCATGTAAGAAGAGAAATATAAGTAAAATTTTCTTTAAACAAGGGAATTGGGAAATCTTGTATTGCACGCCGTAGACGTTGCAGTGCTGAAAAATTTCTTGTTACACTCTCTTTAGACACATATTAAGCTAAAGACAAACCCTGGAAGTAGGTAAACAAAGTAGGTCCAGAGCCTGCCTTCGTACCCATGCAGGTCTAAACCCACCCGACCCATACAGATACGAGGTCATCCCCTCTCCAGGTATTCCTCCAAGGCCACCCATGGCCTAATAGCTGAGCGGGTACGGGGCCACCTGCCCTTTTTTCGCTCTGAAGCCATCCATGGCTTTATAGCTGACCGGGTACAGGGTCACCTATTCCTTCCTATTATAATATATATTAGGTGATATATTCACTTCCTAGCTATAAGGGCACCCATGGCTAAAAAGATAGGGGATAACTCTACACGGCTGCGAGTACACACTATACCTGTAGCACCCATGGCTGCTATATTCACATGTATACTTATCCTACTAATGTATCCATGACTGCCAGATTTGTGCTCCTATGCTCGTCCAATTTTTGCCCTCACCTGCACCACTGGATTGTTCCCATGCCCTATTAAAACGCACGCTGCTAGCACTCTTATTTTCGAGTAAAGCCTCAAAATATTAAGTCCAGAGCTAGTTTTGAAGAGCTGGTACAAGCGTGGATCAGTCCCTACGTGGTTACAAGCACACGCCCTCTTTAATGCCTATGCTTGTAAAGCTCCACTTTTTTCACTTGTGGGTCTTACTTTTTATCACCCCACCCCCACTCTATCTCATCGCTTTTTAACAAAGAGAAATGGTAAGAGATCTAGCAGGCTTAGTCAGGGCTTAAAATTGTGAATAACTATGAGCTCTTCATATTCTACTTAGTAGCGCTCTATTATTTTCACTTCTTGACCCCCACTACCTTGTAGCTATAGTCCGCATGGATCTGAGACTATCTGCACCTATTTTTTACAAGCCTCTGAAGCAGATATTTAACAAAAGTTCTTGCATGTAAGCAAAAGGCTTAGAGCACACTCACATGCATATAGCTGCTTGTAATTGGCAGGCTCCCTAAAAGAGACTGCAGGAGGTGATATTCGTCATCTTTCTAGCCTGTAGCCACATGGTGTAAGGCCATTGTTTACATCTAAAAACTTTTGTTAAATATCGGCTACAGAGGGCACAGACTCTGCATCGGCTTGAAGTGAAGAAGTGAATACGGGTTCTGGGCTACCCCACCGACTTGCTAGTGCGAGACCGCTCCGGTAGGAAGACCATTTTAGACCTTAACCTGGCACTCATATATAATTATTTAAACTACTTAAATAAGCAAGTGTTTTAAAATGAATTTTTTTGAATAATTTTCTTTTTTAATTTAATTGAGCACATGCGATTAAATTGTTTTCACTCTTTGCAGACAAATATGAAAACTAAAATTATCAGTGGGCTTTGAACTTTTATCTCTATCATCAGAGTTAGATGTACTACTGATCAACAACTACTCAAAGATATCTAAACGATATCAAGAGTTTGAAAATATCTAAATAGTGACTTAATAATGACTTAAAAATTATTTAAATTCAACTTTACAACTGCTTTCGCGCATAACGTAGTTTAAATAAATCTTTTAACGCTTTATACTATGATAATTTTGTAGGACACTTGATAAGAGACGTAACCAAACGTTCTTACCTGTGAAATAAAACCGTTGGATCTTATTTTTCAAAAATCAGCTTAGTCAAAAAAATTAATGTAATCATTCACCTATTAATCACAAAAAGGCGTATTTAAGTAAGCAAACTACATGAAATTAAAGTGTTTATATCTATGCCATACGCTAGGGTTAATCTAGGAGAAAATTTTTGTGAAGTCTAACGTTATGACAAACATACTTGGCTTTGTACGCCCCATTGTAGTAGGGACAAACAATGGCGGGTATTATTGTATCAGTTGGAGGATAGCCCCGTTCTGAAATATCATAAACGTTGAATTTTAATCCCTTCAACGATTGTTTTCTCAATGAGCTGAATGATTCTGTTTTTTTGCATTGTGTTGGTGTTACTAACGAATTGTTTTAAGAGTATTGTACAAAAACTTTTTGACTCCCACAGCATAACGTTAAAGCAGCGTTCCAACCATTTCTCTTCTTCATTTGTCTGGGAGTCGTTGCCATAAAAACACCACTGTAATGGGAGATACTATAGGTTCACAGTAAGAATGAAGTAATAGTACCTGATTCCTTGACAACTTGATCATAAACCACCTGTTGGAAGCCTTAGGTATAAAGTATGTTTTGATACTTAACGGTGCTAGTGAAATTGCTAACGAACGAGTGGTACAACATACTAATAAATGTCTTTTGAATAACAGCTTCGCGAAATAATTTACGTTTTACATTTTATGGTTTCTCTTAAGGTCTTTATCCACCCATTTCTTCAGATGTCTTCTTAAATTTTGCCTTCTGTTCTTGTCGTCGTTTACTATCTTCTTTGCTCTGCTGATATTTATTCATGATTGTTGAAAGAAAAACAAAGCTAACATAGTTGTGCGTTAGCAAATATACTAATATGAGTTTTCTAACACGTGTGTTTAATAAACTATATTGAATCACGTCATAATGTAGAATTAAACAGTTTCTAATGTATTAGCATGAGATTTATATGTAAAATATACTTTTTCTAGAGCACTTTTCAATAACCATTCTGGGTAGGAAATATTTCATATGTGAAATCAGTGAACAGTGGGTGCTTGGGTACCCATGTATAAAGTTATACTTTTATAAAATTATATGACAAACAATATAATTCTGAGTACAAAAATACTTTCTATGAAAAAATATTGTGACAACGGTGGAGCAATTATCATAGAAATGAGTATACCTACGTTGATGAGGTATGTTTTTGCTCAATATTTAAAAGGTTAATGATTATTAACAATTCATTACAGCACAATACAATTAGGAAATATATATAGGCTTACCATTACAAGACTGCGCTTTTATTAAATCTTCCGATGGTTTCAAAATAACTTACTATTGATTACGCTGATAATATCTGTAACGTAATGCTCACATCTGTAACAAAGGCTCCAACACTTGTTTCTGGTCCATATTTAACACCTAAAATATAATTGTGTCTATAAAACTAAAAAAACCTATCCTGCAGTATCGTTTTCTTCAATAGCATAGTAGTACATGCCAGTGAATGTCCCTTCACGACTCCTTTACACATAGATCTTTTTGACAGATATTATTCAAACATCAAATATTTTATTAAAAAATCCATTAAAATTTACCGCAAAAATCGCAGGTTGTTTGACCGTACCATTGTTTTATACATATTGGATTTCAAAAAATCTTAATTTGGTTTTTAAAAAAATTACAAAGAGGAAAGCAGTTATGCGTAACGGCATGTATGTAAGTACATCCACATGAGAAAAACAATTGCTAACTTTACTGAGCACTATCACGTTACTCTTACTTCTCCAAACTCTTATCCCACTCACTATGTGAAGAACGTCCTTAAGTAATCGAAATAAACATAGAACTAAAAAAAAAGTTTTTAATATATGTTATACGAGTAAGCTTATTAAAGTTGATTTATTAATTCAATTTATAATCAAACGAAATAAGTAAATATACAGTAAATAAAAATAAACACTGATAATGGGTTATGAATTACACGATAAGATGCAGGAATCGAGTTCATACGTTCCGCCCATGGTAAAGTTGGTAAGGGCTCCAACTAATGAGCATAAGGTTGGGGTTTCAAATCACTCAAAAGTTTTTTCTTTTTTTTTCTTAGAATTGGGTAAAAAAATTAAAATACACAAAATTTAAAATATGTAATGTGGCGTTATGTGGTGTAAAGGGGACTGGAAGTTCGTCACAGAGAATGAGGTGGGGGGGTGGTGAATCAAGCAAAATCCCCTTCTGTCATGCTTTTTCTCAAGGTCATTCGCTACTTAATGTAACAACATCATAGTATGCTTAATAAATAATAAGAGCTTTTATAGAATAACAAGTGTAAGCGGATGTACATAGAAATCATAGCTGATTATGCCTTAATCGTAAGCAGCCTATGGGGTGGGTTCCTGTTGGTGAAAGATGGAGAAAGCCATTCCATAAGTGTATGGCTCTGACGTGCTGCGATGGTTGGAGCTTGTGCCTGCGGGTGGTTGGTACGAAATTACACAGTTCACGTGGACCAAAAAACCAAAGGAAAAACCTTGTAAAAAATCTAGGATAGGTTCCCGAATGAAATCCAAAATGAGTGACGTTAGTGAAAACATAGTACCCCAGGTAGTTATTAGAGAGAATATGCTACCAGCTCTGACCTGATAGAATTCTGGGTGACTGGTGTTGACCTCACGAATTCTGGGGTAGGCTACAAAGGTGTTCATCAAGGAAGTACTATTATTTCCAATACCCGATAGCAAAAATTAATGGGAGGTTGGTTAATTGATTGAGCTTACAAATCCTAGTACACAGACTATAAAAGCCAGAAATAATATTGGCTAGTACTGATTAAATTAGCTGTAACCACTCACCTTTAAAAAAATCCTGAGTATTACACGAAAAATGAAAAGGAAAAAATCCTAGATAGGATGAGAGAGATCTTAGCAAGTTTTTAAAAAGCAGTCGATAGACAACTTCATCTCAACAATTATATCAAGGAAGGCAAGGTTTGCCTTAAAAAGTCTATGGTTTTTTTGAAGGACCTTTAATATCGCCACACAGAAGAATATGAAGCAGATGTTAACCATAAAGTCATCTACGATAGCCCAAATTAACAGGTAGCATTCAAAAAAGAGAAGCAGAGACGCTAGTGCTACCAAAAATTGGAGTGCAACAAAGAAAAGCAAGAATGACAACGACGACAATAGTAACAAATTATGGAAACAAGTCATAAATGAAAGAATGCAAGCTCTTGTGAACCGTAAGGAGCAAGTGACTACTAGAAAGAAGCTGGCTAGTGCACACCAAATTCAAGGAAATTAAGGTCAGAAAATGACAAGAAAAGCGAAGGAAGCTAGGCAAAAGAAACAAGGTCATCCTTGTTGAACCTGCATAAGAAAAAACGTACGCAGAGAGACTAGGAGCATTTCGTAATGCTGTCAACTCAAGAAATTGCGGTGTGAAATTGACTTAAATATGCAAAACAAAGTCTGGTTCTATTCTGATGGAGCTCGCTAAAAGCGACAATGTTAAGGAAAAGCTTACACGGGACATTTCACTAGCTATTAAAACCGCTGGAAAGATAAAATCAAAAAAACCTAAAGTAACCCTAGAAGTACTGGACATAAAAGCAGTGGCTAATAAGCAGAAAGTTACAGCGGCTATCCAAAAGACTGCTAAAACCACAAAATAATAACTAGGCGAAATCAAAGTGGCTACGCTACCGCCAAACCGATGGTAAAACAGAATGGTGCTAACCGAAATGTATCAGGCTAAGTAATTAGTGACACGGCAAATATCTTGGTTCCTAGACCAGACAAAGTCTGCCAAGATGCAAGCGGATCGCAATGACATTTTGCCTTGTTGGGAAGTGGAAGCATAACTTATATTAGCTGCTATTTTTTACCAAATATTAGCATCAAGGAATAAAAAAGAAACATAAATTACCTTAAAGACACTATCAGAGATGGCATAAAAGGCAACCTTCATAGTTGCTAGGACAGTTCTAGATATGGCAGCAATGCTAGGACAAGTTCTTGTAAGTGAAGAAAAAATAAACACCAGGTATTACACTAGCTTCGGAGAGCTTCAAGCCAAGAATGAAAGAATGGCAAGTGATTTGGAACAAAAATGATAGTGATCAGCAATGTACATTTTTTTCAAAATTACTGACACTATAGACAGAAGGGTTGCTGCACGCAAAACAGGATGAAGTGTAAAGAAGCTGGTTACGGAACGACTAACAAAAAAACTTAAGAACCGACTTGCTGCTATTTCAAGCGATAAAAGAAGCCAGCATACATTAGAAATATTACAGAAGTTCACTAAGAAAACCATTAAATTCCGAAAAACGTATGTGAGGCTTCCATGCCCAGAAAAAAAGTGAAACGGCAAACGCTTAACTTACTGGCGGAACAAGGAAATTTCCTTATTTAAGCACCAATGTTACAAACTGGGACGTCTCAGTCAAAAGGCTAAAAATTGACCCAAATTTGGACAAAGATAAGTGAAGTACCAGCTAATAAGACAGACAATGCAAGCTGCTCTCAAAAACAGATAGAAGCAGTGCTTGCAGATTCTGGACCAGAAAGTCAATAACGATCCCTAGGGTGGAGCATACTTGATAGTGATTAGAAGCTTGGAAAGTCTTGCACCACTACAAATAAAGACGTAGGTACTATAAGGCATATTGTAGACACGCTCGTTTTAATGCATCTAAAACTTGAGGAACTATCAGCCCTGGAGATCATAGAAGATGTACATTTATTGACCTTAAAGGAAGTAGAGTTAGCAGCAGGATTGCTTAAAAACTAGAAAGCTCCTGGATCAGATGGTATACTGCCAGACGTCATTAATTCAGTAGTGGCAAGACACCTATAACTACTTTTAAATCCATACAATGCATATTTGCAAAAAGCACTGCTTCCAACCCTCTAGAAAAACATGTGGCTGGTGTTGATGATTAAGATCAAGGGTAAGCCTTACTCCTCGTCATCACTCAGGCCGTTATGCAAGCGTGACACGATTCACAAAAGGAAGGTCTACCATAGGAGCAATAGAGAAAGTAGTAAAAGTAGTCCATGGTACCAGAGGCATATGTCATGGAGTGAGACTCCTTATTATTTTGGTGACCCAGGATGAAACAAATACTTTCTATTCAGCAAGATAAAAGGACTTTCTTCACGCTCTTAACTATATATTGATAACACCAGACTACCTCTTAAGAGTATTGAGAAGTTATCTAAAGGATTACTTCTAAACTTCACACAATAACTGGAAGTAAAATAAAGAAGAAAATGACTGCAAGGGCATTCCAAGGATTTATACTTGTACAAAATCTCTACCATGGCATACGATGGACAGCTCTGCCAGTAAATGACAGAGGGGGCACTTTAAGTGAGATATGTGGACGATGCTGTGGTTGTGATCATCAAACGTACAACGGAACTTATCCAGATTTGACTCAATGATGTTATGTGGAGAAAAGTCCCATGGATAAAAAGCCACGGGCTCAAAGTTGCAACAAGCAAGACGAAGATGGTACTATTAACAAGAAAAGAGATAGATACCATTATTTCCCTAATGGTACAAGAAAAGGAAATAATGACAAAAAATGTCATAAAGTATCTAGGGGTGATGCTAAATAAGAATATCACGTTCTGAAATCATCTCAGGCAAGCAATGGATAAGAGGGCAGTAACGGTAATGTCATTAAGCCAAATTATGTTAAATGTCAGACACCAAAACCTGCAAAATGCAGGCTTCGTATGTCCACTGTTTAGTCTATTGTTTTGAATGAGGCTGAGATATGAAGGGTTAAAATAATTGTTTATGGGAAGAAAATAAAAATTACGTAAGTTTAAAGATATAGTAGCCTTAAGGATAGCCTGTGCCTGTCAAACAATTTCAGAGACTGTGATAATGATAATAGCAGGTGCATTTCCTACCAACCTTCTTGTAAGGACCTACCTCCACAAAGTAAAATCGAGGAAGAATAAAGGCCAAGAAAAACATCCAGGAAAAAGTCAGTGAACATTAAAAACTTGGATAGCAAGAGAATACTAGAGGTAAATGGACCATATACCTGATAAAACATGTCAGAAAAAATACCAAGCAAAAACTTGGGAAGGTAGATTTCTATCTTATCTCATTCTTTTCAAATCACAGATATTTCCACTGTTATCTTAACAAAATGCAGGAAATAGACAGCAGTGAGCAAGTGTTGTGGACAGGATAAAAACAACGCAGAATGTTCGACATTTTCTTGTGCCAAGCGACAAGTCAAACAAAACTTGTAGAACAAAAACATCAGAAAGTCGAACTCTGACATCGTGATGAACGAATTTCTACTCAACAGGTAAAGATGGACTGCAGTAGCTCAATGTATACACATAGTTCTCCAGGTCAAAAAAAAGACGGTTTATTCGATAACTCGGTGAAACTGGTGAATGCTCTGTGGTGCGTATCTGGGGCTGGTGCCTTCGTCAGGGATTGGGTTGTATCGCTGCTGTGGTGCTTGTGGAGTTTGGTAAAGCATGGTCCAGATTTCTAAGCTAGGATTGCTAGAGCGTGGCCATCAGGCAGTTTGTGTGTCAAATAAAGTCCTGCATGGGTGCTTAAATGCAAGCAAGCTTCTGCACACCGCTTCGCTTAATAACCTTGCTGCCAATATGTGCCCGCGGCATCGTAAGCCTTGATTCTGATGCTTAGCTTCCATGTTGTTTTTAAAGGAGGCGTAGCTTCTGTGGCTTAAGTAAGACTATTTAATAGTGAAACATCAAAATCGATAAAATAACAGTAGTAAATATAAGTATACATTATATCTCATTCTATCAAGCATCAATTAATTCTGAAACACTTTTGACTAAAAAAAAAACATTGCATTTATACAATAATTATAGAAAAAATAATAATCATGACAAAACTCATGCAGATAGTTATTAAAAAACTAATAGTTAAAACAATAAGACGTTCATAATAATAATTACAACAACAAAAATAGCAGTCTTCATAAATTAATATTTTTAATAAAAATAAT